>OX578272.1:152141804-152682543 GCA_951217065.1 Baccha elongata
AATTAAAACTTATACTTTTTAAGTGATAAAATTATGGGTAGTTTTAACACGGTTACAAAACACTGGTTTTAAGAAATGAAACTCCAGAGCGGACAAAATTTTTAACGTCTATAGTCACCACACTAGTGTCATAATTTAGTCACTGGATAAAATTTAGCCCCTCTATTAACTCTGTTGACACACGGTTGCATTCAGTGAGAAATCTTGCATCTTACGAAATAACAATGAGTTAACGTTAACAACTGAAACTCCAAAGCGGAACTGAAACTCCAGAGCGGGCAAAATATCTTAACGTCTATAGTCACCACACTAGTGTCATAATTTAGTCACTGAATAAAATTTAGCCCCTCTATTAACTCTGTTGACACACGGTTGCATTCAGTGAGAAATCTTGCATCTTACGAAATAACAATGAGTTAAAGTTAACACACCGCATAACTCCCTTGGTACATACACGTAATTCCTTGGTAGTGAATGAGTACATTTATTATTGTTTTGATTTCTTAAGCCTTTCATTTAAGAGCATTGTTTTTGATTTGGTTTTGAGAAAAGGAGATATCAAAGCAGTTCTAACTTATCATTTTCTCGTTGAACAAAGCTTTCATAATTTTAATTGAAATTACAAAATTATTTTTGTTTTATTTTAATCGGTGCAGTTGGCAACACTATATCATGGATATATCAAAGTGTAATGCCGGCTGAAAAGTGTGGTATAATAATAATGTAATATGAGCGAATGGTTCAGGATTTGATGGTGGAGGAGTATATTGTGAAGAAACGTGGTGAAGGTATCTACATTTAATCATAAACTGTTGGATATATTTTTTTATGATCAGAATTTATATAAAAGCAGCAGCCGCAGTCTTTTCTTCATCACTTCACTATACACATATATAAAAGAATTTATTGTAAAATGAACATTAACTTTTCTGGCCCTATAAAGTTTCTTTCGCTGTTTGCTGTTACTGCAGCCTCCCTGGTATTATTTGCCTGCGTCTAAGAGTATATCTTACATTGTATTTTCTATTGGTACATTATTGTTTTATAGTTTTAATACAACCCAACAACGTTAACTAATATAATACAATGTTGTGTAGGTAATTTGAAGAATTCGATTGCAGGAAGCAAAAAAGAAAAAAAAGGTTTAGGTATAACGAACTAAATTATTGGCGATGAAGTTTATTTCATTTTATATACAATCTATAAAAAGTCTGGGAGAATAAGAAACACTCGGATTTATGTGTAAAGTGCATTACTATTTCCTTAGAGCAACTTTGTTAGTTGAATAAAATGATCATAAAACTATGAACACTAAGATTCTTGGTATGCAATTGCAAAATGAAATTAATTTTCTTGAAAGAAATCTTTTTTATTACCTTTACTTTTTTATAGTTTTGTTACATTTTATAGGGATTTATATACTTAAATTGCTTTAAGAACATACACACTTTATTTATGCATTCGCTATAGCTATCATGTCCTTATGCATGTAATAATCACTTAACCTAGCTTTTAGTATGTATTGCATGTTTTACATCACTGGAATAGAAGAGACCTGCAATTTATCGTCGAATCCAAACGTCTGAGATGAGATGCATTTTATCAAAAAAAAAATTACACTCTTGGAAAAAATATCACTTCCTCGAAACAGGTTTATTTATATTTTCCAAACATGAATTTACGGCAGTATGTCCATTGCATTAAAAGTTTTAATTTTTTTCTGTGTCAATTGTATTAAATGGGATTTTTCATACCATAAATTTCCTATTGACTTTCCCGGTGTTCAAAAACCTATCCTAAACGGCGTCAACCTTATATTCAGATACCTTGAGCAATCTGGGTAGCTTCGTGTAGTTGTAATCTCTTGATCAGCTGATGCCACACATCCTAGTACTCATTATCTAATAATAATTTTAAAGCTGTTATAAATTTTTTTTTGTTTAATGACAAAAATTAAAAAACTAACAACTGAAACTGAACTGTCTTTCCAGAGCAGAGCAGGCTATATTTTTAACGTCATTATTCACCATCACCACACTAGTATTAAAGATAACTTATAATTCAGCCACTAGATAAAATTAAGACCCTCTTTAAACGCAAGTTACACACGGCCTAAGTGAGAAATCTTGGAGTGAATAAGTTAGGCCGTGCGCCAATTGCGTTAAAATTGTTGTTAAATTTGACCCAGTTAAATCTGATCCCTTTTTATTGGGGTTAATAAAATTTAAGCCTTTTGCTGTGTCAATTGAATTGATTTTTTAAAATATAAATTTCCCATTGAAATTTATTATGTTCAAGAGCCTATCCAAAAATATTCAGATGCCTTTAGTACTTTAATAACGTTGACTATTGTTAACTAATTTTTGTCATTCCTTTAATACAAAATTTCTACGAATTTTATTTAAGTGTGTCTCAGTTTTTATATAAATGCATAAACAGTTTTTCGCAACAACTCGAAGCTATCCAGATCGCTTCGATACAATCGATAAAAAAAAGATGCAATAATGAACGCGGCCGATAATAAAAAGATGTACAAATGAACACAGCAAAACAAATGTAAAAAAATATCCACTTACAATTTTAAGGAGCTCCTAAGCAGGTTCATTTTTGCTGTCTGTATTGTAAAAATTTAGCCATGGGATCAAATTTAACAGCACTTTTAACGCAAATGGCACACGGTCTTAGTTTCATGGTATGTAATACGGTGAAGTAAATAAGGATATATTTTTCTAATTAATTTCCCAATATAATTGACAATTTTCACTCTCTTTACATTGTTTTTAACTAAATTGTTTTAATTTATGAAATAGAAAAAAATAAAAATGGCTTCAGATTCTCAGAATTTTCATATAACCTTTCTTTTATAAAAATAGATTATGATAAAACAAAATCCAATTAGTTTCAAACACATTTTATGCGATGGGAATTTTCTTCAACGTATATGAACACTGATATCAAAAATAAAAGCCATCAGGAAATAAAGTTTGTTTGAAAAACCTAATAATCATATCTATTCAAATCAATAATTTCTTTCTATGAATGTTTTGTTCTGAACATAATTATTATTTTTGTCAATTTGTTAACCTTTCTTATTTTTTGGATATATTTTCGTCAAAAACGCAAATTTATTATAAATTATTATTTTATGACAATACAAGCTGTTCGAACTTTTTTCAGGGGCGTTTTTTTTCAAAGCTCTGCACTGAGTATAATTTCGTAGTGCGAGTAATATCCCTGTTGATAAGGAGAGCCTTTGTGTTAGAAAAAAAATGCGTGATGAGTTCGAATCCCGAAATCCATCGGTAAAATCATATAAAGTGTTTTTGGAATAAACCATCAGCACCACTAAAAAAGCCTGATGATCGGCTTGACCATCGTGAAATAGCTTAAACACCTGTTAACATTTATGTTTTATATTTTTGTGTAAAAATAATTTAAACTTTAATGTCTATTTGCACCAAACACTTTTTAACATTGCGTTGTTAACTATTTAAAAACGCACTCTCTAGATTTAAAAAAAAAGAATTTCGTTCTAGCATCTACGAGTTTAAGACTAATCTAAATGTTGCATATTCAAAATAAAATAGTAATTTGATAACTTCCCTTAGCTGCATTGATTTAAAGAGTTTCAAATAATATGAACAACACCCCATTTAGATATTTTCATTTTCTTATTTATTTAGCTTTCATCTCATATTTCAATATTCTTTAATATTAAATGACAAACAAAAGTTAATCCAAAAAAAAGAAATATGCAGCTGGAAAAACAAAAATGAATACATAAATAAAAATGAGCCAAGTAATTAAGTAACCCCTCAAAAAAAAAAAAAAAAAAAAAACAAGAACAAAAAATTAAAATAATAATATATTCCTTTGCACCAATACACACCCAAATTTACCATACACAAATAAAATCCATTCAAAAAATATAATAACGATCATAACAATAACAATAAAATAAATAAGAAAATGTAAAACAAACGTATATATTCCCCTTTGGAATTAAAAAAAAAAGAGTATAGGTACTGCGTTCGAAATCGAATTGAAAACGAGCAACCCTTATCAGTCAGAAGGACGATGACGACGCACGTATTGAAATAATCCGGAATTCCGGGGAGTAGTCACCCTTAAGTACATATACATAACCACCACCGCCCGCACTTATACTATACTCTTAATAATATCAAAAATCTAAATTCGAAATATAAGTAAAGAAAAAAAAAATAATTCAAAATTCAACCAACATGGGGAGGGGCATTATTGTATATTATGCTTATTATAATTCTAAAATAAATTAATTTTATAAATGTTTTGAGGAACACACCCCTGTGTATATTTCGTTTTATATTTCCTTGAATGAAGATGGAACTTGAGATATAAACGAAGTGCTGTTATTATTTTTATTATCGCCGACATTACTACAATGCGTTGCATTTCGTATACCTAAATGGGGTGGCAAAAAACTTTCTTTTAGAATATTTATTTTACTTGGAATGGTAAATTGGAAATGTAAAATTCAAACACATATCTAACGTACGGGGATTTTCGTTGTATCACTGTAAATGCAATTAAAATAAACGAAAATTTATGGATAAATGTATGTATGAAGTCAAGCAAAGGAATAAGATATTAAAATTGTCAATGTAATTTTCTCGGTATTTGAAATTACACTCTGTGTCATTTGTTTAGGGCCAGAAGTTTTATTTATATTTAAAATTGTTTGAATTAAATTTTTAAGGATATTGACATATCTGGGAAACAAATTTAACAGAAAAAAGATGTGCGTGGTTGTTTATGAAGTAAAATTTCAAAAATAGAGAAATGTGAAACTGGCAGGAGAAACACAGTGTTCACTTGAACTTATAATTTGAGATGAAGCACCTTGTTAATAAGCAACAAACAAAGCATTGCGCCAATATGAGCTATATCAAGATAAGTGCAATAGTTCCTAGAATTATTTACTTTTGTTAGGTTATAACAATGTCACTAAATAGAAAAGTTATTATTTGCAATCAAATTAAAGAAGAAAAAAATTATAATTTTCCATATTTTTTTAACTTTAAAATCGCAAATAAGCAAACAATCTTATTTTTTGTTAATTTTACAAATCTTAATAGTTTCATAATTTGCGAAAAAGCTTAAAAAAATTTATACCTAACAACTTTATTTACAAAAACACAATAAAAATTAGGTAACTTTTTACTCAAACTTCAGACATTTTGAAACTAAACCCTTAATTTTTTTTAAATAAAAATAATAAAAAGACAAAAATGTTCCTTTATTCTACAAAAAGTTTTTTTTTATAATTTATGAAAAAAAACTGTAAATTATTGTAAAGTTAAAAAAAAAATTATGTCCTTACACAAGTGGTGTGGATTATAGCTCTATAACAGAATCATTGCCGATTGCCCCTATATGTATCTTTTTATCAAAAGATATCAAAAAATGTAATTAATATCAGAGTAAAACTGAGTATAGTAAATTGCAGTTTCAAATTGAAATTTAAGGAGTTTTCATTTCATGGATAAATTTAATTATAAAGCAGCGAAACAAAAATGTCTTTAGTTGTTTATAACATATTTTTACGGGTATTATTCGTAGCTATGGACATGTAAAGGGTGGTTTTCATTGTAAGAGTAGAGTAGTGAGTAGTGTCTCAACACAATATACGCAGCCGTTAAAAGTCAAATCTTAAAAATTATAGATCTGCATGCTTATATGAATAAAATTTTAATAATATTGTAAGGAAATCATTCACTTCAATAAATGCTATATAGGAATCCACAATGACAACCTAGTTTGTGTTAAAATTTAAGACCCAGTTTCTCCATACACTCTTGAATATTGGTTCGGTTGTAAAATCTCAAAATGACATTTTTCTATTGCACGCAACAACCAATTTCAGTTTTTAAATGACCAGTAAACCAAAGCCCCATCTTTTAAATAAAAACAGCAGCTCATTCAAAATTCAAAATACAAAGAGAGAGAGATAGAGCGTTTAAAGTTATGTTAATATCTTATCCTTTTGTTCACGAAAGATTCTACCATCTTTTCTCATTTAAATGTGGCCGCTAAATTCCGTTTCTCGCTTAATTGCATTGAAATTTTTCAAAATTCGAAAAAAAAATTATCTTTCCGCATTTAATTGTATACGATTCGCATCAATTTTTTAAGATATAAATCATTCAATTCCGCTTACTTTCGCCCACTGAGATAAGGGACGTACAAAATTTAAAAGTCTAATGTCCAGTTGCACCAAAGTTAGTCATTTAAAAATGAATTTGACATTTTGAAGTTTGACAGATTTTTATAAACCATATTTTGACATTTGGTGAATATTCAGTGCAAGCATTAAATTTGACTGTTATGTAGTTTGACAAATTTGAACAATCTTATTTTGAAGTCTGCAGAGTATTCATTGTCAACTCTCATTGAGGGACTAACCCCCAGTTTCACAGTCAGAATTTAAACTAAAATTTTGGTTTAAACTACAAAATTTACAGGCATTGAACTACAGTTTAAGGTTAAACGATCATTGTGAAACTGGGGGTACATTTGACATTTTGTAATTTGACAATTATTTGCAAATCCAATTTTGACATTTACGGAGTATTTAGTGCGCACTGTCATTGGAGGCAACAAATTTAACATTTTGTATTTTGACAACGACTGACAAAACGAATTTTGCAAAGTATTCACAGCGAACCGTTAAGTTTAAGAAATGTATGCAATCTTATATTGACGTTTGCGGATTATTCAGTGTGAACTGTCAATATACGCAGGTAGTAAATTTTATACTTTTTAGTTTGAGAGTTCAGTAGTACTATACTTCAAAAACAAAAAAGTGTCTGCCAATTCGACTTAATGATGGTTTTTTCTTCTCACTTCGTATGTATAGAATGCCAAAACACACAGCTAATAGTGTCACGAATTTGTTATGACCAGAAATAAGTCTTCAGCACTGAAGGGAACAATCCAAAACGGTTAAGATGAGGTCCACTTAAATCAAGGCTAGTGATATTCTTGTAGTTGTAGGATTTGTCACTTTCTCACAAAAGTCAATGAGCCTGAAAAAAACCAAAGGTGTCATATGCTAGAATAAAAGTTTGACCTCACCGTGAGAGTCCTTATTAATAATCAGATTAAGTAAAATCTCCACACTTTAGACAAAATTTGCACCGAAATTTTCGTAAAGTGTGGAGATTTTTATTCAAGCTGTTAATAAATTTGATTATTATAGAAAGGCCCCCTGACACTGACCACTACGAAACCATATAGTGAACTGCATTGAAAATACTGTTTAAAAAATACGTTTTGAATAGTTTTACTTTGAATTTTGGCTTTATTTCTGACTCTTCAAACTACATATATTCTATTTATTTTCTTTTTTCTTCAATATAATTTCAAAAAGTAGTATTTAATTATAGTAATACCACATTACAACATTAAATAATATCCGTCTGTATCCACAATCAACCTGTGCTTATAAAAAAGGATTCTTAGAATTGAAAATAAAAAAAAAAAACTTGAATGGAAATAGCTTTATAACTTTCTATCAAATTGTTTTACTTCCTTTCCAGAGGAAGCCATCCATACTGGCGACAGATTCCTGGTTGGTTGTCCGTTTATATAGCTTTTAGAACAGGAAGAGGACCAATGTTTATTTATATATAGCCCCGGAGTTCCTGATGGGACACCAGACTTCCTCAAACATGTTTTTTTTTGTTTTTTTTTGTTTTTACAAAAAATAAATTTTTATTTCATTTTCTTAAAACAAATAACGCGAAAAGAAAACGTGCCAAAGAAAAAAAAAACATATAAAAGTTAATATCATTTGGGAACGATAAATAATATTAAATTCAGCGTAAAATAAAAAATACTTGCTGGAATGAGCTCCAGCTATGCCGTTGGCAGTTATGTTGCATTAGGGGTGTTCAAAAACAACGCTTTATCGGTGTTCTGATGACTCCTGTTTCTATTGCTTTCCGATTTCTTTTCTTTCCATTTTCATGACTCCACAATCATCATGGTTTACATATATATATATATTTAAATATACATACAATCCTACATATATCTATTAATGTTTGTATATTTTTTTATTATTGAAAATGAAAATTCGAAGGAAAAAAAAATTACACATTTATCGAAAAGAAATTTCCAAAGTATTTGCATAAAATCGATTTTAGGAATATTTTTTAACTGAATCAGCAAGGACAAAAAGTGTTTAATTATTTTAACGTCGGAAAAGAAGCTGTATAATTTTTATCTCGCAATAAGAATAATTTAACTTTTAATGATGACTCATTTTTATTAAAATAAAAATTTATGATACAAACATTTTTATAAATACGTTTTGCTGAATGTGTTTAACTGCACGTATTTGAATATTAAACGTCTCCAATTAAAATCTGCGTATGTATCATGTTTTTGTAAAGTATGTTCTTTGAATAAAGTTAAGGGAGGGTATAGTATATTTGTTGATGTATTGAAGCATGTTTTTAAATGTTTGCAAAGCTTTAAAATCTGTATATGATTTGGGTAGTACATTTGCCCTTTTGCAGACCTCGCACTTGTAAACCTTTCATAACAAAGGAAAGGGAATTTGAATATTTTTTTCTTGACGCGTTGCACTTTCACTTTATAAAAAACTAGAAAGCGGGGTTGGGTATCCACATGTGGATGTTCTCGCACGGTTAAGCTAGCCTTGAATTAATTTAATGTTTTAAAAACGAAAATTTAAATTGAAAGTCAACTAAAGTCAATTTTGAATAGAACTTACTTTGAATTATATTAGGGGCATTCGTGTCATATTGTCATTTCCTCGTAGCTATATTTTATTTGTATTTTTTGCAGTTTTTCATAGGTACGAAATATTTGCATACCATACTTTAAAATTTTTAAATAAAACTAAACTAAATATGCTTTTTTATAATGATAGTTTAAAATTTCATCCTTCAAATGGAATCTATTCAACCCAGATCATCATGAAGATGCACTCGAAGTCGAAATAGAGGACGAGCTTTTCTCAATCATTCTGTAAGTAAATTAGGTTTCTTCGAAGTATTGATTAGTTAAGTTGTGCGTTGAATTTATAGTTTTGAATACGAATGCGAAGGAATATTCACTTATTCATGATTTATTCATATGAGTAAATTTATGAGTTATTATAAGTTTGGTCTGTACCAACAAAATCCTTATTCGGATGGTGCCGAAGGTTGAGCTGAAATTTGATTGTTATATAGACAATGACTTCGGTTTTTATATATGTATTAAGTTACAAGTTAGGTTTTGACCTCTTATTCCAGAGGAAGTCCTCTTGCGGTGAACTCTCAAAAAAGATCAAAAGTAATGCACACTGATTTTGTGACATCTGGCAAAATTATAAATTTTATATATAGGTAACACACATCGAATGTTCGAATTGGGTTAAAGTTAACAAATAGATTTGTTCTGAGTCTTCAAACGTATCATCAACGAATATCCACGACAGAACTTAGGGGGTTTTAATCGATGGTTGAGCCATGTCAAAAAAGTGAAAAATAGTACGGCATTTAATCAATTATTGTACTTATATATCTTTTGGTGCAGTCGGTAAGGTTTATATGTTAGAACTGTTACAAAGTGTAGATTCCACTACAACACCTCCGAACATAAAAAAGCGTAGTAATAAGAACGCAATTTTACTATTTAAAAATTCACAAGCGAAGGTTGTGGTCATCGAATCAATCAACCATCAACCAGATTGACAAAATAGCAATCGATTAACGTATATAGTTATAGAGGTTTCAGTCTTCGAATATCACATATAACGCTGGACATATACGAAAGAGCAATGGAGCCAAATGGCTCCAAGCTGATTCCAGATCGAGCCCGGCTGAGGTAAGTCATAATGCCGTGGTTCTTCGGAGTTGTCAGTGCTACTAAATTTATTTATTTTTTATAAACTGTTACAAAGTGTAGATTCCACTACAACACCTCCGAACATAAAAAAGCGTAGTAATAAGAACGCAATTTTACTATTTAAAAATTCACAAGCGAAGGTTGTGGTCATCGAATCAATCAACCATCAACCAGATTGACAAAATAGCAATCGATTAACGTATATAGTTATAGAGGTTTCAGTCTTCGAATATCACATATAACGCTGGACATATACGAAAGAGCAATGGAGCCAAATGGCTCCAAGCTGATTCCAGATCGAGCCCGGCTGAGGTAAGTCATAATGCCGTGGTTCTTCGGAGTTGTCAGTGCTACTAAATTTATTTATTTTTTATAAACATTTTGTGTACAATTGTTGTTATTCAAACAAATTCGATCGACAAAAATTTGGCTCTGTCGTGTGTGGCCAATTATTGGAGCCAGTTGGCTAGTTCCAAATGGCTCCATCGTTGGGTGATATCAGTAGAAGAACAGAATAAAATGTTAATGATACGTTCATCAGCATTCAAGATAAAGCCACTTCATTGGGTCTAGAGATCTAGAGAAACTATGCTTTTTTGAGAAATCTCATCCTTAAAGTTACTATGGTCGACTGTAATGTCGAGGTTGTAAAGAATATTGTTTACTCTGCTTTTCTTAATGACCGCACGTTATCCAACATTTGTTCAATTTTACAATTTTGAAAATGGTTACGAATTTTTTTTAAATGCAATATTTTCCTTTTAATATTCTGAGAAACATAGTAATTTTCCTGTTGGACTTTTAACACGTCCATTTAGTTGACCCAGCAACTGTTAAAATTTCTTCTCCTATCAAGGTGATACATGCCTGCAAAAAAATGTCAAAGTTAAGTAACGAAATTAATTAAAAAAATATTAATATTTTTCACACCCAAAAAAGTAATGACACAGTACGACGACCAACACAATTTTTGAACACACTGACACTAGTATAACGTCAATAAAAACGAAATTAGTTCAACTCAACCCCTGACCTCATCGTCAAAAAAAGTACATGTTATTTGGTAAATATTTTGGACAGAAACAAGAAAAATTACTCCTTGAACTATAGCAGAGGAGAGTTTTCAGAGAGGAAGAGAGAATTTTGATGCAACGACAACGAAAACGCCAGCAAACTGGACTGGACCAAAATACTCGCGACAAAGGGTGATAAAATCAATACACTCCATTTCTAACAGCTATAAACCCACCCCCGCGCAACAAATGACATTCGAAAAGGAAGCCAGCGAGAACGAGAATCAGCGAACTGCTAAGAGCGATATTAGAGAATTTCGTCTGTGTTTGGAGGGGTTGATTGGTATCTGAGAATGTGTGCACCATTTGCAATTGAGCGCATACACAAAATTCGCGATGTTGATGGGGGTAGATTGTTAGATAGGGCAGAGGATTTTCATAGTTAGAGTTGGGTGCAGCATCAGGGTACATCTGAACTTGTGCAATTCAAACCACACACTCGTGTGTCCCTCATCCCATCTCATATGCCTTATGTCGTTCGCAGTGTACCTAGCTACCTACCTACTAGAGTGTAGATACGTTTCTTATGTTATGCCGCGACTTTATCCTCGTATCGAAATGTTTCGATTAAAAAAAAAAAAAATTGTACACTCCAACTCGACTCCGGTGATGCCGCTGGTTATGCTGCCCTAGCAATATTTATATCTATATATTGAAATCGATGGGGAGAACAACAACGACGACGACGACGACGACGACAACGACGACGACGATTGCGATTGCGACGACTGCAAATCGAACTTCATTCATTTGTATTTGTTGGATACATATTCATGTGTATCGACAAAAAGGATACAATACTGTCTACACCCACGTCGACTTAATATATTGTATGTGATGTTGCATAGTGTTGCATGCCGCACACCCCCGCCCCATATCCCCATCAATGAGTTTTCTGATCTCTTGGTTCTAAAACTCGCGGACGAGAAAATCAACCTTTCTAACTCTATAGACAATTAAATGCAAAATACACACATGTAAACGATTGAATATGTATATAATAATTATGCATATATAAAAGGCTTCAACATAGAAAATCTTAGGGTGCAGAGAATTTATGCAATGATTTCATTCTTTTGCCAGGTTAAATTGCTTAAAGCTGTTTTTCAGTTAGTCACATTCCGGAGGTAAAAAATAATAACTTTGAATAAGTTTTAGAGAATTTGTGTTATTTTTTAATTACCAGAAATGTTGTTGTTCTAGTGCATCGTGTATGATATCCAAACTCACACTGATTTCTAAAAATAAAATTAGACTTGCAGGAGTGCAGGTGTTTCTTTAATTTTGTAGTCGAAGGAATTCGTTTGAAGAACTAAATATATTAAAACCTCGGTTTACGGTTATGTTTTCTTCGATTAAAGTTAAATTAATTGAAATAAAACAAAATAACAAAATGTATTTTACATAATAATAATTGATTCCACTTAGCCCAGTCAATAATAGACATCGAAAGTCGCAAAACATCGCAGAGCAATTCAAAACTTACTATATTTTATTTATTTATTTTTCAAAACTAATTATACCTACAGAACTGATGTTGGGCTTAAATTTTTGCAAATTGTGTGTTCTTTAAAAGTGCATACAATTATTTTTCCTCGAATGCACTTTTATGAAATTATAAGGCAAAAACTAAAATAAGTCATAAAATTTAAATTTTTTGACCACAACCAAGTTAGCACAAGCTTTTCGAAACCGCAATTTTTGTTTTACACTGTTGGTATCTATCCTAACAACTTCCCAAGAAAATCAGCAATCTGCAATTTTTTGCGACCTAGAGCGATTTTTTTGTCTTTATTGACTTGACTAACTGCTTTTAATAAGATTTCAGATGTTTTAGAATTGATCGGAAATCTTGCAGGCTAATGTTGATCAACCAAAAGTTTAGCGAATGATGAAGTGTGCGATAATGTCGAATTCCTTGGAAATAAAAAGTTGACTTACTAAAGTCGCTTTTTTCGGACTAAAGTTGCTTTTTTCCCCTCAGATCAACTTTTCTTGAATCTCGATTTGATAGCAAGATTCACACGTATGTATTTGCACACATATGTACTTTACAGATTTGATTATTTCTGTCAGACGAGCCTTTTAGATGTGTAGTTTGGTTTATTCTAATTGGTCAATTTTGTACTAAAGAGCAAAGATAACTTAGTGTTAATTTTAACAACCCGTAGCGCATTTAAATTTTCCATATATGTGTGGCGCTGTAGTAGTCAAGTTTGTACTAAAGAGCAAATGAAACCAATTGCGCAATTCAACTTTACCAATCCTCAATAGGACTTTTTAACAGGCGGCTCTGTTCTTATATTTCCGTGTAGTTGGCTCTTTCACACCACAAACGTTCTCATGGGTAAATTTCTGCTTGCCTCTTAATTTTTGGTGAAATTTTTTTGGTTTGACAGATTCGTTAAATGTTCTATAAAGAATTTTTAACATGAATGAAAGAATTGTTGCTGTTTCACTTGTGACGTAAGCACCTAGCACTCTTTTTATCATTGGTTGGGGTAAAGTCATAACAAGACTCCACCATTTAATTAATTTTCTGTTTGTCCTTACGTCACAAGTGACAAAAACACAACAACAATAAGATGAAAAAAAACCAAGTGTCGTAATCTTTCTTTCTTTCATTCATGATTCACAATCATTAAAATTGCCCTTCAATCAATTTGTCAATAACGATAAAAAAATTTAGCCGTCATCCGTGAACTGCAAATTTTGACAATGTTGCGCGAACGAGAATGATATATATCGTTGTTACCTGAAAAGCCCTACAGGGCAGCTATATTCTCATAAATTTGTATATTCGACTCTTTCATCTGAAAACGTCATATACGTATTCAAGTTAGATGGGCTTGGTTTGAAAGAGTCGTAGAAAAGGCTTTACCCTTTTTTACGAATCTGTCAATGAAATCGCAATCTGAATACTACCCAAATTCATTAAAACAAAATACCCTTATAAAGTCTTCATGTGTGTAAAAGAGTCGATTATAAAAGGTGTTTTTTTTAGAGGTATAGAACTTTAAATTGCAATAAAACAACGATGGAATATTCGATTGACATGATTTTTTATTTATTCGAAAGATAATCTTGTGGCATTACCACAAAGCATCCTATTTAAATGCCCTAAAGGATTTTTAAGTTACGAGGAAGTATCTACCTACTTCTTACTCATTCGAACAGCAAGGCCAAATTCAGCACTTTAAGGATGACATAAACAGAAAGGCTGCAGCCCACAGTTAACAATACATAAATAACTTTTTCCATTTCTTTCACAATCAGAAAAAACCGCAATTTTCATTTCATTGATCAAACATAAACATAAGCATCCTTAAAGTGAGAGCTGTCATTAATTTTGTTATTTTAAGTTCTTCTGACAACTTGACAAAATTTCCTATTTGTTGTTTTAATTTTTGATGACTTTCGTGAAATTGTATATTGTTCCTTTCTAAAAAAACACTATGACTTCATTGACCTACTACCCTGTCCTTGTCTAACAGATAATCTATATACCTACTAGAATTTTCAATTTTGTCATCTCCAAGCGTTCACCACGCCCCAGTTTACCACTCACCTATGACCACGGTCAACAAAAAAGAAAAGAACATTTTCAAAATAAACACACACAAACGCAGTAAACAGTAAAATTCCCATATTTCATACATGTGTTAAAAAAATATCCCCCAAATTCGCCCGCGCTACCATTGACATATTAGATGAGCTTTCTTTTGTCTCTCTAATTATTAAGTTCCGACACGGCAAGTCAAGTTTTTCTAAATTTGTAACGCAGCTTCGCGATCGGGAAATGAAAAAATATTAAATTTCGGTATTATTTTCAATTATTCGGATGTTAATTTATTAAAATACTGTTCACAAGTGTGCAAGCAATATTTTTCATAAAAAATCTTTGTTTTTTTTGTATCGGAAAAGTGTCATTTCGCGTTTTCTAACTTCGCGATAATTTTCTTTTGTTTTATTAAATAAATGGCGTCGTACTCGTGAATCGATCGGATCGGCTCCGGTTTGGCAGTGGTTTGCCCAGTGGTGTTCGTTTATGATAAATGTTTACCTTTCTCCTTCTCGTTCGACAAGTATTTTAACTTGCGATTTTTTTTTCACATCCAAGTGCTTTGATATTTTTGTTGTTTTGTTTTCGAAAAATAATATTTCAAGTTCTCGGTTTCATTATAAATTCGGATTCAAATTTAAGAAAATTCGTGTAAATGTCTAAAAAGTGCGAAATTATTTTTATTTAGTGTTAATTGTTAAATCTTGGCCGTCGTCGTCGGGTTTAAAATCATAAAGGATATTTTTTGTGAATGATTTCTTGTTTTCCTTCTGATCCTTCAATTGTGCTTGTGTTTATTGGGATACATACATACATACATATGTACATATGTATTTAAAAGCAAAAAACATCGTTTCAACATTTTGGTAAGCCTTTAATGTTTCTTGTTTTATTTTTATTACTAGATAATTATGTAGGTATATATATATATAACCGAACATAGTTTGTAGGTACATCAATTTTCAGATAGGAAATTTAAGAAAAAGCATGCAATATTTTTGAATACATAGCTACATTCATAAAATAATCAATGTTACGATAACATATCTATGTACCTTCTGTCATCTGTCCTTTCAAACAATCAGAAAATGTTGTTTTGCTATATACCTACATAAATAGGGTATAGCCACATATTTCCGAACATCCCCTGTTTTAGGAAAATCGTTATTTAATTTCGTTGTTTCTTCGTTTGTTGGGTTTCCTGTTTAAAACATACATACCTATGCCGAAATACATAGGAATTCACAACAAAAATATAACGATTTTCTTAAATAGTTCAAGAACTGGGGATGTTCGGTAATACGAAGCCCGAACATCCCCTAAAGATGAAACCATAAACCTACATATTTTTAAAAAGTTTTTTTTTCCTTTTTTGAAATTATATTGGTCAAGCGGTTGCTGCCGTTTAATGAACAATATTGGGCAATATTTTTTACAATATTTTCGAACCGTTTAGAGACAATTTCAGGCGATACATTCTTGCACTCTTTTTGGGTGTTATGGTATTATCTATTACATCTTTCAGAGTCATTAAATCGTTCTGCAAATTCGTTCTATTTTTTAACAAAAATCTGCATCTAGTGTATATAAATAGACGATCTCCAGTTAAAACGAGACATTTGACTACAAGGCATAAGACAGGTTATAAACTGTTTCTACTTTGAATGGAAAGATCATTCAGTCTTTTACTAAAATGCTCTTCAAAGAATGTCCTACAAGTTACCAATACTATTTTATAATTTCAAAAGTTAACTATTGGACTACTTGTTGTAAATTTGTCGTGCATCTTAAAAGTTGATAGGATCAAATTGAATCGAATACTAAAATTATTATGGAAATAGTTATAAGCTTTTTTGTCCTAAATTCGTCATGCAACTAAAAAATTTGTCGCTCGATTTTTTTTTTAAATAAGCCCGAAATACTAATTTAGCAATCAAGTAAACCCTACATCCCCAGCAAACCATTAAATCAGCTCAAAAATTAAAAAGGAAACGGCAATTCGTTTTACTCCTCCTATCTAACGTACAACTAAAAAATTGTCTCGCAATTTTTTTTTAAGTAGGTATCTCTAAAGCATAAAAATAAGCTCTTTTCAATGTGAAATGGATTAGATTATATACATATTACCACTTTAAAATTTCAAAAGTTTAACTATTGGATTAATGGGCAGTTTCTCCAAACACTTTAAAATATTTATTGAGTTGTTAAATCTTAAAATAGCATTTTTCAATTTCACCAACCACTTTTAGTTTTAAAAGAGCCAATAAACTAAAGTCCCATTTTGTTCCAGATAAATTTTAAAGGCGTCTTAAAAGTGCAAGACAAAGAGACCGTGGAAATTTTCCGATTAATATGCTCTCCTCTCGCTTGCTCTAATGAAAAAGACTAATGTGTGGTGAATAAAAATCCGGGGTTGGCATCAAGTTTCCTCATTTTTAAAAATTCACCTCCTAATGTTGGTGCTCACCATTTTAAGTTAAAATGCCAATAAATTTTATTACTCCGTTAACTAAAATGATTTTAGGTGTATTTTGGAGAAACTGGGCATAATTGTCGTAAATTTTTCGTAAATTTTTGGTAAATTTGTCTTGCAAGTGAAAATTTTTACGCGAATATTTTAGAAAATAACCCCTGGTAATGCTAATTTGAATGTCAAAAAAGGACTAACTGTAATCGAAAACTGAAAAGGACAATGGAAATAATTTGTCGCTTTTTTGTCGTAAATATAGTACCTACCTACACCTACATGCAACTAAAAAATTTGATTGAAAAAAAAAATTGCATTTAATAGGTACTTTTTCTGGGGTGGTAGTGTTAACTTGACAGTCAAGTTAGAATATTTTTTGTTTTTTTAGCATTACCAGGGGTTATTTTCTAAAATAGTCACGCTAAAAATTTTTTAGTTGCACGACAAATTTAAGACAATTAATCCAGTAGATACATTTTTGAAATTTCAAAGTAATAATGCTAGATTGAAGGACATGATTTGCATTAGATTTATGCTTGGTGACGAAACCTTATTTGCCATAATTGTTTCTTTAAATAGATATCTAGGTAGGTAAATCTAATAAAAGAATTTGACCTCAATTTAAACCATTTTTACAACTCCAGCAATATTGACCTCGAATTAGATACCCCCTAACATACTAAAATATACCAACCATTTAAATATCTGACAAGGAACACATAACAAAAAGATACAAATAATTGTAAGTTCGAAAAAAAAAAATATATAAAATCAACAAGAAAGTAAAGCAAACATTTTAACAATATGTATAAGATTTGCCGACTTAACAACCAACCTATGATGTCTATCTAACTTATCTATCTTTTAATATATTTCAACTATATAAGTATCTAGCTAGATGGGAAAGGTTCATGTCCCATACAATACGAGTGTAATAAAGCCAGTAAACAAATAGTGTAGAGATATGCACATAATAAATGACAAATGACAAGAGCAAATTGCTCACGTACGTTTCTATAATGTCTGCCACAGCCACAGCCATCCAACAGTAATTTAGGCTTGTATGACTCAGTAGAGCATGTTCTGCGGCATGAAAGTACGTAACTCGTTCATAAAAAAAAACAAACAAGAAAAGCGCACAGTTAAAAAAAAAAAAAAAAAACAATATAAATAATAAACGAAATTATTTTAAATACAGACAATGAAATAAAACGAATTTCTTAGTCACGGCGGTGTGGATGTATTATTACCATTGCCCCTTCACCCTCAACCTCACCCTCGCCCACGTCCTGCATTGCATACGTTATAACTATAATTTGTACTTTTATTGTTGTTGTTGTTGTAGTTTTGCCACACTGTATTATTGTGAGTGGAATGCTCGCATAAATACAAAACAAATAATATATTCCGCCTAATGTTTGGTCGCACAGTCCCAGAACACAGCATACAGTCAGTCAGTCAGTCAGTCAGCCGGCAATCATGATTCATATATAAAGCGGAGCCATAAAATCATTAAAATAATTACACTTTACGATGGGTGAATGTTTTTTTTTTCTGTCATAAAAAAAATAATATAATAAAAAAAAAATTACATTGCATACAGAAAAGTTACACAAACCGAAATAATAAAAATACAAACAAACAAAAAAAGAGTATTGAATTGAAAGGAGCAAAGTGGACGGTTCTACTGTCATGGAAATCGGTATTTTTCTCACATTTCGAAATATATAATTTTATTTGGAAAACGACAAGTGTGCGAGTTTTACGAAAGAAGATAGGGGAGGAGGTGCAACATGCCTCAACTTAACTTCATCGGCATCGCGGCTTTGGTATCTACGACTGCGGCACTGGGTCAGGCTGTTGTTTGTCGGCAATGTACTACATACACTACACACTCGACTCAGATGCCAATCAGTACAATAAAGCAGATAAAAACCTCATTTATTTATTTAATTTTATTATTTTATTTTTCATTATTTTGTTTATTGCTGGTTCGTTGTCGTCAGTCGTTGTGTTGCGTCGCCTCGTTTCCCGTTTATTTATTCTTGCATTTATCATTATTATTTTTATTAATTTGCGACTGACACTGTTTTTTTTTTTTATTAAGTTGACGTATGTGCAAACATTTACATATATACGGTTTTTATTATTATATTATATTTTTAAATTAAACGGTCATTTCGTAAGATTGCATTTTAAGGGGAAATAATTAAATTTGCAATACCTACTTGTCAGTTTTACAATTACAAAGCAATGCAAATATTAATAGATGTTCTCATACTAATGAAATGAAAAAGTTGTTGACAAGTTTTACCAACAAAAAATATTTGACTTAAAAGCTACTTACAGCCGAGCAAACACTTGGAGCTTGGATCAAAAGTTTGCGCAAAGTCTTTGTGGGATAGATCAGTTAGGTATATGATAAAATTTGCATGTTAAAAGACAAAAATAAATTTTAAACTTCATGAAACTTATTTGCAATTTAAAACAGTATTTAAACCAGCTCAAATAATTGCTGCAATATTTTTAACATTTCACTCATTTGTTAACATTAATATATTTTAGAATAAGTTTCAATATTGCCTTTAAGAACTCCTATACTTGCTTTTTTGCCCCTCCCCCACCCCCTGCAACTTACGTATTGTGTTGAGTATTTAGTTTTACTCCTCATAGCTATCACAGTTTCTACATTACCTTCCTATTTTGTTGATATTATTTTCCACAGTTTGCTGTAATTTCGGTGCAATGTTGCAAACAACATAAGATTGAATTACGGAAACACAAATCTTACATCGTATGCAAAATTATTTCTGAATTTTTGGCTGCGACTGTTTTGTTTGCAGCAAACATGTTTTTTCCAGTTCTTTAATCAACTTCTACGCACTTGTAAGAACATGCCTCATAATATTTTGTGTACAATTGTACCACACATAAGACAATGGTCGTATCCCGAATTCCGAATGGAATTTTATTTTTTGAAAAATTTCTGCTACTGTGAACTTCCATTGGACCAAATTTCACATGAAAGAAATGCTTCCAAAGGCTTGTTTTTCTGGTCATTAATAACGTATTTTGCATTTTACCCGCTTTAACATAATCGAGTACTTAGTTTGTCTATCTCAGGATTCTCAGGTTGACTACCAGAGTGCGTTATCATAATTATGTAAAATAAAATGTTTCGCGTTGTCATTTGATTTTATTTTGATTCTTATTAGGTATGTCTTTCTTAAAGTGTCCTTTCTTTATTTTTGCGGTGGGTCACTAAGTTCCTGACATTTTAAACAGATCTAAAGCGCAAAATTAAGCTAGGAACAGCACCAGCACCAGAACCGATGTATTTCGATTTGCTAAATTTGCTGTTGCTGGTGCACTGCTGACAACTTTCCCACTACGGTATTCAATCGCACCAAACTGGAAAAGAGAACATTTTACATAGAATATAGTATGAAAGGTGCTGGTGCTGGCGCTGGTGGCAATGTGTTTGATACAAAGTTACTGACCATCGTGCTGAGTATTTTTGACGGTGCTGCTTGTTTTAATCTATTTTGCGCATAAAATTTATCATTTTTCTTCTCATGAACGCAGGTGGTCAACTCGTACCCCTCCTTTCGCGCATTAAAAATAAGTTGGTTTCTCTTCCGCAAAGATGTTTAAAACACTTTATTATAAAAAAGTAACACCGCCAGTGTCATATTACAACCATAAACCGTTTTAGCAACAAAATGGCCAGCCAAAATGAGTTAATTCAAAATTAAAAGAATCTGTCTCACTAATTTCTATTTGCAAACGTTGAGAATATCGTACTTTGCAAATACCAAAATAACATAAATGACACCTTGTATACCCAAGATTGATACCAATTATACAAACTTAAATATTTGAACACCCTGTTAACGATTTAATATAAAACAATAAGAAGAACAAAAAGCATTAATAATCATTCTTAATATAAAAACAAGCAAGAAATTCCATAACCATCAAGAAAAGGAATAGTGGCAGAGGGGGAACAGTAAAATACCCGTGGAGGTAGTTTAATTGAACTTTTAGCAATTAATCATTCTTTTCGTATATACAGCATTTCCTCCCTCTTCGACTGCGTTTTGTTTTTATCACAAACTCCAGGTTTCCCTTCAATTTATTATTATTATTATTATTATTCTTTTTTTTTGCGGTTGATTTGAAGTCCTTCTGTGTTTCTTTAGCTTTAATCAGCCCAACTCTTGTGTAAGCTGGTATTAGCTCTCATTAAAGGGATGAGATTTTTTGTTTCCCTTTTTTTTTATAGATACATAAACGTTCTGAGTTTTTTTTTTAGCAGAAATTATTGGAAGACAAAAAAAAAATGAAAATAAACATGCGTCTGCACAAAGTATTATTTACCTTTTTTTTTATATAAATAACTCGTTCGGCATGATTATTTCTTTTATTTCTCATTTCCTCTGTTTTCCAATATTTCGTAATTAATTTTTTTTTGTCAATAATAATCGGTGATGTTCGAATTAAGGTACCTTCATTGTATTTTACTCATTATTCGTTGGTTGTACATATTTTTCTTTTAATGATTATTGTACTTCAGGAAACTATTTCAATAGTTCTTCTTGCGGGAATAGCAATCGATAATATTTTTTTAGTGTCAAATGCATTTCCTTATCAAAATGAACGTAAGGTACCGTGGTTAACAGGGTGTTCTTTTTGAAAATTTATTATATGTGTTTTATCATTTAGCATTAAGTTATATTTGTTTAGAATATAAAATCTAAATCCATTTTTAACATTTAATGAATCATAGGGATGGTATGAGAAAACCTATATCGCAATCTCAAATCTCATTTTTTTAGCTAATGCCAGCTTTCGTATAGAAAATAATTTTATTTTTCATACAAAAATTGGCATTGGCTCAGAAAAATGAGAGCATTAGCTCAGACATTTGAGATTTAAGACTGAGATAAAGCATTTCGCATACCTACCACCCATAATCACTTTCGCTACTTATATTAATAAAAATACAGGCAATACAGAATGTTAGTATTTTCACCCAATTTGTTCACTTGGTCCAACTTACCCCACACCTAGTTTGATGAATAAACAAACATAAACAAAATATTTATTTGATATTCATACCTACATATTAATTTTTAATCTTAAATCAGAAATTATGTGCATAACCTAATTGTTTACTTTACTGTACGTAATTAACATAATGCTTTCTGAGTATTCACGTGCTCCTACTTACCCCTTTGGACCAACTATCCCCACTCTGGCCTATCTGCGCTAATAAAGTTTTTTTTTTTACTGTACGTAATTAACATAATGCTTTCTGAGTATTCACGTGCTCCTACTTACCCCTTTGGACCAACTATCCCCGCTCTGGCCTATCTGCGCTAATAATTTTTTTTTTATTTTAACTAACTCGTTAATGACTTTTCATATTTTCCAAATTTGAAACTCTAGTAAAAATTGAGCTGAGTGTTTTATTTTCTTTTTGAACACATAAAGTTGTTTTTTTACTTAAAAATATAAAAAAATTGTGAATATTCACACGACCCTTATAGACTGTAAGGTCCGTTCATACTTCTTATAATAAAGAAAGTGTGAACGGCAAAGAGGTTGCTGCAAACAAAATCGAGAAATCGGTCAGCAATCAAACTATTTGGTTGAAAAATTTGTTTGTTTGCCACAAAAGAATAGTTTCCTCTTAGTGATGAATTATAATTTTAGTTTTTTTTTTGTAACCATCGTCGTTGAAGCTCATGCTCCATGCAAATTGTGTTATTTTCATTGCCTGCTTATTGGTAATGAAAAATAAAGTCTTATATCAAAATATCATAGAGAAAGTTAGTCAAAGTCGAAGCTGCAATTAAACAGTTGCTTTTAGTTAAGTTAAAATAAAAATTAAAACTATACTATAAAACAGTCCATATGGTGTTAAAAACAAATTACTTTTCTCTTTGAAATCCATAAATTTAACACCCTTGAATGGAGCATATATCAACATACCTACATATATAAATGCATGTCCATTGAAATTTCCCATTAAAACACAAAGTATTAAGCCAACTTTAACATTCTTTTTATGATTAATTTTAGCACAAAACTAAAACAATTAAATTTCAAGTAATAAACAAAATGCAACAAATTCAAAGTAACAAAAGCATACTATAAAATAAAGAAAACGAAACAAAGCCAAAGCTATAGTTGTACTACCTACTCACACACACGCTGAGACTTTAGAGAATATAGTCGCCCTTATGTTTTATTATGTTCTCAAACGAAATATCCTTGAACATTAAATTTTATTCGCCTTTCTCAATTGACTATTGTAGCAATTGCATGTGTAATAAAAAAAAAATAAAAAAGGAGTTGCACTGCTTCTTTGTAGTTGCCGCCACCACCACCGACGCCGCTGCTGCCGTCGCCTCCCGACAGACGACGCCGTCACTAACATCCACCAAGCCGATTCCAGGCTGAGTCTTTTTATTACCTACATACACAATCCTGCAAAACAGTGCAACAACTATACATCATTCATACATTGCTCCCACACCCGTTGAACTTACAATTCAACTCTTTACAGCTCTGACATACAATATCCGTTTAGAAAACAACCCTTTTATGTTTTATCACACACAAATCGACTTCCTGTCCGCGTTTGTTAAGTTACATAATTTCAGTCGTCGACACAACATCCACAATATGCGCAAACGACGACGACAGGTACACAAAATAATAAAATAAAAAACAAAAGTGCGGTGCATGCAGCAGGAGCCCAGTTCCAGCACCCCTAAAATCCCACCTGAATTAACATACGACTATATTTTATATTTTTTTATCATCCCCCCGGACCCATTCTGGCATTTCATCGTCATCATCTCATGTGGTGCGAACACAGAAGAAGAATTGCTACTTTTGTTACACATTTTAACAATTTCACACAGTGCTCGAAAGCAATTAAGAAAATGCACCACCCCAACAAAGCCCACCCCTCCCAGACCCAGACCCAGGCCCGGGCCCAAAACAACCCTTAAAATATTCTCTCTATGTTTTGTCGGTTGGTTTATATAAAATAATAATAATAATTATAGCAACAAAAAAATTCAAACACATACCTATAGTAGAAAATGGAAGAAACTTTTGAACACCAGCAATTGTGCGCAAACATACATACCAAGAAATATTTAATATTTATATTTTGCATTTTAAATGAAATACATCAAATGAAGCCGTCCTCGTCTTCGTCTTTGTAAACAGAAAAAAATAACATTATATAACGTCAATAATGGTCGTCTACCAACTTTTATAGAATATTATATAGAAAAGCTTATAGAAAGTTTCAAACGTTGCTCGTTTTCTATATAGACTGCTGCCACACCTGCTCTTTTGGCCACTCAATTGACTGTACAAAAAAAAAATATTTCAATTCTAAGTGGCTTTACACTTTTGCGGTGACCATAAATGTGCGGAATAAAAGGATAACATCAAAGTACAGGTCAATTATCTTTTAGTTTCAAGTATGCAGTTTTCTGCATTCATTAAAGTTTTTAAGTGACATGCATTTTATAAGCTATACGAGCATTTTATTGATTGAGTAAGGTCAACTGTGATATTTGACTGATAAGAGCTAAGGAATCACTTTTGGGTATGTCTAATACTATGCTCACATTTAATTTGCAAAAGTTGCAATTTCATTAAAAGTTTTGTTTGAAAATCGTGTGAACTCTCATTCAAATAATTCACCAAAATTTGCAAGTATTTGCAGTCATTTGCAAGTGCTTCAATTATTTTCCAGTGATTTCCAGCGAGCATGACGTCAGTTTTGCATAACAATTTGCATAATTTGTTTGGAAACCTTGTAAAGAGCTCTTTGGGTAATAATAAAAGTAGAAGTTCTAACAAAACCATTTGCAAACACTTACAAGACCATGATTGAAAATGTCATTTAAAGTTTTTTTTTGTAAATCGTGTGAACTCTCATTCAAATAATTAATCACAATTTGCAAGTATTTGCCGAGGTATTTGCAGTCATTTGTAAGTTACAACTATTTTCCAGTGACTTAAATAGTGATATTGCTTGAAAAATTGCAAATATTTGCAAGCATGACGTAAATTTTGCGTCATAATTCACCAAATTTTTTTGTAAATCTTGTGACGGACTCGTAACATTGAAAAAAATACAAAGAAAACAACTTGCAAACATTTTCCAGACCGTAATTGTAATTTTCAATTGCTGATTTTTGTAATCACGGGAACACTTGTATAAATAATCCATTGCAATTTACAAGTATTTGCATTTATTTGCAAGTCTACCTTACACCTATTTTCCAGCGAAATAAATGGTAACGTTGCTTGAAAAGTTGCAAATATTTACAAACGTTGCGTCAAAATTTGCAGAATTAGTTTGTAAATCCTGTGAAGAACTCTTAAGGTTATTGTAAAAATGCTGAAAAATATAACTTGCAAATATTTGTAAATGTCATTTGCTGCTTTTTTGTTATCGCGGAAACACATTCAAATATAATCACTCGCAATTTGCAAGTGTCCCAACTGTTTTCAAAGGACGTTGCTAATGTGATAATTTTTTAGTATTGTGATATTGTAAATAAAGAGTGCCCCATAGCGCAGTTTACGTACGTAAATTTGACAGCCAGCCGAATACATGTTAAATTAGCTAACGTTTGCATCCGACCATCATGGTCGACTCAAGGAATTGACGGCACTTAACCAAACTTGACGTAGAATTATGACATCAGCTTCATTTTGCAGTCGACTATTATGGTTGGGCCTTCAAACTTGAGATATTCCAAAACCATGACTCTCCCAAAAAATTCCTGGTATACCAATCTTTTCAGTCGCACAGCTTCTTTTAGACGATGAACTTTGGTCGATTGAATCGATTATATAATACGCACATGAAAAAATTCTGCGACCGTTAAGTGTTCCATTTTATGCTGACCAGCCTGTCCAAATTCGTCTTGTCTATCTTATTTATTGAAAAAGTATCTTTACATGATCTTCAGTAACTCTCAGTATTGCGAAAGCTGCATTGCTGACTTACTTACTCGATCGTGGTGTAGGCCATATAGGTAGTCTAATAGGTGCTATTCTTATCTCATGTCACATGTGAAGTTATATGTCGACTAGGTTTTTTCATGGGGCTTTGTTAAACACCCATAGGAGAATGCGTTTTACCCCAGAACCTCTTTCCTGACACAATACGCCAATCATTGCTCTGAAATCAATATTTAAGGAGTAAGAAAATGTAAAGTATTTAAATGACAAATATCATTGCTTAAATTTTAAAACGCATAAAGAAAATAATTTTTTCAACAATAGTTAGTATGCAACCAACACGAGGCGCCTTATCTTTTTTTTTTTTTTTGAATAAATAGGTACCTACTAACCTTTATCGAAGACACGTTTTAGAATTATCGCACCAAGTTAATATTTACTTAAAATTTAAATATTTGTATTTAAAACTTTTATTTGAGTTCATAAATGGTTTGAGATAAAAACAGAAACGTGGTAATTCAATAAAATTGTCTGTAAAGTTTATTTATTTAAAAACTAATTTACTAAAGAAAATAATGCCAACCTGGTCACCGTATAAAATGCACTTCTCATTTCTTTCATTTTTATTTGTTTTATTACCATACAACGGTTGTAAACCAACTGATGGAAGGGCACAATACGAAGGTAACTCCTTTGTTGGATTAATTGCAAATCCAATATTGAAAGAAAACCCTGGAAGACAGTATAGGTAATCAACCATATGCCTCACAAAAATGGAATTGAAAAATAAAATAAAATATATAATTTGTTTGTTTTCCGTTTTATTGATTAACTTTGAATTGGGTCTTTGACCCAAAACGAGTATTTATTTATGAGAGAGTAGGGCAGTCAGTACCAATGCGTTTTTGAAGACTTGAAAATGGTTGAAGAAAAAACGATTCACACGCACGCCGGATATGAACACCTATAGATATTCTTTGTTCAAAGATAAGTACAATAAATAATTATTGGATAAAGGTCGGTTTTGATTTTAAAGATGAAATTTCGTTTTGGCGTTCGAAATAAATCAATATGAAAATATTTTATGGTGGGAATGGTTTTCTGTGATTGCTAATGCCATTTATCAAAATTTTAACAATATTAGTAAAACAAAAACTTCTTCAAGCTAATAAAGTTTTTGTTTTCCATTATAGAAATAAAAAAAATATAAATCAGAAAAAACTTATTTCAGAACAATTTAAAATTAATTTAAACCAACAAATATGTTTTCGCCAATCTAGAGATTGCATTACACCATACCCCCCTCCTCCTTCGCGTCTTTCAAGATTCAAGAATAATGTCGAATATATACTTCCATTGCTGTTGTAGTTTTATGTTTCTTCGCAGCAGCGAAAAACTTTTTGAATTATTTTGAATAATGTATATAATATTTTTGTATGCGCCGCCGCTCACATTAAAAATGAAAAAAAAGCAAAAAATATACACGAGAAAAATAATATATTATTATGATACATGGAGCTATAAATTCCGATTAAACTGCAGGGATACACATACCTTCCTTTGAGTTATTATCAAAGTTGTAACATTTAAGAAGAAGAATGAAAAAAAAAATAATAAGAAGGACGAAGAAAGGAGCTGATGCTCTTTTCTTTGGAGCAGGTGGTGGGAACTTCTTAGTTATGTGCGATAAAATATAAGAAAAATACATTAATTTTAGGATAAAATATAATAATAAAGTTAGAAAACTAACGAGAATCATGTAGGTAAATATAATTAGACGTTGATATAGAAAACTGTTTAGTTGCATTCTCATATGGGTTATGTATAAGCTACGTACCGTTAGATATGTATCTTAAGGGTTGATTTAGGTAGTTATTTTGTCATAACAAAAGGTCCTAAAAAAAAAATGCGACAAACTTTTAAGTTGCACGAAAAAAACGGCATTCAAAGCATTTAGATTTAGATCCTTTTTCTGGAGTGATAGTGCTTACTTGACTGTCAAGTAGCACTACCAGGAGTCATTTTGATTTTTTTTTTTTAAATTTGGACGAAAAATTTTTTGGTTGCACAGAAAATTTACGACAGAAAACAGCAATCATTGGCGTTCTCCTTTTTAATTTTCTATTGGATTTTATCCTTTTCCTGAGGTGGCTTTTAAAAAAAAAAAAATTGCGCCACAAATTTTTTAGTTGCATGAAAAATTTAGGACAAAAATACAGCAATCGTTATTTTTTTAATTTTGGATATGATTTCGATCCTTTTTCTGGGGTTGTAGTGCTAACTTGACCGTCAAGTTAAAAAAATTAGGACGACAAATTTTTTAGTTGCACGAAAAATTTAGGACAAAAATATAGCAATCATTTCCATTATTTTTTTTTTAATTTTGGATATGATTTGATCCTTTTTCTGGGGTTGTAGTGCTAACTTGACCGTCAAGTTAAAAAAATAGCAATTAGCGCGATAAATTGTTTAGTTGCACCACAAAAAAAAAAAAAAAAAATAAACAACAATCATTGGCGTTATCTATTTTAATTTTCAATTGAATTTGATCTTTTTTCTGAGGTTGTATGCTAACTTGACCGTCAAGTTAAAAAAAAACAGCACGACAATTTTTTTAGTTGCAAACAAAATTTACGACAAGAAAACAGCAATTATTGGCATTATCCGTTTTAGCTTTCTATTAGATTTTGATAATTTTTCTGGAGTGGTAGTGCTAACTTGACTGTCAAGTAGCACTACCAGGAGTCATTTTTATATTTTTTTTTTTAATTAGGACGAAACATTTTTTGGTTGCACAGAAAATTAACGACAAAAAACAGCAATCATTGGTGTTCTCCTTTTTAATTTTCTATTAGATTTTATCCTTTTCCTGAGGTGGTAATTCTTACTTAATAACACTACCAGGGGTCCTTTTTTGCGCGATAAGTTTTTTAGTTGCACGAAAAATTTAGGACAAAAATATAACAATCATTTGCGTTGCCTGTCCTTTTTAATTTTGGATAAGATTTGATATTTTTTCTGGGGTTGTAGTGCTAACTTGACCGTCAAGTTAAAAAAATTAGCGCGACAAATTTTTTAGTTGCACCACAAAAAAAAAAAAAAACAACAATTATTTGCGTTATCCTTTTTAATTTTCGATTAAATTTGATCTTTTTTTTGGGGTGGTAGTGCTAACGTGACTGTCAAGTTTACAATACCAGTGGTCATTTAAAAGAAAAATTTGCGCGACAAACGTTTTAGTTGCATCACAAATTTACGACAAGGTCACTACAATCCATCCAATAGTTAAACTTTTGAAATTTCAAAGTCTTAAGGCTAATTTGACGGACATTAAAAAAATTAAGATTTCATTATTATAACTTCACGTTACAAAGTTACAGTTCTGCTAAGTTTAAGGTTTTTATTGCCACAATAAAAAACATGCCTTTGGTATGCAAGTCAAACCTTTGAATACCTTAACATTGAAGACTTTGAAATAGTTTAACGTTTCTTTTTCAAACATCATCACCTAGTGGCGATACAATTAAATTTAAAGAAAATGTTTTATCATAAATAAAAGTTTGTGAATTTATATAGGTTCAAAGTGTTGTCATACAAAAATGTTTTCGTTTAAGATAACTGTCTTCTTTTTAGAACTGTCTACTGAAATAGATTTCACTATGTGTCAAACTATCACCATTATCTTAAATATTCAGCGTCTAATTCGTCGTTATCGACGTTGCTGATGGTGATTACGTTCATCCACAATATAGTTTATGCCGTTCGATTACGATAACGATGAATCTCCTACAACCACGGTCCTTTGACCGAGCATCATATAGGAGCTGGTGCTACCAAGAAACGGCCTCCATGCCGTCAACCATCTAGCTGGACTTTTTCTTCCTTTACCCTTTTACAAAAGGCCTTGTTTATAGAAATATCCCTTCTAAAAGGAGTGAAAGCCATTGTGAATGTGTGTTCCCATGAGTTTTCAGCCCCAAACCTTATAGAAGGATGTCTCCAACCTCATGTGAGAATTTTTTGTGTTCGCAATACCAGGAACACAAACGAATATCGTGCATAGAAAAGGGATGTAAGCGACGGATCTTCTCTATAAGCTCTCCCACTACCATCGATTGTCACGATTCCATCAAACACAGAAGCACACCAATCGAAAGCTGAAACTCTCGGGAATCGAATATAATTTCGATTCGAGTCGTCGTCGGTCGTCGTCGTCATCGGTGACGTTGTCGTGAACGCTAGATGGAGCTGATGCTCCTCTTCTACGGTGTACTGTACGGCACACATGTAGATAGTGGTATATGTAGATTCATCAAAAATGTCGGAATGGATGGGGGATTTATATTAATTTTGAAATATAAGTCTACGAGGTCATTCTCCAGAGTTGTTGTAGTTATAGGCTGCATGTCCGTGCTGAGTTTGTCGTGTACACCAGTCTAGCAATAGAACAACCATCGGATATGGTAATTCGGAGGAGAAAATGGATCGATTTCAAAACAAACCCCTTTTCGGTAGCACCAATGATGGAAGCAGCATCACCATCAGGCGCATATAAGGAGCAGCATATAGTTGTACAAAAAAAAAACAAACGGAACAGCAGGAGGAACCCCATACCAGCTAGAGTTAGCGACCGACATAGAAGCTCGTCTTCCTATTGCCAATACGGAGAGTGGAGAGTGCAACATTCGCAGTGGTAAAAGTGGACAGAATTGTATATTTTATAGGACGAAACAAAATGAATTTATCTGCACACACTATAACGCTTTCGCATGTTTGTGGTTTTTTTTTTGTATGGCTCAGGATTACGCTTTACTATCCCCCCCATGCATCGATGGGTTGGGTTCGGCGGTAATGGTCGGTTGATGGTGGTATCGGTGGGTGAGTGTTTGCGGCAGAAAAAGGAAATGTACGTAGATTTCGCAATAGAATTCCAAGTTTCTATTTTATTATTGATTACCATGTCCATAACCTGAAAGATATTTGATTGCTCCTTTTGTTGTCGTGTGTGGGGTTGCTAGTTCTAGTGCAGTACTTTTGCTTCTACACATCACAAAAATAGTGGTCGTATAGTGTGTGGTACTAGAAACTAGAGTCTAGCTGACTAACAGATGGACATCTCTCGGGTGGCGTGGTATAGCATGGTGCATTCTTTTGGATAATTTGAGTGTAACTTCGTTTGTTTCGTTTCAATTCGTTTGGTATAGAGTATGCTTTCGTATCTGTAGCTATATAGGTGCACATATAGTTCTTGATTGATTACCTTCCCATCATCGTTGAACAAAATCTTCTTCTAGGCAATCGGGTGCTGGAAGAGGTATTTGCGAATTTTAAATTTCGTCTATAACATCCGCAACTGGATATAACTTTCAATTTTGTATTGCACGTTTTGCTTTGATTAAAAAGTTGCATACATTTGTTTACATATATATATATGTATATGATTTCACATCAAACACTATTTGAATAATTTAAATTTTAGAAAACTATCTATCCTGTGTATTGAACTTTATAGGTTATTAATTTAAATTCTAGACTAAATAGAAGTTCGAAAATGGGTTTTGAAAGAATTGATGTATATATTTATCTAACCAATCAATTAGGTTACATAAATAAATAATTAGATAAAGTCTATCATGAGAATTTGGGCACCTTTATGGGAAAGGTGGGAACAGTGAGACAGTGCAAGCATTAAGACGTGTCACACTTGTCATGCGTTTGCAAAATGTGATTTTTCCGGTTTTTTGATTGTTTGGGCTTTAGAAATTAATAAAAAATAACCAAAATTGTCCCATATCAAGAAAATAAAACTGCAAAATATTGTCAGCTTTTCTATAATTTTTTTTTTATTGCTAACGGTGATCAGTGGGACATTTTGAAAACACACACAGTGTTTGATTTTTATGACCACCTTACTACTTTCTACTACAGAATATTTAGGTTTTTTAAATATCAGTTTGCTGTCTCATTGTTCCCCAGATGAGCAAACAGAAGTTTTTCCAAAAATATTAAGATAGAACTTTATGTTTGTCACATACCTACATACATACCAACTGAAAAAAAATGTCTCACTGTTCCCAACTTTACTCTTTATATCTACTTTAAATTATAAGGGCAATAATAATTACAAATTCAACTTTTTAAATAAGAAAAAGGTTGAAAAGGATTCTGAAATGGTAGAATATTAAATGAGGCTGTGAGCGCAAAAGTGGCGTAACCCCAAAATGCAACAACGGAGATAATCGTGTTTAAAGAATGCTCGCGTCCATAGAAATGCTCCAGGGCGGGAGCAACATTTTATCATTTTCTGATTTATTTCTAAGCTAAATTGGGTTGCACTAATTTTGTATTGAATAATAGTTAACTTTTCGTTGCTATGATGTTAAAAACTCAAAATTGATAAAAAATGTGGGTTACGCCACTTTTGCACTCATAGCCTCAAATCAACGTTAGTGACGTAGTGGTTAGTGTGTTGGATTATTACACCAGAGGAAAATCCAAGAGTATCATTGCCATGATTAAGTGTCGACTGAGTCGTCAAGTCCTCTCCTTCTCTCACTAACTATCGTTTCAATAATTTTGTTTATTACCTAAAACAAAATATAAATTAACTACGTTCACACTATAAAATATAACACCTAACCTAATCGTTTCTAGCTATCGTATACATATATCCTTAAGAGCAAATCATATCCATAAATTAATTTTGTGTCAAGATATCAACTTCGAAGTCCACGTTAATTTCAAATGCAAGTTGTGTATATAGATTGCATGCGGCAAAAAAAAAATTGTTTGAGAAAGTTTGAAAAAAATTATTTCATATAAATAAAATGTATCTTAAAGACAACCGGTTACAAAAAAAAAATCATATGGATACAAAGGGGAAAATCAGCTCTTTATTGGATTTGTGTACAGCCGTCTTGTATCTAGATATTGCAGCTGTTAATGGTTATTTTTTTTTTGTATTGTAGTTACAAAATAAAATGTATATCTCCGTTAAACTGATCGATTTCATAACTAAGTACAAAGGCAATAGCATTTTGTTATTGTATGCTTACATCCAAATAAGAAAATCTCATTTATATTTTTGTGTGTGTAACGGAAATCGAAAATGAATTTCATAGATCGGCAATTATTTCTAATTAATTATATATCTGAAATGTAGCACGATTAAATGTAATTAATTGCGAATGCCTCTTTTTATGATTAAATGATTAAAATATGTGAGTGATTTCAATGTGTATTATTTAATAAGTGAAATTGTTACAGTTAGTCATTCATTCCACTGAGACAGAATTGTTTTGAAATATTCTTAAAAGAAATCATGATTTGTTTTTAATTCAAGTAAAAAATAGATGTGTGTCAAGTTAGCATTACCACTTTCAAATTTCAAAAGTTAAACTATTGGATTAAGTGTCGTGAATTTGTCGTAAATTTGTAGTGCAACTAAAAAATTTGTCGCGCGACTATTTAAGAAAATAACCCCTGGTAATGCTAACCTAACTGGTCAAGTTAGCACTACCACCCCAGAAAAAGGATTAAATATAATCGAAAATTAAAAAGGATAATGGAATTAATTGTCGCTTTTTTGTCGTAAATAACTTATGCAACTAAAAAAATTGTCGCGCGACTATTTAAGAAAATAACCCCTGGTAATGCTAACTTAACTGGTCAAGTTAGCACTACCACCCCAGAAAAAGGATTAAATATAATCAAAAATTAAAAGAGATAATGGAATTAACTGTCGCTTTTTTTAAATAACTTATGCAACTAAAAAATTTGTCGCAAATTTTTTGATCAAGTAAGGTATACCACCCTAGAAAAAGGATCGAAACTAATGAAATTTTAAAAAGGATAACGCAAATAAAATCAGTTTTGTTGTCGTGAATTTGTCATGCAATTAAAAAAATTGTCGCGCAAATTAAAAAAAAAAAAAAACCTGTAATACTAACTTGACAGTCAAGTAAGCACTAAAAATTATAAAGGATAATAGAAATAATGGTGGTTTTTTTTGTCGTAAATATGGTATGTAACTAATTTTTAATTTTCGATTACATTTATTCGTTGTTCTGGGGTGGTATTGCTAACTTAAATATCAAGTTAACATTACCAAGGGTTATTTTTAAACAAAATTAGCGCGACAAATTTTTTAGTTCCACGACAATTCACTACCAAAAAACTGTTTTTTAAATTCTATTAGATTAAGTCATTACTTGACCGAAAAATTGGTTTTTTGGGGTTATAGAAAATAAGTTGGACAATTTTTTTAGTTGCATAAGTTATTGACAACAAAAAAGCGAGAATTAATTTAGTAGTCGCGCGACAAATTTTTTAGTTGCACGACAAATTCACGATAATTAATCCAATAGTTAAACTTTTCAAATTAGAAAGTGGTAATGCTTACTTGACACACATGAAATCATGTGTAAGTTTCAAAAACTGCTCGTATAGGATGTCGTTACTATCGACTTGTTTTTTTTTAACTCTTGTATTTGATTCCTTTATGTGTGTAAACTCAATGGTACTACTGATGAAGTCATTACGTATGGGCTAGTACAATATCTTAGTCGTTTTCTCTGGTTTTACCTAAATAGTTTCATTGGGCGCCAGTTAAAAGAAAATTCATAAATATTTGTATTCGAACTACAAAATACCAAATGCTGACAACCCTAACTAAAAGTAAAAACAAACACATTTGTATACAATTCACACATTCAATATACTTACTCTGTCAAACGGAGCGTGTGACCTCCTAATAAGATATGATTCTGGGGTAAAATTCATTCTTATTACGATAAATCTTATTCTCTTATATCTCTTTTTATATACACATAAAACAAAAAAAACATCTAAAGATAGAAATGTTAGGTAAACCTCTTCATACAAAATTTTACCAGACAGTATCTAATTCACATCACTCACTGTGCTTCTGTCCCATTATACCAATTCTTTTGCGAAAACCCAGACCCAGCATGCTATTCATTGAGACATTTTATCACTATACGAGACGAAGAGTTGGCAGAAACTGGAGTGTGTGTATTGTGGTGTACCTACTGTGTTTACAACGAATTCATTCACTGAATGAGACAAAAAAAAATCGTTCTTACCGCAATGTCTCATAAGTTAAGTGAGTAACACCTTGCGCTCTTCGATTCGAGCACATCTTTTTCCGGTTTGTTTGTTTTCTAATTTTGATTTTTTTTTTCTTTTTGGGAACTTACTATACGAAGTGATGAGATTTAAACTCTCAAATGGCGCGTACAGAAATTCCATTTAAGATACATTCACTCAATGAAAAAAAAAAAACTTTACTTTACGAATCTCGCCACCAAATGATATCGATCTATCTATAATACCACAACTCTATTAGATGGCAAATGAAATGAAATGAAGTCATTTAATTTATATTTTATCCCAGAGTTGTTGTTTTTGTTGTTGTTGTTGTTGTCATTGTAGCTAGGAATGTATTTCATAATGGACATACGGGAAAGATGCGCAATATCAACCTATTTGTGTGCTGTTTTTGGGGTAAATGGTGGTGATGCGGTGTGGCAGGGTGTTCAGGGTAATATGTTTGGTGTTGGTGTGTTGTATAAATGACGTCAAATCGTGTGTATGCACGTGAAAATTTCAAGTGCATAAGTGAAAGTATGCGGAAAATGAGAGAATTTTCTGCACCCAAACACCCCAATAATGATGACAGCAACAACAACTACTATCTACATCACTACACCATCAAACCATCATCACATCATCATCATCGTGATGGTTGTCCACAAGTTTGAAAGGATCATGGTTGCTTGCATAGCATAATAATATCCGCAGATGACTTTTTCCGTGTTTTTATTTATGTATATTTGTATACTCGTGTATGAAAAGAAGTATGCAATAGATTCCCACAACTCGTGTCGTTGCATTGTTTTTGAATTGCTTGTTTACAAGGCTGAGGTGATAACAATATGTTTTATTCAAATTTCAAGAGGTCTTCTTTTTAGAAGTAATGAAAACCATGTTTACTTGGATTTTTGCTAGAGAAAAACTTAGCTTTTGAAGAACATTCGAAAATCACATGTTTATTAACTGATGGTGTCCTATTTTTCCAAATAGTCAAAAAGAGTGATGACCGTCTATATTCTATAATCTATATAATAAAAGTAAAAGACATTTTCTTGTATGGAGTTCTATGAAACAATTATGGTTCCCCACGTTGGGCGCCAATTTTGAAAATATATGATAAATAGCTTACAATACGAACGATTATGTAATGGTATTGATATAAATTATTGTGAATCAGAGAATATTTTTCATAGTCTCTAAAAACGTTAGAAAACTTTGTTTTTAACTTGGGCGCCATTAAAATATTCTTAATTTTCAGTTCTCCACGTTGGGCGCCAATAAAAAAAATATAGTAGCTTAATAGAAGAACGCTGATGTAAACTACTGAGTTTTTAAACCCAAACGCATATGAGTTGTAATAGATTAACAAATTACTGCACCAACAAATAAAAACCGGTGAATTTAAATATTGAAAAAAAATGTCAATTGTTTTGCCTGTTTTATTCAATTGTTTGTATTTTTACGTTACTAGGTACTTTTTTCATGAAAAAAAAACAAAACAACCACCGTATTTTTTAAAAATCAAATAAAACATTGAAACATTTTCAGTGTTCAGTCGTCACGTTGGGCGCCAATTACATAGTCAAGTTTTCACACTATTTTGGAAGTGTAAATAGAAATTTATTGAGCACTTTTATACAAAAGTTAAATATTAGAAAAGACTTTAGGAGATCAAAAGCCAAACATTCTAATTTTTTTCATTTGAAGAATACTTTTTTTCCGTAACTCCGTTTTATTAAAACAAAAAAAAAAAACATCTAATAGATACATTTTCCCACTCAAATTAAAAAGGATTCAAAATTTACTTGAAGTGTTTAAGAACTTTCTGATATCTCAGAAATCTTGAACTTTCTTATTTGAAACAAATGTAGACATTTCTTAAACTGAAAATATAGTAAAAGCAAATTTGTTTAGAGATTCAAAATCATTATTTGACGTTTTCAACTATCTCGTTCCCGAATCGTTTTTTTTTTTTGTCTAGTTATATAAAATTTAGAAACGAATTGCAAACCAAATCCACTTTGTAAATGCACATACAGAGTTTGCGTACATCAAAGCCAAAGCATCTAATCCAATCAACTATGAAATTTCGGTCCATCGGCTTTGCTATGATAAAAACAAGACGTTTTTTGCGTACACACCTACTTGTGATGCCGTACACGCACATCTTTGAAGCCTTTCTGCCTCTAACGTTGTTTGCTCTTGCTCAAGCGAATACCATGCTACACCATCATATATAAGGTGTGAATGTACAAAGTGTGACTTAAATTAACGACATTCCTGTTGTAGCTCCCAAAAAAATTTCCACCTAACCTGCAACTGCACCACCACCACAACACTATCGAAGGAAAGGCTTGTCGAAGAGGATTCATCGTTGCTAAGCTTAGATTCCTTATGAGAGAAGTATACCTACATCAGCTAGAGGCGCTTTCATTCAGTTGCCATGCCAATGATTTTAGATGACGGTGGTGTCAACGCGGCGGCAAAAACCTACCTACCTCTGCCACCGTATACCGACAACCATATGAAATCTTTATTTCTGAAATGTTCTCCCCTTTTCGCCTTTTGCCACACATGCTGGACTTTCTCTGCACTATTATAACCCAGGTCCAGAGAAAAGCGAGGTAACAAACATGCATCATCAAATATAGATTTACGGACAGCAGAAAGGTCCTTTTTCGCAACCCTTTCGCATACATATAACCAAGAGGGAATACGGAAGAACAGTTTGTGTTCCTGTAGTCTACCTCGGCCTTTTACCAATTTATTCGCAATGTTTTCCACCGACATACACACATGCACTGCCGCACATACCCTATGCATGCAGCAGCTCTCATCCAGCTATACAGCATCAGTCACAAACATAAACACAAGTTTTGGGGCTAGGTGCTGGCAAAACAAGATTATTATTTGAATTTCGTACTAGAATTTCAATTAAAACAAATGGCCCCTGAAAATCTATTTCTTTGGTGCGTACCGTTACCGTACTACACTCTACGGTGTTAAAGTGTGAGTGATCGACGATGTTAGATATGGTCCTAGCTGTTTTCTGTGTTCATATATGGTTACCTATATGTATATGCGAGGGTAACCAATGGTGGGCAATAATAGCAGGAGGGGGTCTTTCCAAAGTGGGTTGAAAGGTATTTCAGTATTTTAATTGCGATGTTTTCTAGTTATCGATTAGAATTAGAAATCAACCCCCCACCCCCCTCTTTTTTAGAGGTCCGTTCTGTCGCCAGTATAATATAGAAATGGCGATGGTGATTGCGATATGGCGAATAGTTTTAGCAGACTTTCGTACGTTGCCACAAATTAATAGTTCATTAGCAAAGGAATCTATACTAACTGCTATTATTGTAGTGGCTGATGGTAAACGTTATAAAGCGGTTTTGTAAAATATCACAAAATCGGTTGGAATATTTTTTAATTTAGTCCGACAGTAGATAAATATTTGTTGATGTAATGTATATAGTTTAAGCAGGTAAAGTGCAATTGTTTTTTTGATATAATTTAACACATAATGACACTTTAAATAATAAATTAAAACACTCCAATTGGTTTTTTGGTTGAAAATAGATTAGAACATAAATAGTGGGTATCAAAAACAAAATGTTGGTTAATTTTGCGTTGAACGATTGTACTTTTTTTTTTTGATGCATTGAAAATTTGCTACCGTTTTTTTTACTTGATATTGAAGGCACATTTTTTTTTATAATGTGCACGCACTCAATGTGTTATGACTACCATTATAATGATATAACAGTGCAATCCAATAGGGAAAAAAAGAGATACCGAAGCTTGATGATTGGTTTTGAATATCTGAGCATTATAATGAGGTGGACAAATTGAGCCGGGAAATGCATTTCACATTCGAATAGTGCGGCTAAAGAAAGAATCTCTGTGGCCTCTATTGTGATTGATGATCGACAATCTATAGCAAGCGATCAAGGTCGGAATATAATGATTTCCAGTTCCATCTCCAGCGATTAAGAACATACTTACACTGATTAAAAACACAACGTAAAATCGAGAAAAAAACAACTTTGAATCAAAATAAAATCTTTACAATCTAGGACTAAACACGAAATTTTTAAAATCAAAATGGTGCAACTTTAAAAAAACAATTGGATCAAACTTTTTTTTCAACTTTGAATTAAGGTTGTTTAAATGAAAAACAAAAATGATTTACTCGTAATTAAAGTAATTTCGTCTTTTTTTTTTTTTTTTTAATATTTTCAAATCATTTAAAGGCGTTTCATTTTAATTCAAATGCGTTTGTAGTAAAAATCTTGGTCTGGTCGTTTTCATATTTAAATCCAAGTGATTTTATTTTGATTCAAAGTCATTTTTTTCAAAGTAGCCCGCAATGTTAATTTAAACGCGAGCGCATTAAAAATTACGCTGCTTTTCTTCTCTGAGTTTAGATAAACTAAGAAAGAGAATCGGAGATAGAGCGAAACCCTGAGGTTTTATTATGTTTTGGAGATTTCAGAGAGTTTAGCGGTGTCGAGTGGTTCGGATTTCTAATTCAACGCAAAGAGATTCATTAATTCTTTAATGAACCGATATTTGAGAGCTTAGTGGAAAACTATATAAAATATTTTCTTAGGCCCAGTTTTTCAGTGCGAGATTATTCCAGGGTTAGATTAACCTCGATTTAACGCTGATCAATCAGTTTAAAATCTCGAGTTAATTTAGAGTTAACTCTGAGTTAATTTAAAGTCTCAAACTGTCTGAAAAACGTGTTTCCATCAGCGTTAACTCGATAAGATTAGCTCCAAAATGTAACTCATCAGAAATCTTTCGCTCTTCAAGATGTTTCTTAGGCTGAAAGCTAACCAACAGCGTTTCCATGACCTTGAAGCTGTCGAACAATTTTGATTTTTTTAAGGATGAACACGACAAATGTACCTATTTGTGGAAGTTGTGAGTAAGTAGCAAATTGTGGTGGAAGCAAATTAGCTTTTCTTTGAGAGCTACCACAACCACAAAGTTGATGTAGTTTGGAAATGAACGCCGCTCACTGAAATGCCTTTCGAATGTTTCTAACAACACATGCATTAGGTATAGAAAGCTTCAGAATTTATTTGTTATCTTTATTCTGGAATATTTTTTGTATACACAAAAAAAAAATACCAAACCATTCGAAACACATGAATGAACTAAGGCCTCGCCATTGTGCCACTTATACCGTTGATGGAATAAACTCTAAAACATATTACAATCCTAATCCCCAGAAAACATACTCTGTTACCAGTCGTCATCATGTATAGTATAACGGTATACCAATCAAAACAATCATCAAATGCCACATATTTGCAATTTCAACCGGATCGAACATTATTTTAAAATACAGCATAATTATCATTATAAGCGCACTACAACAACAACAACAACAACACCGGCACCACAGGCAAGAAGGGTGATGCTGATGCTGATGGGGTTGGGGTTTTATTTTAAAGAAAGAGTTCAGCTCTTCAACTGACTGACTGAATGCTTAGGATGCAGAACAATATTATATGTATAGACATACATTTATAGATTGTAAATTATATTGTATCTATTCATCCGTTTTCTGTGCAATGTGTGCTGCGGCTGCTGCTGTACCCCAGTGCCTTAGCTGAGATACTCAACACTCGTAAAACAGTTGCTTAGCAAAGCATTTTTATTACTCCTCTCGTCCTCATCACTTGGATGATGATGGGGGTTCGTATACGAGTGTTTGTGGGTATATTTATAATTGTACATAATAATTATTTAATTTTGCTTCAATGTTTTTCCCATCGCATCTCTCGTGCTCCTAAGTTTCCATTATTAAATTCAATTTCAGGCCTACAGTATGAGCTCTATGTGCTGAGTATAGACTTTATGTTTTATAAGTATTTCCAATGCCCAGGTCCGTCCGTAACGTGTAGTCCTTTCTTTTTTTGCTTTGTAAATTTACTTTTGTTTGAAAATTTAACCTGAACATTCACTGGGGTATTTATATCTGTACTTGTACAAGCAAGTGTAATTGAAAATATGTGCATTACTTTTGTAATTGAAAATATTGAAAATTCAATTACTTATTATTTGTAGTTGAAAAGCCAGTTTCTTTCAATTTAATTATAATAAAATAATTGAGACAAACGTTACAATGAACGCATCTGTAATTGTTTTTCTGAAGTAATCATTACAAAAATGTAAATAAGCAACGTTTTGTGGCAAATAATGATCATTAATTTTGTTTTGTTTGTTTGCTTATAAAAGTTATATACCCCTTACGTTATTAATACAAATTTATGTCATGCATTACAATCATTGCTATTATTAGTCAATTAAAAAAAGTAATTAACACCTAGTTTTTCTTCAATGACAATTTTACATTAACTTTAGTTTTGAATTAAATTGTATAATTGATTTAATTCCAAATTATTGTATTTCCAATTGTATTAATTTAAATTAACCACAAGTAATTTCAATTGTTGGTATTTCAATTACTAATTATTTGTATTTTTAATTGATTATGTTATTAATTTGCAACAGCAATCATTATTTCTCAACAGCTGACGGTTATAGTAAATGTTTTACAGTGTGATTAGTTTTAATATGTGTTGAACATTTTACTACTTTTGAACTCCATGTTTTGAACACCTCTCTAGGTACGGACCTGATTCCATACGGGTCGAACAGAATTGAGTATAAGGTGTACTCTATAGAAGTAGTTAGGTATACTTAGTATTGTATCCCCCACTTTAATTATTTTAATTCAGGAGATTATTTTTTCTATTTTTTTTTTTTTCAAATCTGATATGTAAATGAGGATTTTCTTCTTTTAGAAATATTGCATATACCTATACATGAACTTTACAATAGAGAAAGGAAATACGAAGAACAAAACTGCATTCGCAGCAGTCACGCATGTAATTTTATTTAATGGCACTCACAATGAGATACAATGATGCAGATGATGATGCTGCAATGGCGGTTATTATTGCTGTGGCGTTACCAAATGCTTAATATACTTGAGCATGAAATGTTACGATTTAGTTTATTTTCAAGATCCTAAAATATAAATGTGGTCATGGTATTTGTGAAATGCAATTAATCGTGTTGACGAGTGGGTGGATCGAAATAAGAAGTTAAGAATTTACAATATTATGATTCACATTTTTCTGGTCACGTTTTAAAACAACTTGAAATATTGTTGAAAACTGTGCAGAAGTTGTACTAAATTTGTTATGATGGCGACGCTTATATAAGTGTTTTAATTAACCAGCAAATTGAGAATAACAAAAGAAAGGCGGACATTGTAAAGTTTTGCTTTTCAAAAGCACCATTTCATTCAATACCAGGTCCAAGTACTCAGTGATCCACCATAAACACCAAAAATAATTTCAGTCGAATCTATTGTTCATGAACTTGTGAACATTATAACAAATGAAATATGAGTCAAGACGTACATAGACAAAAGCAAATCAAGAGTTGTAAAAATAGCAAAGGACCTAAGATGCATCCCTGATTTAGTCCGAACTCAATTCAAAATTCATCGGTGCCTCCGATTATAATTTAACTTTTTGCTGTCTCGTTTTAACTATACAAAGTAAAGTATATAGATAATCCTTAAATGATCACTTGAAATTTAAAACCCTGCTTCGTTGTCTTGGGATAGTAAGACTCATACTGACTAAAGGATTGGTGGAAAAAAAGTTGCAATAAAAAAGCCACGCATTTACAACATCTGCAGCAATAAGTGCGTCTTTACCGATTGATCAAAAATTAACATAAGTAGATAGCTATACTGAAGCTATTCTTTTTAAAAGCTGTTGTAAAAGAAGGCTTAAAATATTTTAAAAAATCACAGCAGAATATGCAATGACATAAGGATTAACGTGAGCTAAAAGCAGAATTTTCCATTGCCTTTAAGCAAATTAAGAAATAGAAAACTAGGGAAATATTTCTTAAGCGACCTTAACACGGTCAGTCATCTGCACATATAATCAGTCATCAGGCAAATTCGAAAGGGTTTTGATTTTTCGACAAACAAATGCACGCATACAGACTTATTTATACAAACACTATATTATAGATTGATGTCAAATGACTGACCGTGTAAAAGTCGTTTAAAAAAATCTTTACAGTCTCCATCGGTGAGGAAGAAAGCCCCATACGCAACTATGAGAATGCTTACAGAATAAGATTAGCGATTCCTCAAATGAGCATACATCGACCTAGTTGCGGTTGACAGTCTTTCGTAGTCTTTTGAAGTAAACAAAAGCTGTACAACGGAACCTTTTTTAAATAAAAAATAAATCAAAGGTGAGTTCTTTCAACTATACTTGAGAAAAAATGTTTCTTTCTGTTTGGTGAATATACTGAACATTCCCAAAAGCACAACGCAACAGCATCTCTGATTGAAGTTATGTGACAAAAACAGTTATATTGTACTACGTATCTATGGATGTGAATCCTTATGCTACTGCATACAAAAAAATTAACAAAAATGCACCCTGAATTCAGTCACGTACACTTGACTGTTGACACATGCTATATATTTTTTCTTTTTTGATAAAATCATCAATATTATTTTGTAATAAAATTAAAAAAAAAAATAAAATTCAGACTTCAGTATAAATTACGAGGACATTTCATAGTCGCGATTGTGGTGGCGAAATTAACTACACAAAGAAAAAACTGCACGAACAAATAAAACAGAAAAAATTAATAAAACGTCTATGTTTCCAATATTCTTTAATTTTTTTTTTTTACTACATTTTGCCATTTCCCCATTTATTAAGTTTTTCTTTTTGGTTTTTGCCATTAATTTTTCTTTGTTCCTTCCTCATGAAAAATATACATCTATACAACACTCGCTCTTTCTCTTTAATAACTAGAAAAGGGATGTGAAGAGAAATATACATATATAGATATTGGAGAGAAAAAAAAAAAGAAATCCTAAAGGGACGGTCTCTGGTCTAATGCAAAGGTTCTGGCATAGCTTTTACCGGCCGGCCGTTCCAATCGAATTAGATTTTCCGATTGAATTTTCTCGATTTTTAATTGCTTTCACTGCAATTTTAATTTTTTTTTTCTCTTTTCTATATTTTTTTTATTGTTATATTGGCATACTATAGCATCACAGATGGGTAATAATATATAATCTATAATTCTATACTATAGAATGTATCTTTGTAGTCGTTGGGATAAATATTAGAGTGTTGGTTTTCATAATCTATCTTGACTAGTAAACTAAAGAAGGAAAGAAAATTCAATGTAATTATAAGAACATTAAAGTATCAATAAGTTTAAGGAGAAAGTTATTACACATCAAAATTTAAGTTAGATATGTTTTGGTGTGAAGTTCTTTTTGCAGAATACTGCATTTTGTATGTAAATTATTTGGTTATTTTTTAATATATATAAGAAAAACATTTTATTTCCCCGATTTACTAAACCAAACAAAATGATGACAAATAATAAAAACAAAATAGTGAATAGTTATATGAGTAATGATGATTAGATTCGTAAATTTTCTTGGTAATACTAAAATATTTAATGAAATGAGAATAAAAAAAATACATACGTAAAAACAAAATTAAATAAAACGTAACTCTTTTCATGCATTAGCAATATGTGGCAACGTTCTTCCAATCTGAGAAGCTATGTTTCGAAAGGTGTTTTAAGTAAAAAAAACATCTAAGCGAGATAATTTCTTTTAGAACTGTGTGTCTTCCTTTCAGTCATTCAGTCGATTAGCCATTCAGTCATTTAGTCGTTCAGTCATTCAGTCACGCATTCACAATAATAGTTTAAGCATTCAGTCATTCAATTATTTTGTTGTTTCAGTCATTGAGCCATATAGTCATTCAGTCACTCAGTCATTTAATCATTCAGTCATCAATTATTTAATCATTCGTTAATTTTTTTATTTAGTCATTCAGTCATTCAGTCACTCAGTCATTGAGCCATTTAGCCATTCAGTCATTAAATCATTCAGTCATTCAGGCATCCTTTCATTCAGTCAATCAGTCATTCATTCATTCAGTCTTTCAGTTATTTTGTCGTTTAAGTCATTGAGTCATACAGTCATTTAGTCAGTCAATCATTTAACCATTCAGTCATTAAACATAAAGTCATTCTTTCGTTCTTTTATTTAGTAATTCATCCATTCAGTCATTTAGTCATTCAGTCATTAAATCATTTAGTCGTTTCCATCATTCAGTCATTCAGGCATTCATTCATTTAGTCAATCAGTCATTTATTCATTCAGTCATTCAGTCTATCAGACTCTCCCTTAACTTTGATGAAAACATGTTCTTTAGCAAGTTGTTTAGAATTATCTCAGTCAAATTGATGATTTAATTTAGTATCTCAAACTGACTGAAAATATGTTTCCATCAGAGTTAACTCTAACCCTGTGTTGATGTCGCACTGAAAAATTAGACCTAAAGAATGAATATTCTCATAAGTTAATTATTTATTGTTGGTTCGGGTGTTCTTCAGGGCAGTCACCTGACCTATTTATTTTTTTTTTTTATTATAAACAAGTAAATGCATTTGTGTTTGTAAAGTGAATTTTCATCGAGTTCATAATCAACTGAAGGTCCCTTCCAATTCCGTAGAACAGGCATTGGTTGAGAGATTCAGCAACTAGGCCTTGGCTCTCGTCACGAAATTGTCGCGGCAAACATTGTTATTACATATTTATTATTAATGTTTTTTGATAAATTAGTGTAGGTTTAGTACATTTATTTAGACTGCAATGATGTAGCGTGAATGGAAGCTCAAAAACGTGCACAGAAAATAACAAAGGTCCTATCATAGAGCCCTAGGGCACACCACAGTGTCAGACCGGAAAAAACATTCTCAATTCAAGGATGAGAAAAATTGAAAAAAAAGCAAAAATGTATTGCAAGGAATTCGTGGCCTATCGAAAGCTTTTAAAAAACATCAACCCCTAAAAAACAGTTCTACTTTTCAATATTATATTCGCTTATACTGAGTTAGGTTATTGGACAATGTCGTTTGCAGATTATTTGATTTGTTCAATTTAAAATCTAATTACTAATTCAGAAGCGTTAGACAGAAACGGAATTGATAAATTAAGTATATTCTCAAATACTGCGCATTTTATTCATTGAGATTAGCATTTCATTCATTGAAATAAATAAACTGACAAACAGGGGATGAAACTGCAATTATATAAACAAAATTAAACTGTAGAAAATCCGCGTCAATTTTTATATTATTTTAGCACACTATACCATCTAAAGTCTCGGCTAATTAAGAACACAAACAATTAAGTAGAAATAAATTTCCATATACAAGTAACAGGGTCTCAATATGAGGCCTGCTTCCCTTTCATCATAAATGGATGATTGAATTGGATGTGTATCTATCTACACTACATAGAGGTTTATCTTCTTCAAACTACTAAATATATATATAACTTTTACAAAAATTTAAACTTTTTTTTATAATTTATAAATGTAGAATGATAATGGATGATGAAGTGGTTTGGGTGGTGGAGTGAGCACAACTTAGGTCATATAGGAATAAAAAAACTTTTTACATGCGCATATTATAGTATAGAAGAAGAAAATACTTTCTATACAAATACTCAGTGTCAGTTTTTAATTAAATAAAATATGACATCCTCTGTTTGAATTTCATACTCTCTGGCACTCATACCCATTACCCTGCATAAATGAAACAAAACAACACACATCGACTCAAATGAAAAGGGGTTAATTTTATAAATGCTGATTTACGAGAAGAAAACTTTCAATAAACTATATTAGGTATACACCACAAGAGTTCGAGTATACACTATACGACGACAACGACTATAATATACGAGACGATGAAGATTGCTGAAGACTTAGCCTCACTCTGGCTATGCCATCTATGCCTCTGTCTGATGGAAGACTCATATAGTCATAGGTTAGGAACGTGTCGTGTCGTCGTCGTCGTCGTCGTCGTAGTTCTCGTTTAGTTGGAACGGGCGATGACGATGATGTTGATGACGCTCAATATGCCATGCCGGTTTATTGCATTACCCGCGCATATAGCACTTTTAAGTAAGTTTGTGGCTGACCGATGTTTTCTTAATTACATTTACTGTTTATGTGAACACCAAAGTAAGAACTAACAATACAGACATTATTTGCACTTACGCTCAAAGTTCATACCCCTTTATCTATAATGTGCAGAAACGTACTACCTTGGTAAGGCAAGGCCCTCGTTCCATATAATAAGGAGCACCCCAGCCGATGATTGAGTAGTTCATGTCCAGGGTTACCATTACCTTGGTTTATTTGAAAAAAAAAAACTGTCTGTATTTAAGTATAGGATTTTTCCATACATCCCACTTCAGAAGTGAAATCTCACTCCTAATAGAGATTTCCTTTCATTCGAGTATCGAACAAAATCTTTGTTGTCACATTTTTAGATGTTAGTACGATTGATACTTTCATGTATCTCGAAGGGGTATTTTCGTAAACTAGTAGTGGGTTTCAGAGTGTGATTTTGTTTTATGTTAAATTGTCCACGAACATACTAAAAACTCGAATAAAATATATAATTTTTTTTTAACGAGAAATCAAAGGTTTTTGTAAAATTAAATATAGATGAGCTTAATTTTTGGCATTTGTAAAATATTTATGATTTTTTTTAATTAAACATAACCATTGCCGTTTTCATCCAAAAATTTGCTTTAATGTGATTTTTATGACATTTTTGTGTGTACTAAGAAAATCTCTTTTATCTGTCTCTTTACACATAGCGAATATACTGCGAAATAGTACAAAAGACTGTTAATATCTATAAAATATTACAGAGGAAATTATAATTAAATATAGATACAAAAGAATACTGCAAAGTAATGCAAAAGTCTGCAAAATATTTTAAAGTCTTAACAAATATAAAATAATTTGCAGGAACTGAATATATTTGAAATTATGCAATAGAAAGCAAACAAATGCAAACAAAAATGAAAGTGTGCAAAAAACTGCAAAAGAAAGCGAATTAACGGAAAAAATAAAAACAGCAGGTGTACAACAAGTGCAAAAGACTTCAAAAGTCTACAAAAGACTAAAAAAACACAATGTAAACAAAGGGACCTACATTTAGAAGAAATAAAAACAAAAATAATAGAAATTAATGCAACTTTAAAATGTTAAATAAAGTATTTTTCTATGACAGCTTGAAAATACAGACAATAATATAAATAAAGTCAAAGGATAATACAACTAACAAGGGCTCTAATCACTGATTACCTATATTAATCATGTCTCATTTTTGGCAAAAAAAATTGAAATTGTCCTAAAAATTAGTAAAAACGAATTTTGCATTTATAAATAAAAAAGTCCTGTAGATTTTCAGTAAATACATTGTAAATTAGAAAAAAAATTTATCAATTCTGTTTCGAAAGCATGGCATCCCTGTTTCAAAAACGAAACTTCTTGCCACCGACGTTTATTTAAAAAAAAAATATATACATATTTTCTTCCATTAATATTCTCTCCTTAGCACTAACAAAGTTTCTATTTTATTTTATTAAAAAGGAAAGCTTTATGGTGTATAAAATTATTAAGACCATTTCGCAATATAGCTGCTATGTTGTCCCAACTATATGATCAAATATACATATACAAACATGCATACTTAATATAATCAACATTGTTTCAGAAGGCCTCGACGGTCTATATAATATGATAGCTAACATTCTATCCTGATCCGCTCCACATATGGCTAGGCTATACCATCATAGCATGTAAGTTCACTTCCCATTCCGAGGGCAAACATCAGAATGTTGGAATTAATGCGTTTAATATAGGCAATATTTATAATTTAAACATTTCGCCCATTTTGATATTCAATAAAACTATACAACCTCTTTATTGTACATGCATATTCAAATAGGCACGCATGTTTATATGTATAGGAAGGTTATTTATGTCAGGTGTATAGCAATATAGCTGGACAGGACATAACATCGCCGTCGTCATCGTCATCGTTTGTTGTCGTCATAGGGTATAAGATAGCTCCTCGGACATGTAGATATATCGAATGGGAGGAGGCGTGTATAAGTTTGTGTTTAAATGGAGGAGTATCTAACACTCGCTCGATTGACGACACATATATGGTAAGGGTTAATTAAGTTTTGCTTTGATTAATTAAGTGATTGCATTATCGATATTATAAAAGCGTTGTTAATGTCATTTCAATAACAATATTCAATTCTCGATCTTTGACCAATAGGTGGGCTTTGTTATTGCTTTTACTTTTAGTTTGAGTTCAGAATAGACAACATACACCCAGAAAAAAGTTTTGTGTTTTAAGGTTATTTTATTAAATTTCGTTAAATGTGTTTGTATGGACGGAACGTTATTTGGAAAGCTCGACATATCAAACTTGTCGAATCAGCTCGAAAAAACTTTTTTAAGATGGTGCGTTAATGCAGTATCACACACATATTTGTCAAAAAGGCATTGTTTGACAATTTTGTATAGGTAGGTATAATTGTCATTATGTCCATGTGTGGTATCATTTTATTAGATCCTACTATAGGTACTTAACAAATCTTAACTTTGACTATTTTCTTTTCGACAAGATCTCACAGACTCTCAGTGAAATTGCTGAAACGAAACTTTATGTTGATGTATGTATGCAGTGCATATTTAATATCGATCATTTTAAATATCTTTTTATAAAGTGCAGAAATTGATCTACATAATATTCTAGAAAAAGTTTTTTAAATGGAAACGGTGGGCAAAAGAATTTAACGATCCGTACGTCACTCTCTCATTGTACAACTGCTACGTTAGGCCTCATCTTGAATATGTCTCACAAGTATGGACTCCTTTTTATGAAATCCATAAGAACCGTATTGAATCAGTGCAGCATAAGTTTATTCGCTTTGTTCTTAAAGGCCTTCCTTGGGCCGATCCTTATAATCTGCCACCTTATGAACATCGGATACCGGATACAGCTTTTGCAGATTCAATCTTTACACCAACGAAGGGTAAATAAAGATTTAATTTTTCTTCATCAACTTATCAGCGGACAAATTGATGCTTCGGACCTGTTAGCTTCTATTGGCTTAAACTACCGCGGAGGGTCTTACCACCTGGGAAGATCTGAACTTTTGAATGTTGAACTCTCACACGGATGAGTAAGTTTTATAACTTGAATGAGAGCCTGATAGACTTTAATTTAAATAGAAATAATTTAAAAACTCTCTTTAGAACCAGTGTTCCACGATCATATTTGTTTCTGTGTTGTATTGTAATAATGTATTTATGTTGTATTTATGTGCATGTGTTTTTGTTGTTGTACCTTTGTGCTTATTAACAACTAACACCTGCACTAAGTGATGAGCCAGTGGGACACATTATATGTGTTGGCATATCTTTCTTTCATATATTGATGCTTGCTTTAAGCTCCATTTGAAAATAGATCTGATAGTGTAAAAAAAATGGAATGTCAAAGACAAGTGTTGAAACTATCACCTACACCCATCAACATTACTCAAGGCAAAAACAAATAAAAGTGGGCCAAGACTCCTGCACGGAAAAACGCCTAAGATGGAAGAGATAAGAAAAGTACCCAATATAAGGAGTTTTCAAGTTGGATTTCACCATAAAATGAACCGTTGTGAGAAAGCAAAGATATTTAACTAACCGTACTTTGAATGGTTTTTTGTATGATTACATATTGCAGTTACTCTGCCTTTGTCTCTCCTGCTGTTATGCAAAGCTGTTTATCTTAGTTGCCTATAACTTACCCTCATACTTTTTCCAAAATGTTCACCATCGTTTGTGATGTTGGTGAATAGCTGAAATGTATAATCCAGCTTAGAGAAGATTTTTCGACCACTACATTTACCCTACGCTTACGCGATAGTTAATGTCGCCATCACAACATATTTTGATATTGATCACAGATCAAGGTTATTAATCTTTCCGCACTTAGGAAACACTGTTGCATATAAAGAAAAGTCCAAAAAAGACAATTATATTGGAAATTTAGCAAGTGCATTATTTCTTTTTTGAATGTATGCAATAGCTTTATTCAACCATTTCATCTTCAATCTTGATGAATATAGCCATAGTCAGCAAAGAAGTACTGACTATCGTGCTTGTTGACTTACCTTTAAGCGGATAAAATGTAATAAAGAGCAAAGGCTCCAAGACGCTTTCCTGGTATACACAAAAAGCAAAGGATCCAAGACCCTTTTCTGGTATACACAATATTCTAAATAGAAAATTTTCGGTTGGGCATCTTTCTTTGTTTTAATTTGCTCATGCATATCTCTTCGTTGTCTAATGTCATTTCAAACATTTCTTTGCAATTAGGTATAATAATAATTTCGCCTGGCAAACTTTTCATAGCTTATGTACATTTTTCAATGGCTTTACTTGCTTAGCAATGTTACGTTTAAGGATATCCTTAAGATTTTAGCAGGGTCAATGTTAAAATAAGAGAATAAATAAACGAGTACTATTCCCTTGAAGTTTTGAAAATTTATCTAAGTAGGGGAAAAGTATGAACAGTGAGACATTTTTTTTTTTTTTTTGGTAAAACATTTCTTAGCAATTTTAATAAAAATCTGGGAATATTTAACCCCATATTTGTTTGTTATTATTGACAAGTAAGCTATTGGTAATAAGTCCACAAAAACATAAACAACATTAAAAAAAAAAAAACGAAATGCCTTCCTGGGGTTCAAACTGTAAGTGAACAGTGAGGCGATTCACAAACATAAACACGAAAAAATCTCTTCCGACTAACTAATATGTGATAGTCATTAAAAGCAAACATTGTAGAATGTCTCACTGATTCATTTTTAGAAATGTTTCACTGTCCTCTTTTTGGATTTTTTAGAGACATTTTTTTCTAAATATCAACCTAAAACGTTTTTTTTTTGTTTGTTTCCTGGATGTTGAAAAATATCTAACAACATAAAAAAAACGTTGATTCAGTGATCTGAAATTTGCGGTGGCTTATATAAATTCTTAAAGCACATTTTATATGTCTCACTGATTCATTTTTAGAAATGTTTCACTGTCCTCTTTTTGGATTTTTTAGAGACATTTTTTTTATATATCAACCTAAAACGTTTTTTTTGTTTATTTCCTGGATGTTGAAAAATATCTAACAACATAAAAAAACGTTGATTCAGTGATCTGAAATTTTCGGTGGCTTATATAAATTCTTAAAGCACATTTTATATATTTCCTCACCTAAAGCAATTTCTATAATCAAAATATCTGAGAAAGCATTTGAAAACGAGAAAAATGCATTGTTACAATGTTTACGATGTCTCACGATTTGCACTGTCTCACTGTTCCCCCTCTTCCCTTATCTACTAATTCTCTTTTTTTTTGGCACATTTTCTAAGAAGTTGAAATAATGTTATGTATTTTAAATGCATTTGCAATTTCTTCATCTTACCTGTTTTCTCACACCTGCGTTCCCATTAACTTATACATAAACCAACAAAAATAATCATAATTCCTGACAAAAATATTATGGGTTGCATTGCGTATTTTGTACAAACACAAAGGTATGCCAAACATCGTACCTTGTTATGCTATATGCGTTGAACGTAAATAAATACCTATACTAACCAATCTGCTTTATACTCTGACCTTCCTTATCTGGGATAAACGATTTCTTTCTATCCATATAAATGCATATTATTTTTTTTATTATTTCATTATTATTATTATTGTTTTTATCTTTCATTCGTGTATTCGTTTCGTTGGTTTTTCCATGGAATCATTAAACACACACTATGTAACAGCGTATGCTATAAGATGGGATTCCTGATGTTACAATGTTGCTGAAATCAAGTGAAAGCAAGATACACAAACAAAACAAGACGCGAAGTGTAGGGCGCAGGAATAGTAATAAGAAAATAAAAACAATAATAATAATAATAACGATAATCACAATAAAATACAATGTTGGGTCGGGATGGGACGAGATCATTGAGGCAGCATGGTCCAATGAAACCACGCAGGTAGCAGTACGACAGGACAACAAAATACATCTCCAAACTGGAATAGGAGTTGTAGATAGACCATATAAACGAAACAATTCCTTTATCACCTCTGCACACCTGGAAGCGATATAATTACCACCTTAATATGTATCTGTATCTTTTTAACCGAATAAAACCGGAAAGGACAGATACAACAAAAAAATGTATACCTTCATCTTAATTTATAATTTCATTAATCTAGACATCGATTTATCTTTCGTTTATAGATAAAGTTTATTTATTAATTTTCTGTTTAGTATTTATACATTCACATCTACATATCTATTTATGCAGTTAAGTTCTTATAACAACACGACTGAACAACTTTTATTACAGTCAAATAAAACTAAAACTCGAGTAAATCGTTTATTCCAACTGACAACTCTGTCGGCTAGATAAATGCACAATTATCTATAAAAAAGAAAAAAAAAAACAATAGATAGATACTATTTTCATAAAATGTGTTTTGTACAACTAATAACTTTGTTAATGATAATGGTCATAGGATGGTCGTTGTCGTTTTTCGTCAGTCGTTTAGACGAAAAAGCACGGAATGCCTTGCTGAACTTGTGTAGGTATATACATATAATAATTGCCTGAATGATTTTCTTGCCTCCACATCGTCGACACGGCACAATTATGCCGATGTCGAACACAGTGCCGAAACGACCTATTATACAACATTCTCTATGTAATTGTTGTTAATAATTATTTTTATAGTTTTTTTTTTTCTTATTTTTTTTTATCATAATAATAATTAATTTTATTATTACAATCTGGCAATACGAATTTATTTGATTAGATTTGTATGTATTAAATCTTATTGAGAAAAAGAGAGAGAGGAAAAAAAGGCAATAAAATTAATAACTTGGATTCGGATCTACACTCGTTGTCTGATGTTTATCAAGTTAATGGTCTTTAATGGCAATGATGTGATTTTAGCTTGTATGTGGAAAGAAAATTTACGTTATAAACGACGGTATTTGGATTTTATGGAATAAAGATATGCGAATAGGTAGGTATTTACTTTTTGTACAGTTTAATAAATTTTGTTTGGTAAGTAAAAAGAAGGCTTTTGAGGAACATTACAATTATGATGGCTTTCATTAACGGATTTTTATATGAATAATGTATTTTATAAAAAGTTTAAACTTGAATTTGTCTGTCCCCATACAAAATTGATTTTATACACCCCTACGTCCAGAATGTTTCTTTGAAGAGAAAGAATTTGGTTTCCAATTGTGATTTTGTTTCCAATTTGACTTATGGATAATTTAAATTGTGTGTATCAAATGTGATACATTGAACCTAGGGTCTAGGGGTGTAAAAAATGGTGCAGGGAAACAACTTCACTTTGAAATAATTTCAAATGGAAAATAACTTCACCACTAGTGGGAAATAATTTCACTCTTGGGTGAAGTTACAATTTTCATACAAAATGCACACAATATTGAAAATCCTATAGTGTGCCAAGCAATGGGGTTGCAGGGGGGCAGCATGCGGCATTATTTCGCACTCAAAGTTGCGGTGAAGTTATTTCCCACGTGAAGTTATTTCCCTGCACCGTAAAAAATTATTTTGTATAGGACTTGAACTTGAACGCTGAAATCCTGGAACTAATTTTGTGCTGTGTATCAAATATGATACATCGGACGTAGAAATTGTCATTTACTCTATTCCAGGCTATTTGTCACAATGCGGATATCAGAACTGGTGTCTTTCATCTTCCATTAGGTCTAACAGCGGCATTTTGCTAACCATAACCTTATAAATGCCTGCAGAAATAACTTTTTTTATATCCACAGCACCAGTTCATATTCTACGAGTACTATTAAGTTACTGGCTCTGTATTCCACTTGGAATATTCATTTTAACTTTTGATAAAATCTAAGAATTTCACTCCTGCTAAGACATCTGTCTATATCTTCAATCGCTCAATTTTGGTGGACTCTCTGTTTTTCTTTTAAAATTCAGTGTTATTTTCAGTAACTTGTACAGTTCTATAAAGGCACTAGTTTTCCTTTCCATAATCGCTTTATAAGCACTTTTGTTTTGCTCGTCGGAATTCTTTATGACACCGCCTAGTTTCTATTTTGAAAATTTGCCGTCAATATAACTCGATTCGACTGCTCTAGACTTATAGCCCAGTTATTTGGGGCCCAAAAAGTACCTAGTTTAAGCTTGGAAAGTTTCAAGGATTTTTTAAAACGATTAAAAGTATGGCCAAAACGATTAAAAATATGGTAAGAAGAAGCTAACTGATCATCAAGAATGACGTTGCCCATTGGACCGATATCAGATATCATCTTCAAAAAAATAAATCATTGGACCAAATTATTATTTATAAAAAAAACTATCAAATTATGTTGCTTTATTTTACAGACATACAAAAACAAGAAGGTGGTGGTTTTGGGGTCACCCTGTGTTAACCGAAAGAGATAAAATGTGATTAAATATTTTTAAGTACCCAATGGAATGCAGTTCCATTTTTATAAACAATAAGAATTGCCATTGTTGTTTTATTTGATTCATTTCTCTGACTGAAAACCCAACGAATGTCGAAGGCATCACTTAAGTGCCGGTAGAGTGGAAGAACGAAAAAAAAATAAATGAGAAAAAAAAAACAGATGAATAAATACCGACAGAAACTTATTTTATAAATAAATAAATATCCAATATTAAAGTCGTAGATAAATTTGAAGAAAGGGCCGATCGATCTGTTCGGAAGATACCTTTATTTCTCCGCGTATGCCTGCCAGTCTGTACCTTCTCCGTAGTGGCGTTGATTGTATATCTGTATTCTGTAGTGCTGGAGAACTAAACATCCACCAACTCAAAACATCTGTACAGCATATGCCCCAAAAGCCAAACGTAATAACAAAAATATAAATTTTATTTATTTAAATGGAAAAAATTAAAAAAAAACAAAAAAAACATTGAATGAGAATAAAAATAAAAAGTGTATGAGTGGATAGGTATGATGATGATGATGACGACGACGGACCGTATAGTTGGCGGTGGTGGTGTCAGTGTGGTCGGCAGGAAGACATTGCAGGCAGGCAAAAAAAGAATAATTCTTATTTCATATTTTATCTTTTCTGATTCTGAGCCTCTATGGAAGTCTATCTTAATACAATATCTCTCTGTCTGTCTGTCTTTTTGTCTGTTCAGATCGTCATCGTACAATCACTTGATTTGATTCCTCGGCCTATGCGCCCCCGCTCGGCACACTCTGGCTGGAATAGTCATTTACGGTGGACACGATCGAAGTGTGTTTTAGTGCGCAATGCATTTTGTATCTATATTTTCTGCCTGTAGATACAAGTAATAGATAAAATAATTAAATGCTTTGCACACAGCACGATGTGTTCAATTAACTATAAGAGGAAAGAGAAATATAGCTGAGTCTTTTTTTTTGTCTTATTACTTTTTTTTTAAATTAATTCTTTCTCATTTTATTGCAAACATTAAAATGAATCAATTGCCAGATGTCAGAAGATCATGTCGACACGTGATGATCTTTTGAATGGATCTTTCAGATAAATACATTTTGTAATGTGTATAAGTTTCAGATTGTAAGTTGGTGAGTGATGTCCACTAAAATAGGCATTGATGAATGAACCATAGACATCAATAAAATTATTGTTGAATTTCTCATGAAATGACTGTTTTATTTTAATTGTTTGAATATTTTGAATAATTATCTATTTATAGTCATTAGTATAGAGATATGGTTAACCCCGCCAGAGATGTTATTAAAATATGTGTTAGGGGAAAATAAATTTACAACACTTAATTTTGTAGACTTAGGTTTGTTGTCATGAATGAAGAGAAATATTTACAGTTGTATATCTATCCCAAATTGTCGTTTGATATACCTACCTACCTATTATATTTTTGTTCACCAAAATATGGTTAAAATTGCTACTGCCTATAAAAAAACCATCTTTGTAGTCCCGCTCACGCAACTTCGTTGTTCGGATGAAATATCAGTCCAAGGCAAGCTCTTGTTGTTGACAGTTTTTTTGTTTTTTTTTTTTATAGTTTAATTTAGTTCGGACAGTGTGTGCTTTGAGCCCAATGAAAATTGAAAAAAAACAATTTCCCTAAATTTTGTTCTTGCGAACCTAATGGGAACCCAGAGACGGAACTATTTGATGGATTTACAGATTTATAGCGGGCAGTTTCAGGAATTTTCTGCTAAACACGTATTCTGATTTAAGATTTCAATTTCGTAAAAGTTTAAGACCAAATTCAGAGGGTGTAAGTTTTAAGTCAAAATATACGACGCACAAGACTGGAAAAAAGGATAAGACTTTCCTTGTTGGTGCCCCTCCTTTAGGGTGTAATATTTTAAAATATTATATATGCAAATTGAATTCAAAAAGAAAGAAATCGTGTAAACTTAAATCCGGATTTAAAATGAGTTAAAACCAAGTATTAAGTACATGTTTATATTATTCTTCACTCATTTAATGCGTATAAATGCAATCCTTTAAAGCCGGCTGCGTTGAGTCAAATAGAATTTAAACTTCTCGCAGCAATTTTACATTCAAATAAACACAATCACATTTAGTTTTTGCTCCCAGGAAATTAAGAAACCTATTAATAACAAAATTGTGTACATAAAATGTTAAGAATGTAAGGCAGTAAAGAAGGATTTACATCGCAAAATACACAACATTTTGGTGTCTTCGTGATGGAGTCACTGGTATCATTGTATAGATTTCTTGATGAAATTGAACAAGAGATTTATTTCTTACAAATAAATACGGGATTGGTTGAGAGAAACTGCAACGAGATCAATTTTATCACAACCAAAAATAACGAGATATTAAAATAATTCTTTTTTTTTTTTAAACCATTAGGCAATTATCAAGAATCCATTTCATTGAACTTTGAAGGTCAGCTGATAGGAATGAAATATATATTTGATTGGTGATTAGTTTGACCTTACATAGTATTTTAAATCCATCGGGCTTAAATTAAATAATGTTTCGGGAATTAATATATGGACATTGATTTAAATTATCGGATTTTAAGGTTGGATTTAAAATTAATTTTAATACGATTTAAATCATTCAATTTAAAGAATGCATGGTTATACAAGTTAAGTGGAATAAATAAATTGGTTTTAAGTTTTAACTATAGAAATAATAAATAATGTAAGCGTTGCCACTGTTTTGCAATATTTATTTTACATAAAAATTTTACTTTTTACAATATCTCCTAACGCCGAAGTCGGTGAAAGGAGGAGAGAAGTTCTTCCTAGTAAATATGTAGTTTCATTCTTAAGACCAGTTGTACAATCGTGGTCCACCTTGAACCACGATTGTACAACTGGCCCCTAAAAAATATAGGTACAAGGTTCATTTATTATTATATTGACAAGTTGACAAGTAGACGTCATAGTCAAATTATTTGCCATTAAAAATATAAAGAAAAACAAGCTTTAATGCTGGCTTTAAGCTGGAAAGTAGAGAGGTTAAGCTTTTTATTACACACTCAAATTCGTAAATATGAACGAAACAGCAATTATGGGCATATTGAGCATGGTTATAAAACATAGCGTTTTCGCTCTGTTGGTTAAGCTGATTTAAGCAAGCAAAAGCAATTTATAGTTTCTCCTTAAAAGTCCAAATTAATTTCATTATACAAAAAAAAAAAATACACAATCCATCCTGCATTTTTCTTCCATCTCATTCCAGCCAACAACAATATTTCGCACTTAAGGTTTCATTTAAATAATCTTTGTAACACCTCCGTCATATTTCCATATAAATACGTTAAGTCATAAACGTTAATGCGCTTAAATGCGTTCTTCTTTGTCTTCATAAAAAAAAAAACCAAAAATAACCCATATGTGTATATCTACCTACAGAGTATTTCCTATAGAATTTAAGATACATAATCATAAAACAATTGTTGAATAATGAATATAATATACATGCACCATAAAATATCTTTGCCGATGCCGAACCTCTAAACAGTCTAACATCGGATTTAAATTGCTCATTGAATAATGTCTAGTGTATCCATCAAATAAATAAATAAAAAAAAAACAAATAAGCTAGGAATGTGTTACAAAAATCCCACACAAAGTCACTCATACACACACACATCCACAAATATAATAAGAATAATAATAAAATATAATAAACAAAAAAAAATAAAAATTACAAGAGAGCCATAAAAAACAACATAAACCATTATTTCTTTCCATAGCCATTAAAAGTAACTAACGTCTTTGTGCTCAAATGTTGCCCTGCTTTTCCCCGCCAAGATAGTCATAAATAATAAAATAAAAAATATATTCCTTGTTGTTTTTGTTATCCGTGTGTTTTTTTTTTTTTTTTTGTGGTCTGATGGGGTAAATTGTTGTTACAGGAGCGGGGGCGGGAAGGGGTCCGCTGATAATATTTTTAATATAATTTCGACTTTATTTTTAATGATGAAAAATGTTTTCAACTTTATTACATTCATGCACACACAAAGGATATAAAATAATAAAATGCGCTCTGCCATACAAATATAATAACATAATATCTACTTGTGTGCATGATTGAAGGCGGTTCGGGGTTTCGGATTGAGGAATTGGGAGTCGGGACTCGGGTCGAGAGGATTGGTTAAGTAGACGAATAGAATATAACCGACAAATAAATAATAAAAATATATTTTCTGACTTTTTTTTTTCTGGTGTTCGAAATGAAGAACGAGGAATTAAGATTATATGAGGAAGAAGTTTATTTGTAAATTCTTTTTTTTTTTATTTTGTTTTTCTTTATTTTCAAAAGAAGGAAAAAAAAGGGTACACATGACATGACACACAAGGTGAGATGAGTTCATATATTAGTTGAACGTTTTGAAAAGGATATAAAAATCAATTATTAATTAGGATTAGTCATGGTGTTGCTTGATGGTTCTTATTCTTTGTTCGCTTTCTCTTGGAGTGAAATGAAAGTCAGTTGAATTAGTATTTCTCCTTCTTCTTCTTTCTCAGCTATGTTATTGATCTCGATTGGGACAAAGTATTTTTTTGCACTTATGCGGTATTCGTTTCCCTCCAAAACAGCCAACCATACATCAAGTGCCTGTTACAAGGATATAGGATCTTCACTTGGCATGATGGCTTCATATCCATTACTTGAAGAATTACTGATTCACTTTCGGGTCAGTCACCTTATCTTTAAGTAGATAGTCAAGGACAGTGACATATAGAAAAGGACCTAAGACTCTGCATACCAAACTTGATTGGGAAATCTTTCATCTTATCTTTTTTCTTGATTTCCTCATACTTGCCCATGGTCATCCGGACGGAGAAAATTTTAGAAACTCGTTATCATACGAGTCAAATGTGATACATAAGACAGTCAAGCTGAAGTAGTTTTTATAACAAAAAACTATAGACGACGGGGTGTAAAAAACACAAATTGAATTATTTGAGTCAAATGTGATACATAAGACAGTGAAGCTGATGTAGTTTTTGTAACAGAAAACTATAGACGACGGGGTGTAAAAAATTTACTTTTCTTTTATGATTTGAATTAAATCTTGTGTATCAAATATGTATGATACATTGGACAGTCAAGTTGTTTATATTGACTCTTCAACTCTGGGTTGGATTTGTGGTTGGTAATCTTAAAATGGTAATAAACAAGCTTTTTATAAAACTGTTGCCATCTTTGAAGAGTTCTGTCGTCATTCACAGGCAGTTGGCTTTAAAATTTTTCTATGGACTTGAGTGAACAAATTTCCTAAAAATTCGTGCTTTTGAAAGTCAGCACAGGTTAATCAACCAAAAAATTCCAAAGAAACATTTGTGGTCCTTCGAGCAGGACTGTTAATCAATAGGTCGCTGATTTATATCCGGCTCGAAGGACCAAATGTTTCTTCGGAATTTTTCGGTGGATGCACCTTGTAGTGTTTAATTTTTCTTTTTGTTTCGCACCTTACAGTTCTTATTTGGTTTGATAGTTTCCTTAATTATACCTATATAGAAACACTATACTTTTATTTTTTCTGATTTCATCATCACTTCACCACCGTGTTTCTTGTTTCTTTGCTTTGTCCAAATTGTTTTCTCCAGAAGTCTTTTTGTTGCTTCTTCGTTGTCTTCATACTAAATTATTCTATTACCGAAAACCGGAGTTGTTAATTCTTCCAATATCATAATTCCTTCCCGAAATAGCTTTTCTCCCAATATCACTTTGCTAGCTTTCAATAAATAGCCACTTGCCACTCTCAGATTTCCACTAATCTGTTGCACTACTGTGCGAGCTTAGATCCTTGGATTCATATAGCTCTGATCCGATCATTTCTGCTGCGTCCAGGATAAGTAACATGCATTGCAGTGGTACTGCCGGATGGAGTAGTGCCATTTGGAGTAGCAGTTAGATAACTCTATAATGCTCGAAGTGTTTGAAATGTCTTGATAATTCTCTTTCTTCTTTAACTTCGCGAAACTTTTTCGCATGCTTTCGAAACTAGCAAGCTTCTGTTTTGTTGTTTGGTCTTCTCTGTTTCTGTGATATCCAATCGCTTAAACCAATTTGAATACACGCTTTTGGGGAAGGTTTTAGGTGTTAATGTGAAGCTGTTGTTTGTGACAAACTTGGCTCACTGCAGTTATATTCTAACCCTTCCTTTTTTGCTAATCGTTGTTTTTGCATGTAACTATCGAACCTATTATAAATCTATACACATATAAACAAGTCTCTAAAAAGGAACCCTTTAATTACAAATTTGTTCTATAAACAATCTCCAGACAGTCACATGATTTCGCAATCAATACCAAACTATGTATACAAAATAAAAGTTTCCCAATTTATTTTGCTCAAGAACTGAGTATCCTTAAATTTATCTTTGACAAGAGTATAAACTATAGGTATAAACAAAAAATGTTTATTTCTGTATTTCAATCCAAAAAAGACAACGATGAAGAACAAGAGTATATTTTATCTGCAAGACATATGGTGAGCTGGTAAAATGTACCTTTTTTCTCATCATATTCCTTTGTTCAAAAAAGTTGCTCGTTGTTTCTTGTATCTTCTGTGTTGTTGTGTTATTATTTTATTATATATATTTTCCTGTTTTTTTTTTTACATATTTTATTTACTTATTCACATATTGTGTTCTTATAAAATTAAAATATGCCTTTTTTCATGGTTTCTTTGCTCTGGAGTCTGGCCTCATAATAAGATTTTATGACAAACATACATTTAACAACAAAAAAATAAATAAGATAGGTTAAGGTATTTCAGAGTATTATGGCTTCCTTCGTGTTGTTTTGTTATAATAATGGTCTGACATGAATGTGATACATTCCAGAAAAACACACAAAAAATAATAAAAAAGGAATGTCTTCGCACCTTAGTTTTCTTATTTGGATAATGCAACAAAGACTGTATTACTTATTATAAATTACAGAATATTATAAGCTGTGTATACACTGCACACAATTGCACAGGCACACACTTCTTTTAGACACATTTCTTCGTTATTCTAGATAGCTGAGTAATGACTTTAGGATAGGCCATAAACATACACTAGTGTTGAAAAGAAATAACACATTATTTATAATTAATTTGAAAAAACAAGGAAAACATTCCGTCGTTTCAATTTTGGTATATTTACTTATACAGTAGAATCTCGAAAAGATGAACAGAAATGAAAACAGACCCCTTTCATTTTTACGAATTGTTTATTTTTTCAATTAATTAAAGAAAAACATTTAGAAATTCATAAAAAACAATTAATTTTATTCATTTTATTTTTAAAATACATAAAACATAAGAAAAAAATGTTCATAAGAGTTTACAAAAAAAAATCTTAATTATAGCTACATGTTTTCTAAAACCTCCTCTATTTGTGCGCTTTCGTCCGAAAAAAAGCGTTCATATTATCGGAATCCGAACTGCTCATATTATAGAACCATTCATTCTTTCATGGCATCTCACTCTCTCGAAAGGTACAAGAAAATCTCTCTCTGGAAATTATTACTAGAAAGTTAGTTTTTATAAGTTGATACAAGTGGGACTTATTTCGTGGGAGTTATTTCATAGACAACTTTAAAAACGAAATAAGTCCCACCAAAAATTGCTATTTTGAAAGTGGGAGTTATTTCGTTTTTAAAAGTGGGACTTATTTCGTCAATTGGTGGGACTTATTTCGTTACGCGTTTTTATTTTAAGTGGGACTTATTTCGTTTTGAGTGGGAATAAATTCGTTTTGTAAAGTGGGAGTTATTTCATGCCCCAGAGAAGCCATGAGAGATAAGGACACAAAATTATGGTTCTCCCTTTTACGAAATGTCCAATATATAACTTTTTGCAAAAGAAAAAAATGAAATATAAGGCCATTATGCAAAAAGTTATATATTGGACATTTCGTAAAAGGGAGAACCATAATTTTGTGTCCTTATCTCTCATGGCAATCCTTTTTTTGTTATTAATTAGTAAAGTGAGAGTTATTTCGTTTATGAAAGTGGGACTAAATTCATTTAAGAAATATATTATTCAAGGGGGAGTTATTTCATTTTGAGTGGGAGTTATTTCATTTCAAGTAAATTTTTAAATCATTTCATTTAGGTGGGACTTATTTCGTTTTCAAAAGTGGGACTTATTCGTGGGAGTTATTTCATTTTTTTAAGCAATTTTTGGTGGGACTTATTTCGTTTTTAAAAGTGGGACTTATTTCGTGGGAGTTATTTCATAGACCCCCAAAGTTATTATATTTTAATGAGGCTAATTTGCTGTTTGTTTATATGTACTAAAATGATTTAACTGGAGGCGACTATAGTTTGTTTTGCGCGATTGATTTCAGTTTAAAGAAATATCTTCGGTGGTAAAATTGCTTAGTGCGAGTAACCCTGCGAATGTTGCCTTCAAGGTACAAAAATGCGTGGGATCCGTTCCTCCGCTTGACAAAAATCAAATAATTATTGTGTTTTCCGAATAAATGTGAGAACATAATAGAACGACACTGCACTAAAGCAGTCTGATCATTGATTGCAGTGTTTAACTATTTTCAAATTTATATGAAGTCTTGTTGGATTAAAAGAATACTCTTTAAATACAATCTGCTTGAGCTCAGATCATTCAAACTACTCCTAAATCTTTTAATATTGAGTCAGTCTTTGTTCAAACTGCGTTTCTAATCCTTAAGCGGATCGTTCTTTAGAAACAGCTTTAAGCCAGTTGAGATGTCGAAACACAAGCTCCTAGGAAGGAACTAAATGTGGCTCTCACAGCTTTAGTGCGGCAATTTTACTTTGGAAACAGCTCCAAGCCAGTTGAGATATTGAATGGGCATTTAGTCGTACCGAACATAAGGAAACACGAGCTCATACGAAGGAATTATGTGTGGCACTCACAGCTTTGGTGAGACGGTTTTACTTAGTGAACACCTAGCAAAGCTACTGCGAAATAGTTGGATTTCAGGCCTTAAATTGATAAAGCTGGTTCTTTTACCTAGGACTTATAAAGGGATCTTTTCCTTCTAGTTGGAGGCGATATCTTCAAAGGAGACTGCTACAAAAATCAGACAGTGACTGTTCATCTCCTGATAATCTATATTTATTGATCGCATCTGAGCCAAATTTAATCTGATTTTTATTCTCACGGAGAAAAACAGAGTTGCATCAAGGATAGCTTCTTAGCCTTTGGAGGAAACCTATCAAGAGTGTCCTTGTTACGACGTAAAAATCCTCTTACAAGATTTTAACGCCAAACTTGGCAATGAAGACATGCTAAGACTGTTGTAGAATATTTCTTGTCATCTTGTAATATTACGCTTCAGCAAATCAGCATCCAAGCGTACTAACGATGTATAGCAGTAATGTCGACGTAAAAAAAAATTCTGAATAAAACACTGATCATCCCCTGAAACATTGGCTTTGGAAAAAATAAATGGAAAATTATCTTGTCGCGTCAAGATAAAAAACTGGAATAGGACTTTGCACAGAAGACGCAAATCAAACGTGTCGTGGCCAAGCAGAAGAAGATCTCAAAAAATGTTGTGTGCGAAACTGGAGGCAGTTAACTCCCAGTTAGGACTTTCGGTGCATCGGAATGATAGTATGTGTTCACATTTTTGTGAATTGAAGTTAAAAGTGCATTGAAATTAGAAATATTGGAATTTGTGTCCTTTTTTTGAAACTAGGTATTATTTTAAGTACATCAGTTAGGAAGATTAAAAATCCACCAATTAAAAAAGCATTATGTTTTAACCGGTACATTTATATATTATTTTTCAAAATAAACAGCACACTTAAGACAACAGAGTGTTAAATAACTTTTTATCCAGACTGTTAAACATTTCCAGCAAAGAATTTCTTCTTTAAGATGCGATGTGTATGTAAGAAGTTGAAAATAAAATAAATGAATCCAGGAGCGGAGTGCGAGTGTGGAAAAAGGAACAAACTTCTGTCGTAATATAAAGGCAAACGGATTATAGTTCTTCAAGAAAGGAGCACAACCCAAGGACGAGGAGAGCCAGGAGTAAGAGGAAGTTTTTTTTCACCGAGAGAAAACTAAATAAATAAATACATTTTAAATTTATGATTTTGGGGCAAGAAGGGATGTGGCGCATTGATGATGCTGCTGCTAGTGCTGATGCTGAGTATTCTTTGAACTCCAAGACCCGAGTAGGAGGAAGAGATTCTGTGCCTGCTGCTGCTGCTTCATGTATATCAGTGTGTTGTTTTTATTATTTATTATTTGATTTTTAACTTTTATACGCAACTAACTTTTCTCACACACATTTTCTGTGTTTTTGTTTAGTTTTCTTATTTTTTTATTTATTTTTTTTTATTTGCTCTCTCTCAATCTGCCTTTATATCATTTTGTTCTTACTTTATATTTTATTAAGATTCACAGGCACCCAATATGTGTGGTGCGGTGGCGGGCAACGGGCGTGGTGGAGGAAATATCTTTTAAGTTGGTGTAAACACAACGTGCAAGATAGCGGGTAAATTAAAAGCGGTATTCGTCGTTTTCTTATTCATTTTACTTGGGCCTGGACGACGGAGACTGAGGAGACACACATGTGGTATTTTTCATCGGGGAAATAAATAAAATGAAAAATAATAATAATTTTCATTTTATATTTTTTTTTCTTCTTATTTGAGAAGTTGATGAATAGGAGTGAATGAATGGAAATGGAATTGGACAGAGGGAGGTCATGCTGGAGTTTTTTTTATTTTTGTTTAGGTACTGCAAGCAGTTGATGATGATGGTGTAGCTAAGATATTTGTTTTCCATCTATGCATCCGAAAATCTGACGGGATTATGTTAAGTGGAAACATCATTCCTACCTACCTATACATAAATGAAAATCGTTTGAAGAAAAATTGGTTATTCACCTCAATGAAAAGATATATACCACCTTATACTTAAATTAAATGACTATAAGGAGAAAACGAATAGAAACCCTTTGTGTATTTGAATAACTATTAGTCTTTGCATAGTTGAAGTTTACTTAGCTTTCAAATATTGACAAACAATATTTTTTAAAGGCATTTTCTATGGAATTTTATAATAATTTGTCTAACAGATGAGATCATTTTTTTTTTGTCTATCTAGGTATGTTTTATGGGAAAAGAAAATATTGATTTTAATAACAATGAAATATAATAGACTGACGATAAGTGGAAAGAGTTTTTTATTTTATTTTTATCAGAATTTGTGTGTGTCGATATATAAACTGTCAAAAATGGGTTGGGTATTTCTAATTTGTAGTTTTATTTTAATTAAATAATTTAAGTAAATGTATTTTCATAACATCGACTTGGATTGCAAGAAATATTAATTGATAAAAACCCCTATTGTTGAAAAGTCGATTTTTAAAATTTCGACAATGGCTTAGTGAATGATGTTGACATCCATGCGTCGGGATGTAGATTCGAAAAGTCGACTTTGGGCCGTTGTTTAAACGATTGGCTAAATGCCAATGTGATGTGTCAAAACATCAGCATCTGCAATGGTGTTAAAAAAGTTCGGAAAAATGTTTTTATAATAGACATTTTAATTATTCGTACGTAAACTCAACATTTTCGTATCCATTTTGTTTCGAGACAAAAACTTGCGGCCTTTGTCGGACAGTAATCAACATTTTTCAGCTAAAAAATTTATATAGCTTTCCTTTTTTTTTGACAATCAGTCAAAATTTCATTTGTACAAATCGGCATTTCAATTGTCGACATAATTATCGTTCCCTTCCTGTAAAATAGGTTAAATGTCATTTGATCTCATATTATTTTTCAGTGTTAAACATTATTAAAAAATTTACCTATACCTATAGAATGAACCTTAACGAAAATAAATTGTTCACGATCATAAAATTATGTCAATAGCAATTTGAAGACGAACAATTTCCGTTACAATAAATTTATAAAAGAAAACACGTCAATTATTTTATTTTAACTTTTAAGAATATTTTTCCACTAAAAAAATATAGCTTCCCTGGAAGTATAGGTACCAACTTACATTGAAATTACTAATAGAACTTTTAACGAATCTGTCAAACCAAGAAAATCACCACAAACGAATTGTAGACAAATGGAGGCAAACAGAATTTTACCCGCACGAACTACTGTGGTGTGAAAGAGGCAACTCTACGGAAATATGGGAAAAAAACAGTTTTGTTGATACCATTAGTTTTTTCCTTCATTACACAAGACAAAAAAAAGCAAATTGAAATTTTATAAGTTGCTTTAAAGTAAAAGAGATTTTACTATAAAACAAAAATTTTGATGAAACTCAAAAAAAAAAAAAAAAATATATATATTTTAATGGTAGTTCCAAATGAATGGAATGCTTGCAGTTTGCGGATGAAAGAAAATATGCGAATGCACTTTAACTGCAAACCTTGCAAATAAGATGCGAAATTTGCACAACCCAAAAGTCATGATTTTGAAGTTTTAGGAAAAAAGTTCCAAACCCATGTTTTCACGTGCATTTGCAAGCAAGGCCGAGTTGATATTATTTATTTGCACAATATCCGTGTGCAAATATGTATATGCAACTTTTGCAAATAGTGTGAGAATAGCAAACGATTTTATCTAAATTTTATATAAGTACATATAATATGTGATAATGAGTACAATCAAAGATCATATGGTGAAAATCAAGTTTTGAGAGAAATATTTTTTTTTTATTTCTATTTTCTCAATTTTAAAGGTTTTTATTTTTATATAACTAAATATTTAAAAACCTGTGGTTAAATTTCTTTGAAATTTATTACTGGTACCAATAAATCCATGAACTCCGCCCGGAGTTCTTATTATAAAACCTTTCAGGGATGTTAAACTTTTTCTGTGAACAAAAATATTTTGAATTCTTAAAGTTTAATATAAAAAAAATATATATATTTCTTTTTTCTTAATTCAACTCACTGTACGTCCTTTTAAATTTAAATTCTTAGTAATATTTTATTTAATAATAATATAATTGTAACTGCATCTAATATCTAATATTAATTATTATTTAAAACACAAATTGCTTATATTAATAGTTATATATGAAATAAAGCTTTTATAACGTAAAAAAAAGAACAACATAAATGAAGAGCAATTCAAATAATAATATGGAAAATATAAATAAAAACCAATAATTTTGTAAGCAAATAAAAATAAACTATTTATATCTCAATTTTTGTATCACAATATAAAGTTTTGTTTTAAACCAAAACATAATTTAAAGTACAGTAGGATCTCGAAAAGATGAACAGGTATAAAACAACCACGTTCATCTTCTCTAATTGTACATCTTGGCGAAAACCGGAAATTAGTTAATGAAAAACATGTACACCTATAATTTTATTTATTTTCTTAAAACAAAAAAAACATTAAACATAAGAAAATTAAAAAAAAAGATAATAAGAGTTAAAAAAGAGTGTTATTTATAAATGTTTCTTAAAAAAAACTCCTCCATTTGTACCTTTTGGCCCGAAAAAAAAACCAAAAATGCGTTTATCTTTCCGAACTGTTCAAGTTTTTAAGATTCGACTTATTTATTAATTTATTCAAAACTACGTTAGATTCTTCTTTATTAAATTATTGTCATTTTTTTTCAACCAAAGTATGTTCGTTTTGAATAATGATCACATATTGATCTTAAGAAATATCAAAAGTAAAAAGATCAAATTATCATTCTAGATATTCTAAGATCCCACCAATCAAAAACAATCATCAGACAAATAAAAAAATACTTTCCCTATGCATATTTTAAGTTGCATTTAAATGAAACAAATAGCTTTAAAAAAACTATCGATAGGTACAAACATTTTAAATAAACCTTTAATCAATTTGTTCAAATATATTGAACATCTGAATCAACCTTGCGTGATAAATCATACAAAAGCGTTTGAAGAAACGCACACATTTTTGGTGTGCATGGTGATGTAAGGTGTACCTACTGTATAGCGTTCAATTCGATTCACAAAGAGAACGCCAAAAACGATCGTGACAAGACGGGAGTGGAAAGAGGTGGAGGATCATAAACATACATTAAACGAATCGAACGATCAACAAGCAAACAAACTAAACAAGTGAACTCACCCGCTCTTCTTCGCGTATCATTTCGGCTATTCCGGGCTTTATTTCCAAATCGTCAACATGACTCATTCCCATGGCAGCGGCCGCGGCTGCCGCAGACAATCCGATTGAATCCATCTGCGGACCACCGCCAAGTGCAGAGAACGCCGCTACTGCCGATGCCGGTGTCAGTGCGTTGGACGGGTGTGCAATTTGCTGCTGATGCTGCTGCTGATGCTGTTGGTGTTGTTGTTGTTGTTGTTGTTGTTGTTGTTGTTGTTGTTGTTGCTGCTGTTGTTGTTGTTGCTGTTGTTGTTGATTGAGCGACTGCTGCTGTTGCTGCTGCTGATGCAAGGACGTTGTCGCTGCCGATGATATTGGAGGTGTAGGAGGAGGAGGAGGTGCCACAGCCTGTTGTTGGGGATTCGGTGTGACAGATGTCGGTGGAGGGGCACTACTTGTACCGGTAGCTGTGATCGTCGCATTCGATGTAGACATCGGCGATGACATATCACTGCGACTTTCATGCGTCAATTGATGACCGCCAATTGGGCTAGGCGCCCCATATGCTTCACCCGTTGGCCATCGGCGCTTACGCACGTTCCTCATCTGTTGCTGCTGCTGCTGTTGTTGTTGTTGGTGTAAAAGCTGTTGTTGCTGCAACGTCACATCGAGTTCACCCCATTCACGAGATAATCGAGGTTTTTTCGATGCTACATCTGGCTCAATGAATGGCGACGCCGAACCCGAAGAATCGCGTGGATTTACATTCTGAGTGCTGGCACTTGTCGTCGCCTCTTCAGTTCTCCGAGCAGCATTGGAGGTCGTCTCACTGCTGCCACTGTTCTCTCCATTGACGTCGGCCAATCCACGAACCTTTAGCATCTCCGCAATCCTCAAAAGTGGACCGATTTGATCTTGACTCACGTTTATCTCGCCCTTGTACATAAAATCCACGATTGCCTTCAGCTCCGGCCACTTAACGTCGCGCATTATTATAATGGGGTGCTGACAGGGGTTGTCAATGAACAATGCTTGGAAGTAGGGGCTGCATGCCGAGAGAATCATCTTATGGGCCTTGATGGATTGCCCATCGCAGGCAAGTGTAACATCGACGAACGACTCACTCTGCAATAGCTGATCGAAGACGCTTGTCAAATTCGTCTGATAGTTATTCCATCGCAGACAAAATTGTTGATTCGGTGGGGTTGGGGTCGCCGTCGCACTCTGGGGTGAAAGCGAAGGAGGAGGGTTGTTGCTTACATTAGTGGTAGACTCTGGAGTTGGGGCCGGCATTGGCGACGATAATACTGATGACGAAAATGGCTTATAATTTGTGATGGTTGTTGTGCTCGGAGGAGAGCCCACACAATGATGTGGCGATGAAGCAGCAGGCATCACCGAAGACGGACGCGGTGGTGGCTGAGGTGAAGGGCTCGCAAATGGAGTCAAACATCGTTTCTCTCCTGACGACGACGATGACGTAGGATGCATGTGGTGCTGTTGATGTTGTTGCTGATAGGGCGACAAGGCTCGTGCCGCCGGTGAAGGCGGTGTTTCATTTGACATTATTTAGATTGTAAATTGCTATCCACTTTCTCACTATCCCAACAGATGTCGCTTGATTTATTTATTTACTGTCTCACATCTAAATTGCACTAGTTTCTTGTATTTTTTCATTGCTCATTGCTAAATTTTCACCCAGACTCAGTCACAAAATTTCATCGAACTCATTAATTATATTCTATCAACGGTATTCGCGACATTACACAAAAACAAAAAAAAAAAACAAAAAACAACAGTCATTCCGATCGCGTGTGCCTTTAGATCTTTCAATTAATTCTATTTGTGCCGGCAAGCTTGACTGCCTACATTCGGAGGTTCGAAATAATTAATGTCCAATTAAAAGCAATAACAATGAATTAAGAGACATGATGACACGAAATAATGACGTTTGATAAATATGGATGGATACACTGAGAATTCGGAAAAATGCTTATGCTATCTAACCCGTGTTTTTTGTTTTGTGTGTGAAACAAATATAGATGTTAAAAAGTGGGAAAAAACTCTTCCCAGCACGAGTGTCTGAATTTGACTGAAATCATTTCGCACATTTTGATACGGCAAAACACTCGAATTTAATTCACCATCAATATAAAGTAGATACACAATGCATACCAACAACAAGTACACGCACGCTATAATAACAACAACATTGCGCTCCAACTGCTCCTCAACACATAAACGAAACGATGCGGCTAGAAATGCTCCCCTATTGTATGGCTGATGTGGGGTGTTATGGCCGGGCTCTTTTTCTGCTGCTGCTCGTTAAATGGAGGGCGGAAAGAGCTATATAGAGAAAACGGCAAATTTCCACAAGAGAACGACATTTCCCATTTGAAAACACAGTGTTTCCCTTCAAAAAAAAAAAATAACAAAAAAAGCGCCAAGCTTAGGCGTGGGTGGGTGGGTGTCTGTGCAGTGCTGCGTCCGGTTTGTTGAAGATGCGCCATTAATGTCTCTTACACCAAACACAAGGGTTCCCCAATATTTTTGTTTACTTTTTTAGTTCTCACATTGTCCGTCACATTCATATTATAATCGTTTCTCCCAAATGTCTCAATCCCAATTGTACCCAACTCAACCAACATGAAGAAAGTAAATCTCTCTTCTATCAAATGTACAGGTTTCGTGAAAATGGAACTTGGGTTGGAAAGTTTTGGAACTGCGGAACATCTCGTTGGAAAGAGTATACAGATATGAAGCTCTTTGAGTTCGTTTAGTGGCGCTAGTTTTCGAGCTCGTGTGGAAATCGTTCTCTTCGAACTTGCATGTGGATGGGGGTCTCTTCACAAGTATCCATCAGATGCATTGTGTGCGGTGCTTTTAGATTTGGACTGTTTTAAATTTTTTGTCCATTCCTTCTTTTTTTGCTTTTTTTTTCTTTCTTAACTCTTGTTATTTATGGTATCGGTATGGTTAGCGAACCTACACCCAGTGCACATGGTGTTTCTGCTGTGTTTTGTCCATCTCTAGCATGGGGGGCTTTTTTGCGCGCTCCAGCTCTGCTCTGTGTATGTGGGACTTCTTTATCTATGTGTTGTTTTGTTGATAGTTTGATAGTCCGGCCCCCTTACCAATATTGTGCACTGGGCCTTTTTTTATGTTTTTTACTTGATGCATTATTTTGAAAGTGTGTGTGTGTATCTAAATTGAGATGTATGCATTATGTGTGCGGTTATAGGTTGAGAATAGAGAATCACTACCTATAGGTAGAAAAAAAAATTTTTGTTTGTGGATATAAAAATAAACACAAATATATAAATTTGCACAAAATATAGTTTTGCGTCCTTTTTTTTATTGGTTTAAATGATATGATGTCACATTCACATGTAGTAGGCGGTAACTAATTTTGTTTTTGTATTTTTTTTTTTTGTTAGATAGGTACCTAATTCAATGTTATTATTTTGAAGTGCACTTGGGTATCTATTTGTAATTGTTCAGAAAATTATATTTTGATTTAAAAAAATCCTCATTGCACGATCAGTTTTTTTTTGTGAAGATGGTGATTAAGATTAGAAAAACACAAACAAGAATCAATGGTTTTGTTTAAAAGTATTTGTATAACCTGAAGGTGATCGTGGTTTAAAAGATGGTGTCAACCTAAGAGTTATGAGGAATTCAGAGAAAAAAAACCTTAGGTAATTACCTACATTAACTCCTTATTAGGTAGGTGCGCAGGTGGATGGTGTGTACTTGCCTTCATACATATGTAGATAATTAAATAATAATAGATGTAGGTACATACATACATAGCTAGGTTCGTCCAAATCAAATAAATATTGATCAATGATCAATAATCAGATAGTTGATAGATACACAGAATGATTTGTAAATGGCCTTCATTTACTTCTTTCGTTGTAAACTGTGAGCTTTTTACACATGATGCTAAAACTAAGGAATCGCATAGGTATTGACTTTTCTAATCCTCAATATCTGTTGCGAGTATTTATTATGAAAAACATCCCTGCTTAAATAATTTGTATTGAAAACACTGGCGCTGTAAGCGTGAAAGAGATATTAAATGCAGTTTACACTTAAAATTTAATTAAAAAAAAAAATTTTATAGCGTTCGCAAACTGTTCAATATAGATCAATTTTAATTCTTAAGCCGACATCATCTTAAGTGGTATTTTTTTCTTCTGCATAAACATAACTACCTTCTTAAGTATCGTTTTAGATTGAGAAAATGTGGAATGTTTAGTTTTAGCAAATGAACGGGAAATGTAAATTCCACTTTGACCTTTGTGAATTAAAGAGACACAAAATAAAATACGTGTATGTCAACAACAACAAGGCAAAACAAAATAGAATAATTGGCTTTTGCCGCCATTTGCAAAAATAAGAGAATCTTCTGATTTGAGTTGATGATGATTTTTGTGCTTTTTGCGGGGGCGTTTATTATTTTATTCTTTGAAAGCATATTCATCCTAAAACAGCTTAGGTCTGAAGTCAAAAAGTCCAAATTTGTTCGAAAATATGGTTTGTTGCTAAAATTAGCCGTGTTTTTTAGCAACTCCATATAGACTTATCGAAGAAAAGACATTATTGACTAGCCCACACCATTACCGACGAAAATTGAAGTTCTTTTGTTTCTTGACAATTTTTTTAAATAAAATTGAGCTTGCGGAGTATGCAGTGTTTGAAATTTGAAAATTTCTATAGTGTGACAGATTTGTACGAATTTAATATTTTAGGAGTATAGGTATTTACTATTTAGTGCGAACTGTCATAACATAAGAAAGCAATAAATTTGACATTTTACAATTTGCCGAGTTTTTACAATTTCGACTTAAGCGGAGTTATTGGTGCGAATTGTACCTAATTTGAAAATTTGCAGTTTGACAGATTCGTACGGATCCCATTTTAAAATTTGCTGGGTATTGTATTCAGTCCGCACTGTCATCGCAATGCATATAATTAATCTTTAGTTTGACAGATATTCTAACTTGATTTAAAGGATTTCGGGTCATTAAATCTTGTGCCACTTAAAGGAGAACACACAGTTGTCTTTATTGATAATCAATATTAAAAAATAAATTTGGTTCTTGAAGCAAACCAATTGATCATTTCGGAAATTAGTATGCATAGCCCATTATATTGGATCAGAACGCACTTCTCCAGATAAAAATTTCCTGATACTTTTCAAGGTGATCTTAGACACTGTATCAAAGCCGAAATCAAACTCTATATAACTTCTAAAAACAAACCACATTGTATGTAAAAGACAACCAGTTGATTCTACCATGATATCAGTTAATGGAGACAAGTGAAAAAAACTGGAAGAGGAAAGTGTAATATCAGCAATCAATATTCCGCAAATCTAATAGATACTTATATTAGTTTTGCGGAGATTATTTCACTGGAATTTTCGTTGCTTTAAAAGCACTTTATTATCTACAACGCCCTTTACAAGAAGATATTTCTTTAAGATTGCATTTTTGCAGAAATATCTTCATCAACACACTTCTGGGATTTTTAATTTTTCCCTTACCCAGCATCAAATGCATTTAAAAAAATGTAGACAAGTCCCTCCTGGATACATATACATATATGACAACATTGTTTACGGATCTTTTGAGGAAAAGTGAGAACTTTCATACAGCATGTAATTCACCAACACTGAATTTAATGAAATCCTTATCGTATATCTTGGAATGGCAATCAAAGATCTTCCAATTCCAAATGATGAAACTATAGTTGAAAATTTATTAGTAAGCAATAATGTTTTACAACCGTTAATAAACAAGGAGAACGCTGCGGAGATCATTATACATGAGCTTCATCAAAAGAAGTCAATAAAAAAGAAGATTAATTAGAATCGAACACAATCATCGAAGAGATTTTCAAAACATTATCTCTTATCGGCTCAGATAAGCTGTAAGAAACCGAAACAAAGGGCAACATAAAAAAAAATGCAAAGCATTAATTGCTAAATGCACCGTAACAAAATGTCAATTTGCGAAATTTTTTACTTACATAATATGCACCCCTTTACTGATGACCGCACTTTTTAACTTTTATCACTCAAAAGCAAGCGAAAAATCTTGTACTAAACTCTGCTTAAAAATTTCTAAACAGCAGAACTGTCAGACTATTGAAAAACTATTTTGTCCTAATTTATTGAACACACCTAATATACATTATTTTGGCAGCTCACGGCCATTTTTTACGATCGATATTGAATTTTACTAAGTTGTTAAAAATTTGCAACAACAAAGTGACAGATCTAGCTTTAAGGATGACAGATTGCAATGACATCGAGCTTTTTTCTGACTTGCACAAATTTGATTTAAAATATAAAATAATTCTTAAGACGATGTTCACATTGGACGTACTTCACCCAACGCAATTTGACGTTTATATGTTTTGTCTCCTTCCCACTTCGTTGTAAGAAAGAAACGTGGTTTTGCATCCAGATTGCGAAAGAGAAAGATCTATTGAGTGCTTAATTTTTACAAAATCTGTTTGTTTTGAATATCTTGTCATGTCAGTTGGTTTTTCATAAGTTTAATCAAAAAAATGTTGTTTAAGAAAACATAAGTGTTTGAAAAATCTTGTGTTTTTGATAAAGTTTTTGATTTTTTGACAAAAACCGAATTTTTATTTAACACACACGACACACTGAAAGTCTATTGCAAAAAAAAAACACCTTCCTTCTCGAATAATCAACAATAAAGATATCCGTTCAATTTGAATACATGTTTCGCATATAGATATTTCGATTTAAAATTTTAAATGGCTTAATTTGAATGTAAAACACATGCCAAAACATCTTTTAACAAGTAAGAGAATTACTTTACAAGAAACAATACAAAAAAAAAAAAAATGTACAACTCAATTGTTAAATAAAAATTCTCAAACCGAAAATACGTTTTTAAAAATTGTACAATTAAATCCATCAGAATTTCCACAACTCTTGTTTGTTTTTTTGAGACTGAAATGCCATCACCAGCCACAAGAAAATAGACACAAAAATTAAAAAGAAAAACACCAAAAAAAGACATTTCATTGTGTTTTGTTGCAATTTTTGTTTTTCAATTCTGTTAGATGTGTATTCTTTTACAAAAAAATAAGAAAAATAAAAAAATTGTGATAGGGGGGCTGCTGAATATACTATATAAACCAAAAGGATTGCATAAATAGAAAACGCGTCCTTTCGCTAAAAGTCCTTTTTATTTCACCTAATGCTTCACGATGTATCCACACACAGACTTGTCGTATTTCAAATGAGAAAGTGACGGCTTACAATTTTTTTTTTTTTATATTTTTTAGTTTCTTTTTCTTATCCAAAAAATATTTTTAAGCCAAGCAACATTTTTTGCTGTTTGCAAAATGAATGTTACACACATGCATTGGGATTGTATTTTTGAGACGGGGGCCTGGAGGAGGGGGATGTACATTGGCTATAGTCGTTGTCGGAAAATCATTCATCGGGCAAGCAGGCGTGGGGAGTAAAGCAAAGAAAGAGAACCACCCTGCTTGGCAGTTTTGGCGAAATGCAAGGACACAGACACACCATCATCAAGTGAAACAGACGGGTGTAGCGACATGGTGAGTGGGTACAGTTGTCCATCAAGCAAGGCTCACCCCCAATGCCGGAAGCGTCGAAAAGGGTGCTTCGTGGGGCGACGACGACGATGGTCGTTATGTCTCCCACCCTGTGTCCCCATTCATTTCGATAAATACATAAATTTCTCTGCCGGATTCGGCTGATTCTCCTGTTTCTGCTGCGCCGCCGATACTTCATAACGTCTCCGCAAATGCGGGCCGTGAATGTTAGAAGTTTGGGCCATCAAGGAGGATTGGAAGCCACGTATTGTACCGTACATACATATATATGTACTGCATATTTTATGTACAAAACGATGGTGTTCTTCTGCAGTATTTGTGCGTATATGTGTGTGATCTAACGGTTTCGTAGGCTCGGACTCGCTATAGTCGCTGTAGTTTTGTTTGTCTCTCAATGCTTTTCTAGATGAAACCCTCAAGTTTATTGATGGGAAATCTCGTTTATTTTTTGGAATGGCAAAGTGATTTGGGGAGTTGACCATTAGGCTATATATATATGTGAAGCTGGATGTTGTTTGAACAAGCCAAAGAGTTGGATTAAAATTGGAGTGGGTTTTCGGCCACTCTTTTCCGTTTGTATGAGATAGAAATTATTTTTTTTTCTTTGAAAAAGACATTCTCTTTGTAAAGCAAAAATATCAAAACGGTTTTTATTTTAAAGCTTATACCTACTTTCAAGTATTTTTTTCTAAAGATCAAATTTTCATTTCAGAATATCGCAGTTATAATCAGAGCCACGCCCTTTGAGCTACATTTTGGTAATTTTATTACGTAAGGGTCCTTCAGTTGTCTAAGATTTGATGATAGCTTATGACATTATCGAATAGAAATAGAGTAGAGTTAATATTGGTGGATCGTGCAATTATGTGTGAAAATGAACAAACCCATGTCGAACCTTCTTTTTTGTTTTCACTTATTATTATAATATGAAAATAACTTTAGAGGTTCTAGTTGGGACACGGTGTAGGTTGGGACACGTGAATTGCTCAGAAACTATATCTTTTGTGTGAATATTTCAATATTAAAATATTTTTTTGAGCGTGACTCTACTAACTCTTTACTCTGGTCCAACTTGTCTCTCTTTAAAATTTGACAATATCTGCAATAATCCAAAGTAGGTACCTTATACAGTACAGTCTATACAACATAAACATATTATTTCCCCTACTGTTCACACTAATCAGCTAGTTCAAGTTTTATACAATATAGTCCTACTGATCCAATTAAATAGAATAAAAAAAGTGCCGATACACGATGAATTTTTAACTCCTGATATCATAAAAACAAATTAACTGGTTTATACATTCATGTAGTGAGTTCATAAATATGATCTCTTCACTTCAAATCACATTACGTCAAAAATTGGGCTCTGATATGCATTTCTTCCAGTGTGGATATGAAGGTTTTGGAGCTTGTCCAGAGCAATAATAGCTCCCAAGCTTTGCCTCGTCAGGGCAAAACAAATAATTGTCGCGTCGTCGCTAGATATCTAAAGGTAAAGTTTAACATACTTTTCCGCACCGATTCCACATAAAAAAAAACACGATCTACATTGCAAAAAAATTGGTGCTCGCACCAACAGAGTTTTTAAATAATTAGGGGTTTACTCTATCTAGACATCACTGTAGATATTAATTTATTTTCCTGGCCAAACTCAGATTCAAATATATATTTGGTTACAGAATTTTTGTTTTGGATTTGAATTTTCCTGATTAACCATAAACAATTACTTAAAATTATCAGTGATTACGGTACCTAGTTTCCTAGATTCTATGATTGTAGGTATATATATCAATTTACCAAAAGAATAAAGATAATAAACTTGTAACCTACAAAATACTTTTAAAACAAATATAAGCAGAACATAATATTTAGATATACATACATACGCATACTACTTTATAACTGCAAGAATAGACTCCTCTTTTTCATCTGCGTAATTTCATTCACACCACAAGGGACGCATCATCCCAACTCCAAAAAAAACGTCTTTTCACTTTCACTTCAAACACATCCGGTGCAACAAAAAAAAAAAAAAAAGTGAAACTTCGCCCTTTTTTTATCTCACCAAAATTAACCGCGAGTAAATCGTTTTACCTCAATCGTTGAATCCATAACAAGCCCACAACAAGTTGCATTCATTAATCCTAAATGATTCAAGCAAAAACGCCATCCAGCCCCCCCTGCCACCAATGCACTTTCGACATCATCCCTTACCATCATAAATTTCGTCATCACTCGCGCGACCCATTGTGGCATAATCGTGTAAACATACCACTTTGCGTGTTGCCACAGGTGGTTGACTGCAGTTTGCCTCGGCATCAACAAACACGAACATCAAAAACAAAAAAAAAAAAATGTAAATCTGAATGCATCAAGTCCCATTATCAACTAACGCATCATCGACCGAGGGGCCTCCCCAAAACGAGAAAAATTCGCACGCCAAACAAAAATTCTCTCGCACCAGCAACAGAAAAAAAAATAGGCTTGCTCATCCCGCTTTTCCGCCGCACCCGTCAGCGCCACTCTGGCATAGCGAAATTTTTCAATCACTACAATATCAGCGGTTTACACTTTCATACCTCAAACATATTTAACGAGTGATTTAACCCTTGAAATGCTATCTGCCACCGGTGGTGATGATGCAGCAGCAGTATAGTGGCGGAGGAGTGAGTCTGGGAGCAGAACCAATATCCAGTGCAGAAATTTAAAACTGAAGTACAAAAGTCGATGTATAATTCGACGGACGAATGCAATCGGCTCACACGGTCATGGTCATTCGTGCGCCTTCCATGCTCATCCTGCAGCCCCCAAGTGCAATGTGCATCCTCGTGCAGCACAAAAAAAATGGAACGCACCACGAGTCGATTTTTATTCGCTTGCAAAACTCACAACATTAACGGGCCGGAATATGGGTTGGGATATTGGGACGTTGGGGCTTTACTGTAACGGACTGAACGAGGCCGAAAATAGGGACGACAACCCGTCATAAGAAGCGGTAAGCGGGGTCGCATCCACTAAACCTCCAATTTGCGGTCACCGTGCTATTTAAGCGTTAAAAATTGCCCGGCTAGCGGTTGGCATTGTGGTAGGATCTTTTTTTTTTGTTGTTGTTGTATTTATGGCTGCCAATCCATGCTTTTTTTTGTGCATGATGTGGAGGTGAGAAAGGGGAGCCATGCTGCAGCAGTCAGTATGCAATACCAATGCCAGTATCACTGATGCAACAGAGTGCAAGCAGGTAAAATATGCGGCACGCGGAAAAGACTGTAGCATCCGTGGATTTTTTTGCGCGCTCTGGATTTGGGAAAGGGGGTTGCATTTGATTTTTGGACAGGATTCGATCCCCATTATCCTGGCGTGTGCGGAAAAATAAACAACGTAAAAATGGAGTAGGCCGGTCATCTCTCTGCATCAGCTTCAGCATCAGCATCAGCATCGGCACCCACCATTGCAATTGGCGTTGGGTGGCGCAATGGAAAAGTGGATGGGCGCTGGCAGTGTTGGAAGAGATAATACAGGATGCATTCAATGAACGCGAATCGGATGAATGAGGCGAAACTGTTTCTGCTGCATGCACGTCAGTCTAATATTGAAAAAGTGAAATTTGGCGCAAGCCGATGTGATTTTTTTCCGCGGCTACTACGTGCCCTTATGCAACAGCAGCAGTTTACACCCCGTGCTGCTGTTTTTGTGGTGAGGCTTGTCGTCAACAATGTTGCAGCCATTCGCTGCTTTTATATAGCTGGTGCACCCTTTAGCGTTTGAGTTCCATCGAGTGCATTGGATACATATGACGTGTCATAAGATCAAATGGTGGATAACTAGGGGGTAGAGATGTCATTTGTGTTCGTTCGGTCACTGGCTTTAGCAAACAAATTGAAACGGTCTGTGGATGTTATTCATGATGATGGTATCATTGGCTTTAATTGATTATTGAGTGAGATTTTGCTATTATTTTTCGGATAACAATCTTGGAAGGAGCAGCTATATTAAAGGGATCAGTATGTGGCACGTGGGTGAATCAGCCAACGAACAGTGCGAATTTATAGCTTTTTATCAGGCAGAATTTGTTGTTGAAATAAGGTCAAGCAGCTGTGGGAGGGAAAGGTGGAAGCTGGTTTTGATGACTATGTTATTGTTGCCTTAACAATTAGAAATTTTTTTTCAAAAGGTCACGCTAAAGCGAGAGTAGATAAGAGGCAACTATATAGAAAGTCAACAAAGACCAGTTTTACACTAGGGAACCAATGAAAATAGTATTTGAAAGCCTCTTGTACTTAAAAATCAAAATAACTCTTTTGTGTTGTGTTTGTTATTACTCTTGATTAAACCATATACATTTTAAATTTACTTTCTCTTTCTCCAACCAGAGAGGAAGTCTGAAAGATATCCCTTTTTTTCATATATCTGAATATAGAAAGCATCAAAAATCTGATCGAGTAAACATGTTAAAACCGATTCATGTTAAATATTGAATTTGCTTGTAAAAAAATAATTTTATATTTAGAGCTTTCTTTTGAGTCGGAACTTAGTATTTATACAGACAAGAGAGTCATAAAAACAATCACTCATCAGTTCATCACTAAATCACTTTTATCACATCCGATCGCTACTTAACTTTAAAGGATTCTTGCCTGAAAGTTTCACCAAAAGCGGTCCAGCGCGTTCAAATCGTTTTTTATTTATATTAGAAGATTATCTTTAAAACTTTTATGAATGAATTCACACATTTTTTTTTTCTTTAAATGAATTCACACATTTTTTTAAAGAAATTTACAAAATTAAATTATGTATCTAAAATAATTAATAAAACTTTTCTTTTCAGCAACTGTTTTTGTGATATGTGAGTACATTTTTGATTGATTAATATTTTTTTTTTTTAATGTGGAATTTGTCATTTACAAGAACTATATTCTTCATGCTTATTGTACATCATTTTTTATTTAAAGTATGTAAATCTAAATTTACTAAAATTGCCTTTAAAAAATTAATATTTTTTATGGTCAGTTTCGCCAAACACTTTCAAATATTTATTAGGTTGTTAAATCTTTAAATGGCATTTTTCCATTGCACCAACCACTCTCAGTTGTAAAAGGGCAAATTAAGTAAAGTCCAATTTTTTAAAAATATATTTTAAAAGAGTCTTAAAAATGCAAGACCACAGAGAATGTTGAAATTTTTTGATTGATATGCACTCCTCTCGTTTACTCTAATGAAAAAGACCCAATTGTGGTGAATAAACAAATTTTTAAAAATTCACCTTTTAATGTTGGTGCAACCCATTTAAGTTAAAATGCTTTTAAGTGTATTTTGTGCAAGGATAGTTATTACTGGACATTTTGCTTCCAAATAATATTTTTCAAAAACTATTAATGAAGAAAAAAATAAAAGATAAATAGAAAAAAACATGAATTATAAAATAATTTCCTTGATAAATAATTCTTTGTTAACTCTGACTCACAGTTTGGTTGAGCTTAAACATTTTTTCGAGAAAATTCATTTTATATTTTTTTATTTTTTAAATTTCGCTTTACCCTCCCAAAAATACTGACGAATTATCCTGTTAAGAAAATTCCCTAAACTGACAATAATTCGTGTGTTAGGATAAATGTTTTTTTAGACTACCGGTATATAGATAAAAAATTATACAGGATGTTTCTTAATTATTGAAGAATACTTTGGATAATAGTAGAAAGGTGTTATTTTCATTATTTCCATTATACGAAAATCAGAACAATCTCCAAAGCCTTTTTCTTAAATCCTTGAAATTAGAAAAGACACATTCTGTATATAATAGGAAAAGAAATGAGGTCCCTTAATCGAACCCTGAGTATCTTCTCTAGAAGCAGGATAAAAAACTTCATGTTTTATTGCTAGCTGAGACAAATTGCACATTCCACCATGCAAATATGACGGCAGTGCCCCATAGCGTAGTGGTTAGTGTGTCGGGCTATATCACGCCAGAGGTCTGGGTTCGAGCCCTGAGTACTACTAATGTTTTTTCAGGGGCACTGCCATTTGCGAGGAAGGGACAAATCATCCAAGAGTATCATTGTCAAAAAAAATGCATCTGACGTTGTTCGTTCGTATTCGACAAAAAATTGTAGGTCCCCTCCAATCCTGTAGAACTACCAGCGCACACAAAAGGATTGGTTGAGATTGTAAGTCACTAGGCCGGTGCTGTCAGTGCCACAATTTTTTTTTTTTTTTTTATGCAAACACGACCCCATTAAGCGAACCTCAAACATTGATCATCCATAAAATGATGAGATTTTATAACATAAATATTGAAATATTGTGGTTTTTGGTTTTCATAATCAAAGGTTTTAAAAAGTCTACAAATATTAGATAAGTTACAAGTTCAATCGAATTTCATTAACCGATGCTATTATTTGACATTGTTTAAACGGGGTTTCCAATAATATTGGAAAAGTGTTAATGAAAATGAAAATCATAATCAAATGCCATATTAATACACGAAGGTGACGAATCACAATTTTTAGTGATTGGTATTTAGCTATCTCTGATTCATCTAACGCAGGCTAAATATTTTCACCGGGAAAAGATTAAACCGAAACGATCAAGATTACTTTAAAGAAGTGCTCTTTGTTTGTTTGATCGTGCATCACGGTCAGGGTTTTCGCATAACACACTGGCTCCACTGGCCATGCCGATGCCCAACTACTCAAGAGCAATCTAATCCACTATCCAATTCTCATTCGGTCTGTGGACAAATTATGTCTTGTCGTTTCATTTCATTCTTCAACAACGAGTAAAAAAACATGCGTCCCTTTCCCCCGTTTTTTTTATCAAAAGATACAGAAGTACATTCAAAATGAAAGAGAATGACAAACACCTGAAGAAATTGCACATATACAACAAAAATTCTGCAAAAAGCAGCTCACATATACGAAACGTCAAAATTCATGTCCAAATTTTCAACAGCGCTCATGTCTTGTAGAAAAAATGGATTTCTACGACATGTCACCTGATTGGGAATGGATTTTTCAAACTCCATTGGTTGTTCTCATGACGTGTTCAAAATTAGAGCAGCGTTCATGCCCATTGGAGCCAGTGTGTAACAGACAAATCACTAAATCAGTTAACCGAATTTACACAAAAATTTGCATTTCCATCCCTATAAGATGCTCGATGTTTTAAGACAGCAAACATTTTGCAGGATGACTAACTTCGTTGAGTTGACTCCTCGATACCAAAACGTTTATCTTTTAACTAGTTACATTATGATGAGTGCACATGTACAAACCAATTACTCTTGAAGTATTTCTGAAATAATGACCCTAAAAATTCGAAGAGTTCCGCGTGAAATGCTTCGAAGGAGTAAGGTTAACTCCTCGCCCCGTCTGACTGACTAATAATGATTTTTTCTTCTTAGCGCATTTTTAACAATTTTGGCTGGAGCATCGGGCGATAAAATCTTCGCAGACTTGTCTCTTTAAAATCTCCAATGGTCTCTGACTTCTTATCATAGATCTGTGCCTTAATAAAACACAAATCAAAATTTCCAGAGCTGTCGAATCTAGCGATCTCTGCTCATCGGCGATATTTTCCGCCAATGTGGTGACATTCACGTAAGAACTATATAGGTTCTTGTCACTTCTGTTTAAGTTCATTCCAGTGTGATTAGTTAGCGTTAGACATCTGGAAAACATCTACCAAAATTCTTGTTTTCTCAACAAAAACACCGAGACAAATGTTTCCGTAAAAAAAAAAACAAGTTTTCAAGAGTAATGCGTTTTACAGCTTGTCAACGTGACGTTTGTATTCTGCATTACTTGACATAAATCAGAACACAAGTGACAGGTGTCGCCATTTGCAAGTTATAACATCTTTGGACAGGGTGCTTCCTTGCGGGCCATCACACTGTAAATTGAGATCGAATCTCAATTTTGTTTTTTTTTTTAGCGACCATATTGCTTTTGATTTGAACTGTCAGTTAAGTGGTGGTAAATTATAAACCAACCCTTAATTTGACATGCCAAACTAATTCAACAAAATTACTCCAGAATTAAGGACATTCCTCTTCATCTTCACAGCGAGTTGTCTTTGTGTATTAAAGTTTTATTACACCAGACTTCAAATTTATGCCAGTAAATCGTGTCTACATTAAAACACACAAACAAAAATAAATAAAACACATCAGCCATGATGGTTATAAACATGATTCTTACAAATAATTATGAAAACTTTTTTTTTTGTATTTTTCCCTCTCGCTCAATTTCCAGCGAAAAAGTTGTATTTTTATATTAAACATTTATTGTAAAACTTTCGCTTCGGTGCTGCTGCTTGGTAGAAGCAGGAACAGGAACAGGAGTTGCAGCTGGAACTGGCTAAATGGCTGACTATGGCAGGGATGAAGGTTGTATAGAGTCCCTCGTGGAACAAACCAACATGGCTTCGTTTTGTATTTATTGTGTGAATGCGATGCCGTCTAATATCGCGTTGTGTATAAATTGTATCATTCCAATTAGTCGTAAAACTTTAAAGCACGTAACAAAATACTTCGAGATGAGAAAGAACTGCGAGTTGGAAAAAAAAAGAGTAGAAAAAAAAAACTGCATAGGGGGAGATAAAAATACAGTGTGTGCACATATTTGCGGGGGTGGTCGGTCGGTGGTGGTGTTAGTCAACCAACTCCTACCCTGCCTTGCAGCGATTGTCTTCCTTCTAGTGCCGTTGCTGCTGTTTTTGTTGTCGCTGCTGATTTTTTTTTTTTTAATATTATTTTTCTGTTCCAATCAAATTAAAAATAAAAGAAATCAGTCTCCACGTCGCGCACACACAATGATTGCAAAGCCGCGACCATATACTGGGGAATTTTTTTGAAATTCAAATATCTACACACATCTCTCTCTTTGGATAAAAGGGGGAATGGTGGACGTCAGGGATGGAAAGTGGAGGACCATGTGCAGGTCCGCAGCTTTATTCGAAGATACTTCTTCTGATGGTTTTTTATGCTTTGGCAATAGATATCCTGCTGCTGTTGCTGCTGCTGCTGCGGCACCCTTTTCTATACCCACCTATATCTCTAGCCTAGGCAAGGAATATTCCATTTTTATCCTTTTGCATTTTTCCTGCAGCCAGCAGTGTGTTCGTTAAGTCTCACCTATCCTATGGATGCATGCATGTGTATCTAGAGAAACACGAAAAGGGCTTGTGTACTCTCAAACGCAATAGGAAATTCACCAAAAGGATGGGGGTTCCAATCATAGGTGGGTTCGAGTGTGAGTGTGGACTGGTGTGGATAGGGGATAGGGTGGCTTGTGGACCTTAAACATTCTATCGCAAACTCTGCGAAATAAAATCAAGCAACAAAGCTTAAGCCTTGAAAAATAAGGAAAAAATTAGAGGCTTGTTTTTTTTTTTGTTTTTATTAAAAAAAAGACGAAAGAAACAAAACTGAGCTTTAGAGCCCTCGTCCTCGCGCACATTTGTTTTATTAAAGAGTCCTCACTGGCAGTAGCATCAGAGGAGAGGGACTCCAGCTCCAGCTTTAGCTATAAAGGCGGCAGTGGCGGGCGTTCCGTGTTTCGTCATACGAGCGCGATGATATTTCCATCGTAATTTTTTTTTCTTTATTTTTGGTAGATCTCGGCAGTTCTAATTTTTTAATTCTTCTTTGATTTTTGCTTTTGAATTTTGTATTTTGTCAAGCGAATATTTCGCGACGAAAAATCCTTCTACAGGAGGAGTTGGTATATGATATTAAGGTAGGAGTAGGTATAGTAATAGAATAGCTTGCGAGCACTCAAAGACCATTGCATTGTAAATTCCAATTTTTATTGACGTCAATGGCTAGGACGATATACGCGCCGCGGTGTTACCGAATGACTCACATATAAGTATTTTTTTCCTACGTTTTTTTTTTAAGTCTTGTGGCTTGTTCATATAATTCCAGCACTCTGCCTGATATCCGGGAGATAGAACACAATTTCCACTCACTCATACGTAACTGTGTATATAGAAAATAAGACAAAAAATTAACTAACAAAATAGGATAAATAATATTTGAAAGCAGGACTACCCTAACCCCTGAATGGATATAAATAAAAAAATATTATGCATACAGGTATATTTATATGTGTAAGTATAAAGTAATATATAGGAAAATTCTAACATCACCGTCGTTGACTCTTTTGGTTTAAAAAAAAATCCAGACAGAATATGTAAATCGCTGATAGGGAAAAACAGTGCTTAGGGAAATTGACAACGGTAGATTTTCAGATAGTATAATGGGTTAGAGAGTGGGTGCAAAAAAAAAACAGTCTTAGAAGTTCTTAGATTCTAAAATATTTGATGAAGAGGATGAATATGTGAACAGTGAGACATTTTTTTATCTGTTAACAAATTTAATCAATATCTTAATTAATTTTTCGAAATATTGTTAGGCATATTGTATCTAAATGCTGAAATAGAAATAGGCAAACGGTGTAACGATTATGTGCTTAATTAGGAAAACACTAAAATGGGGAACTATGTGACAGTGTAGAGTGAACGGTGAGACAACACACTTTGTTTTTCCAGTAATAAGAAGAAGCTTCGTTATTCTTATCATAGCACTATTTCTGATCGATTGGCAATTGATAGTTGATACTTGATAAAAACCTAAATTTGATATTTTTTTAAATCAATGGATGAAATGTTTTGTTATTGAATATGAATCTGGCAGTTGTGAATAGGAAGACAATCGAAAATTGTCAATGGGAATTCGGACATTTTATTAATTTAACCGTTTTAAAGTACGAAATTTTAGTATTTATCAACTATCAATTGACAATCGCAATATGGGTTCTAATTTTGTTATTGTTCTTTCAGACCTGGCGAAATACACTCTATAAGGGAGTGCGCCTCAAAATAACAAAAGGTTCTTGCTTCTAATTTTTCGGTTAACTTAACAAATTTTCTAAAGCAACTGTAAGGGCTACTCGTACTCCATATTTAGAATAAAACGTGTTACTGTTTTAGGAAAAGTTGATCTTACTTTTAATCTACGTTATTAAATTTTTCAAATACCGCTGTTTTCACACAAGAATACAACAAACAATTAAATATTTACTTTTTTGGTCCGGTACTAAGCTCGTCAACTCAGTGATCACAATATCAGCAAAAGGCTTAACATTTTCACTTTAAATTAAAATCTCAAAGTTGGTATCCCTGGCATTACCGCCTGTCAAAATCTTCTTGTCAAAATAAAACATATTTTTAACTTAAGCAATCAAATAATTTTGTTTATTTTTTCGCTTGTCGTGTTATTCTTTTCAATTTTTCATTTTAAGAATTTTACAGGGAATATAAAGAAAGCGATTGTCAGTCAAAGTTTCGAAAAAATTTACGGTAGGTCTGCAAAATATTGGAGAATTTATGACTAGTTCAAATAAAATTGAAGTTGAGTAAAATTTTGAATGATATAAATGACATTACAAGTTTTAGTAATCTGTATAAAAAATTTACATTTTTTTCAGTTTTAATAAAAAAAATTTATTTACTTATACTATACCTACTTCATCGAATAATAGAATTTGTTACCAAATTATTAATATTCAAGTTCCCATTGAAAAAAGTTGATTGGGAGCTTCCTTCCTTATCCTCGCCAATTCGCTTTTCTAAATAATCATACTAAAGGAGTGGAAAATAAATTTGTTTTGCAGGTTTTGTTTTTCATTTTGAACAATTAAGCGATAAAAATAAAATAAAAATTCAAATCTTCTTTTATTAAAAAAACATAACTTTTTGCCATATATGGCCTGCCAGCTGTGCAAAAGAAGCAACTCTTCATCCTGAAAATATTTTTTGCAAATATGTCAAAAAATCTGTTTTTTTTTTTTTTTGTTTAAAACTACATATACTCGAGAAACCTTCTTCAGGATGTCATTCTGAAATCAAGCTAATATTTCAATGTAAGCACTAGAAGCCATATATGGACGTTGTCAGAAACGCGTTGAAACTCGACTCAAACATGCATTGATGAAAATCATGCACTTGAATATTATTAATATCGAATCTCGTTAGAGTTGTTTTATAGACAGCCAGCTGAAAATGTTTTATTTAATCAGTTTTAAAGTTTTTTTTTCCATGGCAGTTTCGCATTTTTAGAACACTCGATGCCTAAAACTCGAAAGCCACATATGGCTTCTTGTGCAGTAGTTTATATCAGTCGACTTTTATGCGCCTCTTTACTTTAAGGTTTCAAAATTGTTACTTGTTTCAAATCAGTTACTTTGAGTATAGTTTTTGAATCCAACGCACAAACAAATAAGTGAATCATTGGTGCAACCTGGAACGTAATTTCAAGTAATCGTAATAAATTTTACGTTTCATATCCTTTCCTCACTAATTTTGAAGTACTCCTTCAAAATTAATAAACTTATTGAAAGCTAATAATTTTAACATTAAGCAGATATATGTATGTATACTTCATTAATTTATTCACGTTACAAAACTAACTATTCATCATAACATAGAAAATAACCCATTCACCAATCTTTCAAAAGAACAAAATATTACAGACAAATAATATTTTTTTTTTTTACAACAAAGATACCTAACCAACCAAAAGATAAATATCAATCTTTTTAATTTATAATGTATCACGATCTTCAATAACATAAGCCCTAATGTGCTTACATGCAATAATCCAGTCCAAATTTAATAACCGGCATTCACATCCATATCCACATCTACTGCTAGTATAGATATTGTAGTTATTGCCGTTTGTATATTTCCATTTCCATTCCCATAATCTCTTGGTCTTGGCCAAACAGTAGCTCCACACAAAGAGTTATTTCTGTTTTGTTTTTATGGAAATGAGGCGTTCTATCGACACTACGCCATCTATGATCTCCCGTCTCATTGCGGATCAATGGAAAAGTTTTGTTCATCGAGATGATACGTGGCCGCTTTAAACGTCTGCTACTGCTTCTGGCTTTCTGCTACTACAACAACTTCAGATGCAGCTCTCCTGCCTCAACATAATATACGAAACAATCAGTGACACAGATCGCATATATGCAAAAGTAATGCTTCGCCGATAAAGGCCGATCGCATACAAGATTCTTGCGATATGATTTTACCTGTTTTTTTTTTTTTTTGTTTTTGTCTTTTTTTGTATGTCTTGTTGTTTTTGCTGCTGCTGCACTGTTGTCTGGAAAACAATTACAGCATTTCCTCAAACATATTTATTATAACCTGTCCGTCCGAATAAACGGGCAACCGTTCAAGTTAACTACGCTCATGCAAATGTGGCAGCCGCATAGTAGCCGAACTACTGACAACTACGGTGGCGGTGGTATCTGCACGAATTCGTGTTCATCGTGGGCGATGATGCGGTATTGAACAACAACAACAAAAAGAGTTGACTCCAAAAAAATACTTTACAACTTTTGTCGAAGCAAAAAACATTTCATACGCGACCACAGAGCTCAGAGAGGCATTCGGTTTTTGGAAGACAATAATGGCAGAAGCAAAACGAGGAGCACTCGAACAAGATTGTCAAACTATACCAAGCATGCATAATTATAATAAAAAGATTGTTATATGATTTTGTTGGCAGTCATATGCAAAAGATGAAATATCCTCAAGAAATCCAAGACTGACTAGCAAACGTAAATCGATGAAGGGGTTGAATGATTTATTGATGAATTTAGTTACCGACGGTGGTGACGGTTTTCAGATACTTAAAAATGCGTTTCAATGTTTTTATAAGGATTCGACAAATTATTATTGATAAAGCATGTAACATTTTTATTTTATAGTGAAACAGGTTGAGTTTTTGGCTGTTTAAACCCCCAAAAATGTAGCGTACAAAGTGGGAATTAAAAACTTTCTTTGAAGCGAAACAAAATTTGCTCTTTGTTGATTCAGGATGTGAACGTGGCGTACTGACCGATGTGTTGGACTCTCACGCCAAAGATCTTGTTTTAAGAATTTTAGAAAAATTTGGCTTAAATATGGGTAAATCGATAGTACATCGAGGCTCCGTTATTGGTGTCATAACCGGACACTGCCTCATAGGAAGACACGCCAAAAGAATCGGCATATTCTCTAACGATTTTTGCAGAAGCTGCATGGACGAGGAGGAGGAGGAGACTATCTACCATGTTCTCTGCTCATGGCCAGCTCTCTCCCAAAGACGTAAATTACACCTGGGTAATTTTTTTTTTCGATAGTCTAGTGATCTAGCGAACATAGGTATTCCCTCTTTACTTCGCTTTATTAGAGGCTCAAACTGGTTTAATTAAAGAGGTACTTCCTCGTTCGTTTCGTGGTATCACAATGGACCTTTCTGTGCTCTAAGTCTATCAGTAATTTTCCTGACAGCCACCTTAACCTAACCCCCCAAATTCTTCATAAGTTAGAAAAAAAATTCAAATTGAACAAACGTCAAAATTTGCAGGAAACAAGTTGGGCAGACTGCTCATAGAAAATCCAAGATCACTCACGTCAAAAATATATACCCTGAGTGTACGTTGGCAGAAAATTTAAGATGGCAGCGATCACGAAAAACGTATCGCCAGTAGAAGCCAGTAGGTACATCATTTCTCCATTTCCGAATTCTAAAGCGCATATGGCGTTCAATGGATCAATCACATTTCGATCGATGAAATACACTTGAACATCATTCTGCACGTCCAAACTTTCTGAAAAGCAAGAGCTAGAACTGATTGCTTGCCAACCGAACATTTTAAAGCCGCCCATAGATAAGTTGGTAAAGAACATCACCAACTGATCATGAAAATGTGTTCGAAGTGGAACATACTTAATGAATGAAACCTCAGCGTTGTGTGCCCGATCCAATAAAAAAGAATTCCTCTTGATTGCACTAACTACACAATATTCTTATTGTTTGACTTTGGATTTAGACCAGGAAAGTCCAAGAACATAATTCCGATATACTTCACCTCTTCATCGTTTTCAGCATTTCTAAAGGTGAGCTCTATGGAAATATGTCTAACCTTGGCATCCGCAAAAAACTCACTTGGAGTGGTAAATAAGGGTAAAATAAAACATTTGTTGTGATGGAGAAATACTTCATTCAAGCGAAATCTACATCTACACAATGTGGACGGGTGTCTAGCATTGTATAAGACAATGATCTTCATAGTTATTTTCTAAGGTGTCGAGAAGTGGAAATTGTCAAAATCGGATGAGGAAGTGCTCGGTAGCTTAGAGCAAAAGATATGTTTACATATAAAAACAAATAAATAAATTAATTGCCACTGAAAACCAGCTAGTTACACTATCAACAAATCCATTTGTGTACGTTTTTAGTTCTACAGAATTGGAGGGGACCTACAACTTTTCGTCGATTACGAACGACTAAGGTGAGATGCACCTTATCATGACAATGACACTCTTGGAGGATTTTTCACTTTATCGCAAAAGCAGTGCCCTGTACGACTCAGAAACCATTTCGTCTCGGGGCCTATCGAGCAAAAAGTATGGTTGAATTTGAGTGATAAAGTGGGCAAGATAGTGTGGGCAAGAAGCCTTAAGAATTGTACGGTGACATGGATTTACTAGAAGAATTAATCCGATGGTTGGTAGGTACTATAGAGCGAATAGGTCTCAATAGTCCAGCCCGGCAAACTTAGGATTCGAGCTTGGGGGATATTAGGGAAAATGTGAAGTCATATTTTGGCAACTTAATTAAATTTTCTTTGATGTTGGAAAAATGATCAGCTTGCTAACTATAAAAACCCTTAAACCTTCATTAATTTAGCATCAGAATGGTTTTGAATTTTTAGAAAATTTCTAATGATTATGGTTCGAGCTCGATTAGTAGGGTGCTCGCTTCTGCATCAACTGTTTTTATTTAAACGTCCATATTTGAACTTTTACACAATTCAAATAAAATGTATAAGGCAAATAACAAAAATACATAGACATACAAATTCAACTATATACATATAATATAGATTATTTGAAATACCTTAACTTTTGTGCCCACAATATACATTCAGCATTCGATTTCGGTGTTTATAAAATATTCAAGTTGAACTTGCATATAGAGAGTTGTTCTTGCCCCCAAAATGTTGTTTGTTGTTCGCAGTATGGGAGAATAAAATTGCATCTAGGGGTGAATCCTTAATTTCGATTGAATTACCAGCTCCATGAGTGTTTTCGTGTATGCGATATAAACTAGATGTTAGGAGTATGAGTACGAATGCCAGTGAATTATTTTTCAGTCGTCCGTTTTGTTTGTTGATTTAACTCATTTGATCGATGTGGACGTTGGACTAGGTATGCTTGATGCTCGTCATCATCATAACGGTGCGTCGTCGTTGCCGCCATCGTCATCGTCGTCATTGTCGTGCATGTAGTTGATGTGTATGCGGTGCCCTAACTTTGCTCCGAAGGCAAATTCTATAAATTTCAAAACTTATACGCAAAAGTCTCAATCCGCAGTGTTTCGTCCCGCACACAACCGGATATATAGAATACGCATATTCTATATATCCATGCGTACGAACCTATGGGCTGTTGGTGGCCCTTGCTCCACACAGTGGCTGCCACCACTCACGCACGCATCTACTCATATTTATTTTACTTGAATTTTGTAACTATTGTTTGAATTCTTCTTGCAGCTATTATTGGAAACCTCAGAGGAGCTGCAACCGTTCCCTGGTCCCGGTCTGGGTCCGGGTTCGGTGCCTATGCTCCGTATGGTTGAATAAATGTCTGAACCTACCTACCTATACATATATAGTTGGGCTAGGTTTGGGTTCTCCTCCTCCAGCAGAGTGAAGAGCGAGTAAACATTCGAGAAAGAATCTTTCAGACTCCTACTCCAGCATCAGTACTCGAGCTACAGCTGCAGCTTAAATATAGTCGGCATCGGTAGTCGGTATACTCGAATGACATTTGACTATTGTTTTCGGTAGGTAGGTGGGGCTGCTCCTGCTGGTGCTGTTTTTCTGCTGGTGAATATATGATAACCTGGGCTGAACATGCGTTAGCATGGGTGCAGGACTAATCTATGTCGGATATTATGCCCAGAGATGCGTGTGCTATAGTGCAGCGTCCAGTTTACCCGAGATATTGTCTTCTCATGATTGCACGAGTAAAAATAATAACACAACGACACGGAATTTCTCCCAAGCGCTGGGGCACAGACGCAACCCATTCCATGCCACCTCAAGCCCATTTACTCAATGTTTCTGATTCTAATGCTCAGTCACCCGTTATGATTTATTTGAAAATTTTAGTTGCCTATTTGAAAAACGGGTCCATGTCGCTATACCTATACTCTATAACCAGAGACCGTTCTCCATCCGCCACCCTATATAAACTCAGTCACTGGATATATCTTTGGGCGTCTGATGGGTTGGAGAAACTCACAACAACTCTCGACTCTCCTATGGCATATGACCAAATTCAAAATCTGAAAATCTCGTGCATACCATATAAGTTTTGGACGGGATTGCTTGCTATGCTTCTGTTGAGTGCTGAGGACAGTTATCATTCTATGAATATAATGTTAGACCATGATAATTCGAATGACCATTATTTATATTCTTTGAAGTGTTTTGTATTCTAAAATTCTATTAAGGAAGCCTCAAAAGTTCCAACTAACTCTATATTATGTCCATGGAACAAATATAAATGCAACCAATTGCTGCACACTTCTGGGGGTTAGATGTGATGGGGATAGCTGATTTACAATGGGAACATACACTGCATCAGAGTTCTCAGGTACATTTTGGTTGAATGTAACAATTGTAAATTTAAATAACAAAACGTGATGCGTTGTAGAAAGCCTATATGTATGCACTCCGTGGTATAATAAGTCTTTGAATTTTTGATAGGGGTTCATAGAGGTATATCTGAGTTCTCCGTCTGAGATTTGTTAATAATTCAAAACAAATAAGAAAAAAATAAATAAAAATGCAACTCCATGATCTTAAACAATTTCAGCATTGCATATTTTATTAAGTTTGGCTCATGGGTTTCTAAATTCGCATTTGGATACATAAAGTCTTCTGGAGATTCATCTCTTACTAAAAAATCACAGTAAATTCATAACAATTCATGATGATTTTCAACAGTTCCACAACTAACTAACTTTGTTTTTATTGTATCTTAAGCTGACAAAATGTTTTGTTTGTTCTTGTTGATTCTCACAAAATAAATTAGAACTTTATGAATTAATTAAAAATGTGTAAGAGTAGCGCGGCCAGTTAATAAAAACTTGTAAATTAAATAAAATTGGTTCCAAAAGCATGCAATTATTGAATGAGTGAACGAACATCCATTGAAAGTGTCACAAACAAGTCACAAAACCTGACAAGAAGGATTGAAATTGATTTACACCCGATTCTTTGATGGGTCACAAGTCCCAATCTGTTGTGATTGATTTTTTTTACGATTCTTAGATGTTGTGATTCGATAACATTTTCTGTAGTCTGCCCTCAAGAAAAGTCACAAACAAACTCACCTCATCATGGTGAATATTATTGTTAATATGACACAACAACACTGATAATATGACACAACAGAAGAATTGTTGTAAAAAAATAAAATAATTGGAGATAAAGTTATTTTTAAGAATAAAGAAAGCAATTAAAAACATATACCTATAACATTTCAGTATATAAAAGCTAACAATTGTTGCTACTGGTTGTGACCTGAATGAGATAAGAACTTCCATTGGTTTTATGAATCTCGCAAGTTGTGTCAGAATACAAAAATTCACAAAATCTATTTCACCTTCATCTGTCAGAGTTTTGTGACTTGTAGTTGTGAGGTATTACAAAGGTTAAGCAGAATCGGGATGTTACTGACTTTCTCGTATTCTCCCTCAGAAACAATCAAAATTATGATCTTCTCCACACATATTTTTTCAGTACTGAAATGTTAAAAACCTACGTTGTGAATTGATTATTTAATTTCTAAAAAATAAAGGTATTTTATATTTTATTATGCAGTTTAGACAACAATTGTACACAAACAAATTCTAAACTTTTTTGTGTTGTGTCATAATCAGCTGTTTTAAATTGAATAAAAATATTCACCACGGATACGGTTAGTTTTGTTGTGATTTTTCTCGTGACTTATACATGTATATGGCAGAATATGGGAAATTGCTCCAGTCACTATTTTAAATATTTATTCAGTTTATTCATCTTAAAATTTAATTTTTCAGTTTAAAAAAAAACAATAAACTAAAGAACCATTTAAATTTATCTTGTAAATGAATAAGACGGAGGGAGCGTTAAGTTCTTCTTTCATTTACTATAATGAAAGATCCCACGAGTGGTGAATATAAATCCAGGGTTGGTATAATTTTTTTCATTTCATTAAATTTTCACCGTCGTTATGCCAATAAATTTGTATACTTCGAAAGTTTAAATAATTAAGACACAATCAGTGTTGCCACCGCAGTATTTTTTTTAAGTATATTTAATGTATAATTAGCACATAATTTGACTAATGCCCAGTTTCACCAAAATACAGCTAAAAGCATTTTAGTTAACGGAGTTTAAAAATTTATTGGCATTTTAGCTTAAAATGGTTTGCACCAACATAAGGAGGTGAATTTTTAAAAATGAGGAAACTTGATGCCAACCCTGGTTTTTTATTCACCACGCATGACTCTCTTTCATTAGAGCAAGCGAGAGGAGAGCATATCAATCTAAAAATTTCAACGTTCTCTTTGTCTTGAATTTTTAAGATGCCTTTAAAATTTATTTGTAACAAAATGGGACTTTAGTTTATTGGCCCTTTTTAAAATGAAAATGGTTGGTGAAATTGTAAACTGTCATTTTAAGATTTAACAACCCAATAAATATTTAAAAGTGTTTGGAGAAACTGGCCATAAAATATGTTAATCCCTTCTAAAAATTAGTGAATTTCTTTAACCTAAGGACACGGAATCATTCTGCTTCTGAAGTTAATAAATATTGTTAATACTTTTTTACAATGCATATTTTTCACCATGACTGCACGAATTAAAGGGGAACTCTAAATCGCATCTATTTTTTCTTGTGGCAAGTTACTTTGTCGCTGAAAATTCCAAAATACCAATGATGTTTCCAAATACGTAACAATTTTTTTTTTTTTTTTGAAAAGTTAGTTGTTTTTTGTATGATCGCAATGCCATGACTTTCAGGTAAATTCCAGCATACTTTAAAGTACCCAACGCTCATAATTAAAAGTAAAAATACGTGAACGTTTATTATAGACACAAAGATAAATATAATTTATACTTACACCATTTATTTAAGATATATCAATTATATTAACAAAGAACCTTTTTTGTTAAAAGAAACCGCCTTTATCATTTGATCATTTCTCAGAATTTTTAACACAATTCGAAATATTGAAAACACTGAAGTATGTTTGTTTTTTGTTATTACCAAAAACTTATATATATTTAACTTATTTAATCATCGTGTAATGGAGGCTCTAGTGTAAACAAAGACTACCCGTATAAGTGTTTAATTTTACTTTTTTTTTTATTGAAATCTAAAAACAAACAAACTATACAACTGAAAATAAAGTGATAATTATACACAACACCTTTGGTATCTTATCGTTTCGATATAAACCTAACATGAAATTAATTACTTTTAAATATTTTCTATCGTTGTTGTTTGTTCTTTTTCAAATGCGTTTTTCTATTTTTTTTTTTGCCGAAAAAAAAAATATTGTAGATACATATTTGTAAAGTAAGTACATATTATAAAAGTTAAATTAAGATTCTTGTTTGTAGATATTTAAAGAAAACAATTTTAAATCGATAAGAAAATATATAACTAATTTTGTTCGACAGAGGATATATTCCTTCGATGGCTAGATACATGAGTGCGTGAAATAAATTACTAATTATGTCATGCCGCAAGTTAATTATCTAATTGGATAGTGTTTTGGGGCATCTTCTTGCAACGTGACATTGAAGATGTTAAATAATATTGCTTTCTAAAATGGCCTTGCCTCCGTATACCTATATTTTACGTATAGATACAACGAGCCACACAAGAAACAGGAAGCATCACTGACCTATGCATGTGCGTTAAATGCTTGAAATTTTTTTTATGTACGGACACTCAGAGGACGTATGCTCTCCATATGTTGCAAGTGTCTATTAATTGGACTCAAGCATATTTAAAAATTCTTTTTAATGATGAATGCACTTTGATAAGAGAAATATTAAATGAATGGTTAAAGAAGAAAATTGCCAACGATGTTGAACAGGACACCGGAGTCGTGTGACGTACTAGTGCAGCCTATCTTCGGATGAGTGTGGGGAAAATATTTTGCATTTATTTGTTAAACAAGTATTTACATAAAAAGAAATGTATCTATATAAACATCGTGCAATTTTTGTGTGCTGCAGAAAGTTATGCAAAAAATGTGCTTCTCAGTTTTTAAAATTGCAGTGGCATCACTTGTTCTTTCGAAGTTGTTGTTCATTTCTAGTATTTTTGATAAAAACAATTTTTTTATCTCAACTCAAGCTTCAGGCTAAAGCTATTGAACCCATATTTTTGGAGTAAAAAATTTCTCATTACCTTACTCACTCCTTTATTAGATTACCCAAGAACAGGCTTCGTTTTTGACGTTTATATTCACCACATTAGTTTCATGATTTAGTCGCTGGATAAAATTTAGCTTCTCTTTCAACAGTATTAACACATGGGCTTTAGTTCACTACTCTATCCATACAAAAGTACTCTGGCAGTATATGATGATAATCCCCAACATAAAATACCTAAATAACTAACTAGAACCCCTCTTGCCGGAAAATATCCTTTTTTAAGTAATTGAATAAGAAAATTTCTATTTCTATTTTTTTAACATAAAAACAAAGAAAATCGTGGTAGGAGGCTCATCAAAGTTTGGCCACGAACTTTTAAATTGCTGTATTTCTGCAGTCAAGTCGGGTCGTTTAGAGATAAGTGCAATCGTGCATTTGAAATGGAGTAAACTTATGCATTTCTTTAAAACAATGAAAAGTTAATGTATATAAATTTGTATGGGTAGAAATAAAAGAGTAGGTAATACAAATAGCGGTTGATGCAGGAAAATGGGGTTCAAGTCTATCTTGTATGTCAATTAATAAGTGTGATGTGATACCTCATTTGTATAATTGCTCGTTTAAAATTTGTTTGAAATAAAGAGTCTTCGCAGCTTGTGAGAAAATTGAGAAAATCAGTTCTGTCCACTGTCTAGTTAACAGAACATTTTACTCACGAAAAACAGATACAACGTTGCGTGACGTCACTATCATCTGTTTATGGCCGCAAATGCAAACCATTTTTTATTCCAATTCATTGTTTTTATTATTTTGTTCCTTTATCACAATAACAGTTACAAATTATTGATTTAAATGCTTAATTTTATAAAATAGTCTTCACATAACCCAGAAAACAATAGTTAAAAGTATTCGTGAAGTCACTATCATTTACGAAATCCAAAAAATGGCGAGTCGGGAGTCTTAAGTGCATACCTTTCATTATATTTCTTAATCGTGGTTTCTACAAATCTGTCAAACCAAGCAAATCTATATAGCCAACTCTTTGTGATGTCTGGACGTGGGAATGTGTCAGCTATACAAAATTATGGGGATATGGTGTACAATATACATACATACATCGCTGCATATTGAAAGAATACAACATATTACAACACTTCGGCTTTTTCACTTTGTTGTTGTTCCACTAGTGACGTAACAACTGTCTCATTTTTCACCTGTGACGTTAGCCCCTTGCACTCTTTCACTTATGGCTTGACCACCATTTTATTCTTTTTTTGTTTGTGCTTACGTCACCAGTGACAAAAAAGAACAACAAAGCAGATAAAAACAAGTGTCGCAATCTTGTATTCTTTCATTCATGACATAGCTGCATGTTAATAATCCCTATTCTTCCTTTCTTACATATCTGTTCAATGACCTACATCCCTGTCCTTGTCTAACAAATAATTAACAAGCATTTCTTTCAATATCAATCTCACCCATCCATGGCCATGGTCAACATACAACATTAATTATATCATGATGCACTTACACAAACACAGTAAACATTCAAATTCCCATGGTTGTATTACCTCCATACTTGTCTCTCGCTCTCTGCCATCATTAAATTATGTTAGCTTTTCTATGTTTGTGTTAGTTTCTGCAAGTCTATTCTAGTTTTTCTAATGTTCGTTTTGTTTTTGGCAGCTCCGCGATCGGGCAATGAAAAATATTAAATTTTTATTTTATTTTCTATAATTCGGGTTTTAATTTACTAAAAAATTGTTTTTAAGTGTGCAAGGAATAATTTTCCTGAAAGTTTCATGGCTTTTTGTATCAAAATGGTTTGATATTGTGTTTTTTTAATTTCGCGAAATTTTTTATTTAGAAATAATTAAATGGTGTCGTGGGTGTCGTGGTTTTCTACCTTTCTCTTTTTAACAAGTGTTTTTTTTTCATCAAAGTGCTTTGATATAATTTTTGTCCTTTAAAAATAAATACCTATTTTAATTTTTCAATTCTATTTTGAATTTGCTTTTCAAAATTGGAAACAAATCCGTGTAAATGTTTGATAAATCGTTTGAAAATTTTATAAAAGTGTAAAAGTGTTAAATTCTTGTTTTCAATTAATTAACGATATTGTGAGCTCTTGTTTTCGTTTATAAAAAATTCTTATCAATTTAGAAAAATTATGTGATACAAAAGTTCTTTCAAAAATCATCATTTCAATATTATGGACAGTATGTAAGTCATTTTTATTTTGTTTCTTGTTTTATATTTTTAAGTTAATAGAATGATAGAGTGGGAGTTAAAAGAAATATTCATATTTATTCATTCTTAAAGAAAAGTAATTCAGATGTTTGTATATCTAACTCCCAGTTTTACAGTGATCGTTTAACCTTAAACTGTAGTTCAGTGACTATAAATTCTGTTGTTCAAACCAACATTATAGTTTTAACTTTGATTGCAAAACTGGGGGTAATTCAGAAACATCGACGGGCATCGACTAAACGACCTTTTTCAAATTTAGAAAAATAAAAATCATATTGCATGGTTGCTGGGTTGCATTTCTATTGATGACTAGCTGTTACCTGGCTCGTTGCTGCCGTAGAAAATAATTTGGGATAATTATAATCATATTGGTCCAACATTTTGCAAAAAGCTTTTAAGCTCATATAAAACAGTTTTCAACAAAACTACCCCAGCGTCATCTTTGGATTTCTAAAATTTCTGCCGAATCTTCGACTCTGACTAAAAACATTATTCTTCTGATGATATTCACTAGGTACGCTTTCGCCAAACTGCAGTTCCATTTCGCAAATAACAGCTTGCATAATAATTAGTTACCTTCTAGTCTTTTTCTTATCGAAAAGCATCACAATAAATATTTAAAATTGAAGCTTAATAAGAAAATCTTATTTTGAAAAATATTTTTCATATATTTTAAATCTTTTCTTCTCCTCTAAAAGCCGACTAGTTTCTCCTTAAATTTTTATACTACTTATAGATCGACAGAGTTTCCCGAGAGACCTAATCTGTCAGTTGACAGCGGCGGGGTCTAAAACTTCTGTTGTGTTTTTTGAACAAGTACTAAGATCATCAAAGTAATGTTAAACGCAATGTTTAAACTAAACAACATGAAAATTAATAATTTTTTGAAAAAATAGCTAGTGTTGCCTTTTTTATGAGCAAGTTATAAATATAAAATGAAAACTTTTGATGAAAGACTCTTTTCATACTTACTTATCGTGAATTTGTTGTAAATTTCTCATGCAACTACAAAATTTGTGGCGCAATTTTTTAGTTGCATGACAAATTTACGACAAAAACGTGAATTATTTGAGTTATACTTTTTAATTTTCGATTGTATTCTCGTTTGTCCGCGATAATTTTTTTAGTTGCAACAAAAACGCAGCAATTATTTCCGTTATCCTTTTTATTTTCGGTTTGATCTCTTTTCTTGGATGGTGGTGTTAACAATTGACCGTCTTCAATGCCACAGATTATTTAAAATAAAAATTGCCCCACAATTTTTAAGTTGCGTGAAAACCGCATTGTCAATGCGGCCGCGTCATAAAAAAAATTCAAATGTCGCTTTTTTTGATTTAACAATCACCAAGACCAACTGGTCTAATTTTGTCAGGATATGACTTCGAGCTCATGCACTATAGATATCACTTGTTTTCAATAAAATTTTTAGATAAAAAATAACCCACGATTTTGCCACAAACTTTGCGCTCTTTCATTATTTGTCTGTAAACATTGCATTGCATTCTGAATGCACTTCAATCTGCAATGTGCTGCATTATTTTCACGAAATTCAACCAAAACGATTGCAGTTTATATACATATGTTGTGCGATGCTTTGTGCTTCGAGGGCGGCCTACATCTCTGCAAGAGAACAAGTGACAGACAGTGGGTGGTGGCGTCGGCAGCGGCACCGTACAAAGACACGCATTTTAATATTTGAAAATAAAAGTACAAATATGTATAAACATATTTTAATGGCGGAAATGAGTGTGATTTATCTTAAACTTTATATTTATAAAATATTCGTCTCGTCCGTTTCGTTCGTCGTCTCTTTAAGTTGCCCCATCTGCCAATTTGAATATTTTTTTTAACCATTGAATTTTGTATGCACTTTGTTTATATATTCAGCGCGTGTGTATCTTTTCTCGTGTATTTGTAAGTTTTTTTTTTATCTTTCATTTGTTTAAATATCAGATCAAAGAAACCCCATCACCATCCCTATCATCATTAGTATGGCATCGTGTCGATTGTGGTGCGGGGGGATGATGATGAATATATAGGGAAAACGTTCTGCATTTGTTTTATTTAATTGACGAAGAAGGCAAAAGAAGTTCTTCGATGTCAAGAGAAGACCAAGAGAAGCCCTATAAATGATTTTGTTTATATATTTTTTTTTTAAATGGAATTTAATAAACATTCGGGTGTTGACGGTGTTTTTAGAGTCTTTATTGCGTCTGGAACAGATATGCTATTTTATAGGGATGGAGATAAGATATGCAATTTGGAAGTATTATTTTATAAACAATATTTTTGACTAGACTGTTGAAGGTTGGTTAATATTGACTAAGAGCTGAGACAAGGTTTATCTAAAGCACTCACTTAATATTGTAGCTGAGGCTGACGCCAAAAAATAAATGATGTCATTTTATTTTTGGACATAATTAATAACTCTCTGTAAAAACATCAAAAAAATGACGTCAAATTTAAAATAAGACGTCGTGTTGTAAGACCTTTTTTTATAAATTTTGTCATTTCCAAAAAGTGGGCACTGGATAGTCGAAAAGTGAACCAACAACGAGCATTGGATCCATATTATACAGAAAACATGACACCTTAATTATCCTTTTGTCACGTCTTACAAACCTGGGTGGAAAAATGTGACAATTTTTACGTACACACATTAAACTGTTAGCGCAAAACCCAACTGCTTACCGATACCTTCGCAGCTTTTAAAACTGGTATAACAGCTTGCAGGCCATTATTAACGATATAAAAGTAGTATCGAAGATATTACCAAGGCCAAAGAAGACAAGTTTGACACAACAGTTGGGGAACAAAACTTGCACGGCAAGAGATTCCCACAACTCGGCATCCAAAAAATAAAATGTCATCAGATGATCGAACATGCATCCACTTTCCATTTTGGAAAAACACTTGTCTAGTATATTTTAAGTACGTACTGTTAGAAGAGCTAACCTCGACTTGTTTTGGAAGACATCGAAATAGATATTCAAAGTAATCGACTAATAGATCGATTGAATTTCTCTAGAATTCGCCAAAACCCTACCAACTGTAGATATGGAGGACCACTAATTCATTATTGTCAGCAAGCTTCAATTGCGTTGAATTAAAAGTTTTGGTGTTCTCCCAACCAACTCCAAACAAAGACCAGAATGGATCGAGGCCAACTAGCCGCAACTATGCACTGTTTAAGTTGGCTGAAGTCATCCTCGACTTGTGTGCGCCATCTAATTCTTTATTTTTCTCTGCTGCATTTACCATCAGGATTTAATTTGAAGGACAGGAAACAGGTGCGAGGTTCTTATAGAAGTGTCAACAAATCTATATTGGAAGTTACAAGTTACCCCTGAAGTTGGTAGACAACGGAGGAATACAGTGTGAGAGACGGAATTGATCCTACAGAAAGATGTTTGAGAAGGATGTATGCAACGCCAACTCTTTTATCCTTGTCCTGATATATTGTGCAGAAGCATGGACGCTTTTCGAATCAGATGATAAATATTCTAGGAAAAAGTTACGTACAATTAATCGCTGATAACCTTATCGAGTTTAACTTTATCGCAAATCTAGAGCCGAGATGTTACGTAATCAATGGTTAAGATGGTTGGGGCACGTAAAAAAAAACGAACATCGACGCTCCATTTTGTAGACGTAGAGAACTTACCTTATGCCAAGCCATTAGAATCAAAAAAGAGGAACAGGCATCATCTCTGATGGAGTGATCAGGTTGAAAAACATCCCATTCAACTATAAAGATACACAGTTTGAGTCAGCAAGTTATGTAAGGCTATGAGGCACCATCTAAGTATACATAAATATATTCAATCTATCATCATCTCCGAAACTAGCAAAACTACAATAGTGAAAAATAATGCCAGGTTACACCAAGCCCACACACAATTTTTTTTACTCTCCCAACTTACTATTTCAAGGCGATGCGTTACATTTCCACAAGATAATCCAACAGTTAAACAAATCTTGAATAAACCGTTATAGTAGTTAAAATGCATTTCATATATCGATAAGGTTTACATATTTAATTTTAACATTTTTTAAACAGGTCTGTAAAAAGAAGCTGTACACTTGTAGCAAAATTAAATCTCATATCACTTACAATTCGAATAAAAAAAAACATACTTACACACGTATACATCTTTATTATCACAGTCAAAGACCTCAAATCGTATCGGACCCGTTCCGAAAGCATAAAACGGATAAGGTAAACAAAAACAGCATACATCCTGCAACATTGTTGTATATTAATCATTTTGCTATTCCGTTTTGGTATTTGATTTCGCCAAAAGAAATCATCATCTATATATAAAAATCTTCAGCCGTATTACATTTGCATTTGCATCCTTCTTTCTTTTATTTTGTTTTATTCAATAACACACACCACACATCCTCGCTCCCCACAAAATGACATCGTAATCTTTATTCATCTGACTGATGATGATCTTATATTATTTTTGCCGCGTGTTTCATGCAACATTGTAGCAAAACAATTTACGTATAACATTTTTCATAAATGACCAAACCCATTAAATATTTATATTTTGTTTGTCAATTTTTTTTTATTCAATCTGAATTTATATGCAATTTTGTAGAATATTTTATTGGTAATTAAATTAATCGGCACTTGGATTCTACGAAACTGACGATAAGAATGTTTTTCAGTTGTGGTGTCAGTGGGTCTAACTTTCTTAAGTATCTGGTTCTGCATAGTTGCTGCTGATCTGACTTGTCCACTTTTAATTTCAACTCTTTCCATAGTTTTTCTAGTTGTACCTACTCTGTTTGTGGGATACAAAGTATGGGTGCTGCATTACAACTTTTATCTGAAATTACTAACAAAAAAAAAAGTGCCGATGGTAATGTAAATATAATTGTTTGGTTAAATTTTGAAATCGAAAAATAAAATGCAGCTGAGAGATTTTGCTAAACAATAGTTTGTGGGTTGATGAATAAATCTAACTCAACATAGTTCCCCATCTGTCTCTCGGGAATCTGTAAAGATTTATCACTGGAAACTAAAAGTTTAAGGTTAAGTTTTCAACCGACTTGTCGAATGTCCATTATTTTCTTGTGACCACACCCCCAGTTTTATGGTGTGCTGTAAACGCCAGAACGTGACGCTCTTCATAACAGCTTTACACAAGCTTGGACTTCGTTTTAACAGTAAAATTGTTTTTATTGCTGCCTCCTTTGGCTGTCAATGATTGCCGTATTCATTAAGCAAATCACGACGGTTTTTCATAATAAAGTTTAGACTTCGTTTCAGTATCAAACATTGTATCGCTGCCTTTTTGTCAAAGAAAATTATAATACCGTGTTGCGGTATTAATAGTGATTCTAGGTTCTTGAACCTCCCATTCAAGTGGCATTTCAAAATCCTTCCAAGGGCCAATATAGTCAGACTTCAACTGTTTAGTTAAATATTTTGTGTTTCCAAATGTTCAGCTTCGTATTCATTTATTTTGAAAGGGGTTCACTTCAGGTTTTGGCATATATGTACATAGATGTCAAGAACCTTTCTGAATTTTTGTCAAATCTTTAGTGGACCTTGCAATTAGAAATAATTAGTAATTAAAGTTTTCAATTAGCGTAACCAGAAAAATTTATTGAATTATTTCCCAGCTCTGATTACATTCCAGTTGAATCATTTACCTTTTATTAGGAAAATAAAGTTAAACTTATGATAAAATGTTTGATCCTAAAAATACCAAACATCACTTAGAATACCCTATACATATTAAATTAAGACGATGATGGCTAAAATGTACTTCCGCAACATAGAACTACTACTTGTCAACATTTCTCTTATTTGCATTAAAAATCGCCTCAGACGGGTTCCACAACACGCCTAAACCCTCTCTCATGCTAAATAGCGTGTGCCGTTAGCTGCTACTTCTTAACTAGTTGCCACATTGTTGCAAATACTTGAAATATGTAACTATATTGCTTAAAAAAAATGCTATTCATTAAATAATATATTTTATTATGCAGATGCAGACGAGCTGTGCATATTTGAGCAACAACTACCACTTGCTGCACCGACGGACGGTCTCGTTTATTTTTTTTTTTTTCTGTTTCAATAAGTTGGCAATATGCGTTGTGTCGGTTTGCATTTTCCGCTCACTTTGATTGCTTCAACTAAATGTGTGATTGGTTATTTTATTATTTGAGTTTGAATGAAGAAAGATGCACAAGGCAACAATTTGTGTACTTTGATGACAGGTATTTGCTTATAAAAGAAATAAAAAAAGAGCAGGTTTTCAATTTGTTGTTGACTTTAAATTGTATAAGATAAGAAAACATTTATTTTCTAGAAGAATTCGCATGATAAAAAATCGGTGTCATATATTTTATTAGGAGAAATTGAGGAATCTCATTCAAACATTTAAACCAATTTTCTTGCTTACCGTCAGCCCGATATTTAAGTACGATAGTTCGTAAGATAGAACGAGCTCAGCATGTGGCTGCATTGGTAGAATAGTGCAAAGAACCTTGAAGGAATACTGGAGTTTCAGAATTTGTGGTGAGAACATTCAGCGATGAACTCTCGCACTCTTGTCCGATATTCTCTTCAAGAGCTTTAAGAGTTCTGTATAATGACTTCCGAAAAACCTTAAGAAAATATTCTGGAGCAGTCAAATCAGCCGATCTTGTCGGCTAATGCCAATCACTTAAATAAAACCTTATAATCTAACCGAAAGCGCATACCTTAAATTGTCTATCGCTAATAGATGGGCTATCATCAATTGTAAGGAAACTTCTTTTTATTTTTTATTCAAAATGTCTAAAAGCGAATTGGTTCTTAGAGTCGACTCAACCTAAACATCTTCAGACGCCAGTGGCGATATTCTTGTCGGAACGAAGCTATACACTTTAGTGTATGCCAGCTGGCTTAAGACCAGGACATTTGGCACCAAAATTAGTGACAAATTTCGTAAAAACTGGTTAAAAGTAATGCGCGATCTTTGAAGAGATTCCAGATAAACTCAAGAATTTTGTCCAGTATGTATTCTTTCATTAATATTCAAAGTCTTGGAAAGACTCACGCGTAAGAAATTCGCCAATTTATCAGCTGTAACCGCCTGTTAACCATTACTGCCTCATCGAGCAAACGAGAAGAGCCTTGAATGTTTTTTAAAGAGTTCGACGCAATTATCCTTAATGTTGTGAAATTCACTCCTTCTTAATTTGGCAAAAAGAAGACAAGCAGTACTTAGTGGTATTCATATTTTCAAATGTTCTTGGTTTAACCTGTTGAGCTCCGAAAGGTTTTTTTTTCGCAGAACCAAAATAATGGCGTAGTGGTTAATATGTCGGACTATCACCCCGGAGGTCTGGGTTCGAGCCCTGAGTACACCTAATGTTTTTTCAGGGGCAGTGCCTCTTGCGAGGAAGTGGCAAATCCTCCAAAGCATCTCACCTTAATGCTCGGAGACGCAATGAGCGGCGAGCGTCAGAGCGGCTGAGCGGCGTCGCTCATTCGCATGTTTTCCCATGAAATTCAGTTGTGATACTTGGGTATGATTGAAGAATGTGTTGTGTGCTCACTGTACATAACATAAATAGAAAAATAATTAGAACTTTTAAAATATCTGCGGTATTATTCTCAATTAAAAAAATGTATTACTTGTAAAAAAAAAAACAATTATTGACCTAAGCGTTTTAACGGGGGAAAATACCTCCCCTTATACGATTTTTTCCGACCCACCTTAACCCTCTAGTGTTCGGTCTCTGCATAAAATATTTTCAAATATTATTTCATCGTATACTCAACACAACTAAATCTGACCAAGCAGAATATGTGCGAAAATCGACTTTTTCCTTATTCCAAGGATAAACTACACACTCAACACATCATAGTACTTCGATGCGTAAGCAAAGGCATATACATACGCATCGAACATTAGAACCACCCAGCCAGCGTCTGTATGTGGCCGTGCACTTAATTATTATCAGCAAATATGCAGCGATGGCCGGCGAGGAAAATTCGAAACAAAATTAATTCCATTTCCAGATACACACATTCTGGAGTTTCAATTAAAAATAAATCACACCACCAAATGCGTATAGTGAGAGCAGCTCCGCTCCTAGATTCTGCACCACTCTCGGTGCGATGCAATGTTCCAAAATGAAAATCAGAAAGCAGTGCCGCCTCCACTATATTCTATAACACCCTCGCCCCAAGCCACAATGCAGAGGTATGAGAGTACATATACCCATCAGTGCGTGTGCTCGTTCCTCAGTACAGAGCAATGAGGGCTTCTAAATTTCCAATTTTATAAACTTCGAAATGCGTTTTCGATCCTTGCGCCTGCTGCACACCCACCAAAACCGAGTGTTTCTTCTTGGCCACTTACTAGCATGCACTCGAGGTCCGGCCGGGCCTCGACCGAGCTGAGTGTGTCTGCTCTACTTCGTCATCCACGTGCATGATTGTATATGCATACATATACGCATCCGTTGGATAAAATAACAAAAATTATCTATGCTGGGAACTAATCCGCTTTGTTTTCTCGAAATATAATTTTTGCGATTTTTATAATGCTATATTATTTGCGCGAAGCTGGAGATTTCTCCTTCTGTTACACGAATAAAGGCTCTTGTTTGCTGATGACTATAATTACTGTGAATTTTCTTCATTTATAAAAGCCACTGATTTGAATATAAGGAGAATGATTCGCCGAATTGCACTGCACCATCACTATTATACTGGAGCTGAATAGGGACGGGGGCTGTTTGCAAGTTATAGCTTGAAGTGGGAAGTCAGTAGCTACTTTTTGCTTATGAATTTTTTTTTGTTCGTTCTTCCATATTTTTTTGTTTAATTTTTAATATAAATACCACCAGCAGCCCACGAATCGTGCACATCTTGGAACTGCTGCATTGCGCCGATGTATCTTTGGCATGATGTATTTTATTGGAGGTCGTACATCTATCGATATCGGCATTTGTTAAGATCGGGGCAGGAGCGGACGGCTGCTTCGATCGTTAGCATCACGAAGAACAATTCAAAATTAATGGTAATAAGCGGTTGCGGAATACATCCTGAGAAATTACTGCGTACAACAGAAGCAAACAGGCATGGTCGTCGAATGTGGCCTCTGCACTCCCCGTTGCTGATGGTGGCTGGATTACTGAGATCAATTCGTCGCAGCAGCAGCCAATTGCAGAAGTTGAAATGCCGTTGGCTTTTTTTCTTAAAGAAACCTATAAAATTATTATATTTTGTTTCATGCTGAATGCGTTTCAATGATGGCAACATTCAAACGAGTTGCTCTTAGTAAATTTTGTGTTTTTTTTATGTTTACAAGATGTTTTCTTGCTGCAGACTCTACAAGATGGTAAAAGGAGTATTTAAATTTGATATTTTGTTTTTATAATTCAAGAAAGAATATTTTTTTTTTCGATTATTTTAACTTGTTTTTCCGACGGTGTTAATGATCTTGGAACATAAGTTTTATTGAAATGCTTTTACACTAGGGATTTGCCCGTAATGAACGCTTAGTTGACATCAAAAAATGTCAGCAAGCGTCTCGGTTTCAGATTGTTCCATGTCTGAAGTCAGGATTTTCATTTTCCTTCTCGGGTTTGTATCGGAACATAAAGACGTATGACTTTGACTTTTTTTTCTGTGGGTACTCTTTTTTACATGACATAACTACTGAATAGATCGCTGTATTATAGCTTACTATATTTGAATGTTTAAATATCATAACGGGCATGTAAAAGACATTCGTGTAGTTTGGCTACATAATGAATCTCTGCACTTCACAGTGCACTGCCTGCAAGTTGGGCTGTGTTGTTGGGATTGACATTTCTCTTTAGTTATCAAATCATTGAATTTTACGTGCTTAGTTGGTTCTTATTAAATTATTCTGCCAAGATCGAAATTGGCACTATTCGAAATAAAATTCAAAAAAGACTGCCATGGAACCTTTTTTATAAACTTTGTTTAACGTACTTGTTTTCTTTTCAGGAATTCATCCATGAGTGTCCCAGATTGTACCGATCCAACATGTAAGTCGAAAATTCTTTTTTAAAATTGATTCTTAATAAGACTTTTGATTATACTTGAAACAAAGAAACTGTCACTTCCATAAAAGAGGCAGTGTCCCTAAATAAATTTTACATCAAAGTTAGGTTTCAACCCAGAACCACTAGTTTCCCAGTCTGTTTTCTAGCCCCTTACTCTATAAATAAATAATTCAATGTTGATTCACGTTATAAAATGTAAATCAATACCTAGTCCTTATTTTCAAATTAAAAGTTTTAAATTTAATTGTAAATTCAAAACGAATAGTGATACCATTTGATATTAAAATTAAATACAGTGAAGCCTGGTGTTTCAGAATTTCTACGGCAAAGTTTGCTCTCTAAGGATTTCATCCTCTTTTTCCTGCCGTCTCATGATTTCTACAACGAATCCTGCTATCTCATAAATTTCTACTATTAAGCCTTCTGTCTCAAGATTTTTACAGTGACGCCTGGTGCCTCAGGATTTCTGCAGTAAAACCAGCTGTCTAATAGATTTCTCTGCTGTCTCAGGATTTCTACAGTGAAGCCTGGAAGAAGTTTTCTGTTTCAGGATCTATACATAGAAAATGCTGTCTTATGGATTTTTACTGTAAAGTCTGCTGTCGAGATTTCTACAATAAAGCGAAGCTTGCTCTTCCACGAATTCTACAGTGAAACCTGCTGTTTTAAGATTTCTACAGTGAAACCTGCTCTCTCAGGATTTTTACAGTTGAACCTGTTGTTTCAAGGATTTCTACAGTTAAACCTGTTGGTTTCTACACTGAAAATGCTATCTCATGAACTTCTCCAGTGCAGTCTGCTGTCTTAGAATTTCTTCAGTGCAGCCTGCTGTCTCAGAATTTGTACAGTAAAGCCTGATGTCTCAGGATTTTTATATTGAAAATGCTGTCTTATGGTTTTGTACAGTGAAGTCTGCTGTTTCAAGATTTCTACAGTGAAACCTGCTGCCTCAGGATTTTAATATTAAAGCCCGCTGTCTCATGGATTTTAAAGTGAAACTTGCTAATTTCTACAGTGAATATGCTGTTTCATGAATTTCTACGGTGCTGTCTGCTGTATCAGGATTTCTACAGTAAAGCCTGATGTTTCAGGATTTTTATATTGAAAATGCTGTCTTATGGTTTTGTACAGTGAAGTCTGCTGTTTTAAGATTTCTACAGTGAAGCGAACCTGCTTTCTCACGAATTCTACAGTGAAACCTGCTGTTTCAAGATTTCTACAGTGAAACCTGCTGGTTTATGATTTTTACAGTGAAATTGCTGTCTCATGAATTTCTATAGTGAAGTCTGCAATGAAGCCTGCTATCTCATATATTTCTACAGTGAAGCCTGTTGTTTCAGAAAATACACGATGTAAATTTTACAAAACAAGAATTAAATTGTTTCGGATTGTTATAGCTCCTTGATCCTTGAGAAAGAGTAAACATTCGATTTAACTGATGGGAAAATCAATTTAATTGAGTTTTCAAACCAATAAAATAAATTATGTATCCAAGGGAAAATAAATTTATAAAATTAACAAAAAAAAACACCATTGCTCATTTTGGATCGAGTGCATACATCGCATTGCACATGCTTATAACGGAGCTTCTTTTTCATAAAGAAAATAACACACGCACATTATCATCACCGTGTGCATTGTGCGATTTCTGCCTCCTTTTTAGTGGAATTATATACCAAAACACATATACACACATCAACCTTTCACATTCGCATATTCTTCGCATCTATTGGTCAAGGATCCAGTCACTAGAATCATCGAAATTTTCCAAAGGTAGGTGGATCTCTTTTGGTCTATGTATGAAGGTTTGAGTACCAGCATCCAGCTTCAGCATAACCGGCAAGAAAATAGAAAAATCTGAAAACACAAAAAGATGAAGGGAGGTAAAAAGAAACCAAAAACAAGGATTCTGAGGTGATATGCAAATTTTTTCGGTTGGTGCACACACAAAAAGTCGATATAGCAGTAGCCAAGCAGTTATATATACATGAGGAAATATCCTTCGCCTCTAGACGGATGGTCAGGTTCCGTCCGGTCCATTCCGTGTCCTATGCAGGTACACAACGCAATATATTGGAAAGGCTCGCCGAAACTTATATGTAGTGCATATTTTCGTCCGTCTTCATCGTCGTCGTTTTCGTCATCGTCATCATCATCGTCGTCGTCCATACATCCATCTATCCTGTATCCAACCCCGACCGACCACCGACAACTATCACAATAGTGCAGCAGCAGCAGTAGCAACAGCGATATATAGGATTTAAGTTAGAAATAAGTTTTCGATTCGTGTGGACGGGCAAACGAAGGACATATCCTTTGCTTTTTCGCCTATAGGTTCCTTCAGAGCCCCTTCCTCTATTCGCATTATTCGAGAAATAATGCCATAGCAGAAGCACCAACTACGGCAACCTTGATTGATTGACAGAATATCTGAATATTCACGTGCTGCTTCTGTTCCTCGGCACCATATCCAACCTCGAGATTCATGATTCAGGCGCACATCCGACGACTTCATTGGAGGAGCAAGATTGTGTGTGAGAGTGCATATCCGAGGACACTGGTGTATATGTGAGTTGAGTAGTAGGACATAAAGTCTTTGCTTTCAGTACAAAAAAATATATTCAAACCATCATATGAGCCAGAAAACTCTACCGACCCCAACTACCACTGCTACTCCTGAGAGCCACCTTCATAGAAAAAGAACTTGACGTGAGATACGGTCATCCTCATCATACTTTCTGATGCAGGAATATGTAGATAGGTACCTCTATATTCTTGGTCAATCATTTTTCTCCTTTTTCGGTATGGTTATGGTTTATTTTTTGTCATATTTCACAAATTGGAGGTGTGCGTCAACTGGTACAAGGTAAAGTAGGATGGAAGGTTTTTTATAGTACTTTTCTATTTTTAAAATCTCAGGCAAATAGACTTTCATAAAGAATTATTTAATAAAAAAAAAAAATAGATCGAAGCAAATGTGTCGCATAGACAGTTTGTTTTTTTTTTTTGCTTGCATTTAGGAACGCTTCTAATTAGTTCCTTGAAATTTTAACCTGGAAATGCAAGCTAAGCCTAGATTTTAATTGCAAACAGGAAATAAGAAAGCCTTTTCAATTAAAAACTTACTCGAACATGCTTTTTTAGGCTTAAGGTTGTTTCTTTAGTCGGTTTGGTGCATTCCACCATCACCATAATACATAAACGAAAATTCGGTGTAATAACACCAAGTTCATGAACTTTAGATTGGAAAAACAGAATGCAGCAAATATGATTTCTTTCATGGATGCTAACATCGAAATAGAAAATCACTTTTGTTTGAATGTGGATTTAATGTTAGAGGACACATTGCTGTGTGGCGACGATTCAATTTTGTTTGTTTAGCTTAACAAATGCCTATGACCCTAAAGAGGAGAAGGATTAAGGTACAAGAGAATAATTCTACAAGCTCCTGTCCAAAACTTATGAGAAAAGTCACAAACATGGTATTAAGATCCTCCAAAGATATTTAACGCTAAGATCGGAAAAAAAGAAATCTTTAGTACAGCCTGCACGGCATTACGTCCGGTAACTGATGTACTGACGAAAGCTGGGAAAAAATAGGTGGTGAGCAGCACAATATTCCTACACCTCGAGCTCCTTAAAAATACCCAACTGGCATCGGATGATCGAACCTGAAATCAAACCGTTTATGTGGTAAACGGAGGAAGAAACTCCTCCAGCATGTACTGGAAGCACTTTCAGAGGAGCTTAGATTGGCTCTGATCATTAAATGGTTGATGCAAAGCTTTGCTAACGAATGTCCAACAAAGAATTTGAAATGACATCATCTACAATCTCAATAGAAAGCCAGCACCTATGTTGATTGAATATCCCTAGAACTTGCTAACATTCACTACACTAGATATGAAGCATGAACATTGAGCGACCACACTAGGCAGCAATAAATAACGCTGCATCAGAAATTCTTATGCTCTTCCAACCACGATAAGGAAATCAGATCTGATCGTGACTAAGAAAACAAAATAATCGAGTGTGCTTCCTCACCGAATGTGGTTACAGAAATAAACAAGAATAGCTCGCTAGATATATGCAGACAGAAAAATGGATGAAAAACTCGAGTTCATAAAGAAAAAGAAGTCACAGGAACAGTAACGCTGATTCGAGGATATGCAAGATCGAATGGATGGATGAGGAGATAGAAAAAAGTGCTTTGTTCTTACAAGAATGTTAACAAAGCTGTATTAGGATTGACAATTATTTGCTCTGGAGCCTCTTATGATATCTAAGAACTTTCGTTGGATATACTCTTGATCTTGATCAATGCCCAAGAAAATATATCGGGTACTTTCTTTAAAAAATCTACTAAATTGGTATGTGCTAATTGCTAAAAAAAAAAAACGATATAATAGGAAGAAACAAACGAACAGTTACTAGTGCCTTCGTCGAAAGCGATCTTTGAATCTTTTTGTCAATGAAAATTAGATGAAATATATCTATATGCTTGCATCAGTAAAGCTGGAATACCATCGTAGACTTTATTATAACGTTGATAGGTATAGTCGAGGTAGTGAGTAAATTTGTCTACTTATACAATGATGTAACTATTGCTGATTTTTCTTTCCTTGTGTTAAATTACCTAAGCAGTCGAGAAATCAAGTTTTATCGAGAAGAATCAAGGAAGCTTTACCTCATTCTTTTTTATTACCTTTTACTATTTATTCAAGATCACTTTTTAGCGCTATCTCCTTCTTCACCATATTCACATTCCACGCTCGCACTGTGTTTAAAAAAAAAACATTATGGTTGGTAATAAATTAGCCTTTGAATGGGGATTTAAATTCTCTAAAATGCTTTGCAAATGAAAGAGTTTATCAAAACAATAAAAAAAATTCAACAAATCAACAAAAGAATTTATTTTTACAATAAAATATTTAATAAAACCACTTCTTTATTCTAATGACGTTTTTCACTGCCACAAAGAACGAGTTAGTTATGAAAATGAGAAATAGAAATTTATAAATCGTTGAGTAATTTGGTTAAATAGTTTCTTGTTTTGATAAATACTGCGTTTAAGTTAAGCTATGTGAACTTAGCACCCGCCATAATAGTAGGGCTTTTTTCATTCTTTTAGATTTTGGTATGTAAAAGATTGTAGTAATTTTTCTTCGGTTGGTAGTAGCTTATTATAAATTAGAGGGCTTTTAAAAAAACAACCCTCCCTCGGTTTTGTCGGCACTCAAGTTTAGTAGTTGATTCTTGAACAGAACTACGAGAATCGTTTGTAATTTAGTGTAGTGGAAAAAATTTTGTTTGTATGAATGAATGTGCAATCAGAAAAAATGGGTAAAATGGGTATGGAAAATAATAAATTCAATTTAATTAGGTTAAGAAAATAGAAATTGATTGTAACTAATATTTTTTGTTAAATTAGTAACCCTATCGATATTTTATGTGTGTCAAGTTAGCATTACCACTTTCAATTTTCAAAAAATTTTCGCGCAATTGTTTTTTTAAATAACTTAAATAATTATTTCCATTATTTCTATAGGGTGGTAAGCCTTACTTCACCGAAAAATTAGTTTTTTTGGGTTATTTAAAAAAAAATGCGCGACAAATTTTTTAGTTGCATAAGTTATTTACGACAAAAAAGGGACAATTATTTCCATTATCCTTTTTAATTTTCGATTACATTTAATCCATTTTCTGGGGTTTTAGTGCTAACTTGACAGTCAAGTTAGCATTACCAAGGGTTATTTTCTAAAATAGTGGCGCGACAAATTTTTTAGTTGCACGACAAATTCACGACGATTAATCCAATAGTTAAACTTTTGAAAATTGAAAATGGTAATGCTAATACATCGATATTTTCGAGAGAATTGCTGCAATTTGTAACGCGCAGAATGGTAACCCTGTAAGAGTTTTGAAATCGAGAAAGCTAATTGAAATCCATAATGGTTGCAAGACAAAAGTTTTTATTTCTACTGGCGGTAGTTTTGTTTGTAAAACATTTTGTTCGTTTTGATTTGCGGTATTTTCGTTTGTAGTAACTATTTTCATTTGTAATTATTTGTGGTAGCGGTAATTTTGTTTGTAGTAACTTTTTTTCGGTAGTCATAGGGTTAATTTCGTTTATAGTATTGTAAAAAAAAAAATTTGTCTTACTACTACAAACGAAATTGCTTACACTATACAATCAACTACAAGTGATTCAGAATACCAACACAGAATTGTTTATTTTGATTGTTCAAAAATTCTACTGAATATTCTGAACAGAAACAAAAAACCTACTTTTAGCAGAACTTTTTCATGAAAATGCAATTTAAATGTTTGACAAATATTTACGCACCACCCTATCAAATTCAATAGGTTACCACGAAACACTGTAACATATACAAAAACAAAACATCTTCTAATGTTTTCCATTGCATACAGGAAAACCAAAACCATCGCCATTCCTTTGCTGTGAAATTTTATACGAACAGAGTCATCTGCATAAATATTTATTTATACACAAGCATACATAAGTGTATACATATATATTGCATCGCCTAAGTACGCATATATAGATACTTGAAACCCTGTGAAAACGCAATGGTCGCATACCTACTTTGTTTATTCTCTTCGGTATGCTCCTCCGTTCTTAGGCCTAGGCATAACGAGGATCCATCTGGCACCCAGAATTCAAAATCAGCATCCTGCTGCCTTTGCCGGAATAGATGAACCGTGGACAAAACCAACCAACGGACGTTAAAGCAATTTATTTCTCGTTCTTCGTCTTGAATTGAACACACGAACTTTATGTATGATGCGGTCGGCATGCTATGCTGCAGGGAGGATGGCATCATTCGTTTGGGAGGTTAGTTGCATTCATCCATACTGCAACCCCATATAAAACGTGGAGGAGGCTTTTTTTCGGACTTACCCTAGCCAAATTCAGAGCACAGGCCCGCCATCATGATATAACTGGAAGCAACAGTAGTAAAGAAGAAATAACAAAACAATGCAGTGCAACAACAAATTCTGCGAAACAAAAAGCTGCTGTATCTAAAATTTTCCAGGCTTTTTGCGACCTTCTAGAAAAACAAATATTAAGAGGTAGAGGAGATGGTGGTGCGGCTGTGCTATTTGTTGTGTTGTGGAGTGTAGACTTTTGTTAGCGATGATGCTACTGCGATTGGGAGACCCCACTCTTTATACGCAGGTTCCAGCAAAGAGCTGGGCGGAGAAAACTAAATATATACGATGGAGTAATAAATTTATTCGAGTCCTCACAGAACTTTCGAACACCTTAACCATAGTTTAGGGTGTCCTTGTTGTAGAAATCCTATTTAGAAATCCTCTTCTCGTTGAGGGGGAAGTTCTCAAGTTACTGGACATAAACGCGGTTTGTTTCAATCGCCAAAAGACGGCTCATTATATAACCTTGATGAAAATTGTCATGTTCAAACAGTGGATGGCTTTAGTTATATTTCTCTAGTTTCAAACCCCTAACCCAAATAAAAATCACTTTTCTTCGAAGAGGGGCTCAAATCCGTTTGACCATTTAGTGTAAGGTAAGACGGTCGGAATCCACGTTTCGACTAAATCACTGGCAAATTGTTTCTCCGCAAGAAAACAGTCAATAGTATTCCACGATCTTGGAGAGCCTTGTGGACTTATCTTTATCTACTTACTGCATACACAGGGAGTAACACATGTCAAAGAAAAATGACAGCTGCCATCATATGCAAAAATTATATAGGATCTTTAATGATGTTGATCATTAGCACACCCTGTCAGTAGCTCTACATCGACGTTTTCAGATGGCTGTTTCGTTGTTTCATTTAATAAAATACAACATTCAACTGCTTAGTGCTTACCTTGAATAATATTTACCGAGTAAATATTTCCTCATAATTAAATTCAAACAAACAATAAATATTTTGTTAAAACACTGTTTTAACATGACTAAAAATATTAAAAAAAAACAGATGTTTAAAAAATATAAAATTTTCCTTACAGTATCTAATAGTTTCTATTAAATTAATTATTCACCACTTGATCACACAAACTTGCTCGAGGAGCCAATATGACCCAAAAAAAAATTTAAAAAAAAAATACCAAAAGATAATGTTGTATTGTAGGTCGATAATTTGGTATTTTACAAAAAAAAAAAAAAAAATAGACGCCATCTTATATTAAATTATTTTTAAACGTCAGACAAAAATTGAACAAAATAAATTAAGTCGGTATTAATTTGTAATCATTTTTGAAAAAAACTGTTTTTTTGTTAATTTCCAGTCAAAATCTTAAGCATGTAAATATAGTTTGCATATATACCCACAATATAACACGGCCACCCTGTCGGAATATTCTATAACTTTTGCAAATGGCGTAAACTGTCAGTTTTGTTTAGATAAGTTAATAAGTTTTGTTAAGATAAGTTAACAACCATTTATATCACTATCTCGTTTGCACAGCAAATGTCAAACACATCGCTTTAATAATGAGAAAATTTATTTGACTTCTTTTAGGTGAAACCATTTCCAAAATTAGGTGTGAAATACTTGAAATTTTTTGTGCGAAATAATTTCATCTGCGGTTGAAATGTGAAAGTGATGTTATTTAAAGCTGAAAAAAATTAAATAGCAAATTATAACAATAACAAATTCAAACTAAAGGTTGGAAAAAATTCACTTTCACAAGACACCAAAGTGAAGTTATTTGCCACAAAAAAGTGAAACCATCTTATGTGGAAATAAATTTCACACGTAAAAAGAGAAATTAATTTCCACCAGAGGTGAGTTATTTCCCATGTGAAATTATTTCCACATGATTTGGTTCGGTTTTTGCTTCTGTTCTTTACAGAATTTGGATGTGGCATTACTGAAAATACCAAAAATTTTGAATATGTGTTATTTTAATACCAGAAGCAAATAATTTTTGGTCGTAGAATCATAGTAACAATTTGACGTGTCTCCAGGTGGAACATGGGCAAAATTTAAATGTCCAACTTAGTATGTGAATGTAATATTTGCTGAAAAATCGGCAACTGCTTCACTAACTTCAAGTTTTCCATTGTCATGGGCGCAGCCATTTTAAAACTTTGTCTTCCGCCATTATAGCAATGCGAGTACAGGAATGTTATATTTTTTTGAGGAAAACAAAAATATTTTAACTTCTTGATTGTTTATCATGAAAAGTTGATTCCCGTGTGGAATTAGCCTAATGGTTAAGGTAGCCTTACTTACGTAGAACTTTTATAAAATTCTTCAATACATAGTATATTACAAAGTTTCGGTTTCTAAAAGTTAAAGCGAACCTTACACAGTCAGTCAATCGACGTCAATCATCGTACACATATAATCTGTCATCAGGCAAAATCAAAAGTGTTTTGATCTTTCATCAAACAAATGTAGATACGCATACAACCTTGTATTCCCAAAAAAACTCTTATAGATTGATGTCAAATGGCTGACTGTATAAGGTTCGTTTAAGGCACGAAATGTTAAGTGCTTAAGAAAAAGAGATTTATATTACCACAATTTTCCGACGACCCCAGATTTACCTATTGAGTTCAGACGCTGGAACAATGCAGTGGTTGAAGAAACAAATTGGCTTAAAGATTTTCAAAGATTTCAACACGTTCTGCCTCACAAAAAAAAATCTGCGCCAACAATCGAGATAATCTTTAAATACACTCAAAAAATATGTAAAGAAAAAATTCACAATGTATCATACTCACAGACCCTTAGATCACACATGCTTTCAACTTACAGGACCAGTGCATGGTGAGCAACAGAAGCACATCAGTGATTGCATACAATATTGTCAGTCAAACGATTTCTGGGTTTCCTTTTAACCTCGATTCAGTAGCAAACATCTTCATCCCAAATATTGAAACTTTCCCTTTCGCGAACCATAACATTGCACAGAGAAAAAGGAAGAGAACTGTTTTCCTGGTGCATGCCACTTATATGCTTAAAGATACCCTACTGCACCCTCTTACACTATCAGCAAGACCGATTCCCACACCCTCGATCAACTGCCAAAGCTCTTTGTACAAGAGATGGTAGACCGCATTGAAAGCAAAAGTGGAATTCAGCCAAGATGCAAAGGACAATTGCTCGCCTCACACTTCATCCAAGATTTAAATAGAAGCATCATAGCGGCAGAAGAAGGAGCAGCAGGGGCACTGCCTTAAATTTCTCAACAACCATCAACTACACTCAAATCTGGGATCCTTCTACTCCCCCTAACCCGAGATTTATGTTAAGGGAAAACAAGATATTCTGATGTCTGTTCTTCTTTGGAGCCGTCGTCGTCGTCATCGTCATCATCATCATCATGGTCCTCCTCATCGTTGTGTATATATATATATACAGTCGTATTCTCGTCCTTTTATAAATTTTGGTGATGTGCTATTGCTGCACAGACACGACAGAATCGGCCAAAGGAGCTCTGGGTCTTCCGGGTGAAGAGCGAGACTGAGACTATCTTCCTGTAAATTTACTACTTCTGGCTTAGGAAGTCAGCCAAGCATTTAGAGCAAGGAGCAACCAAACTCAGCCCAGTCCAATCCATCTCAACCGGTCCCGGTACAAGTGTTTCAAGCAACAATTGGTTGTTTTTAGACAACCGGCTTCCTTGTGCGGCGAGTCTTGGCCTGTTAAGCAAGAAAGAGGAAGGAAGACTAAATACGGCCTTTAATAACACAAGAGTCAATTTCACCCCAAGGGTAAATTGGTTTTTTGTGACCCTTTTTAACTCCTATCTTGGTATAAAATGAAACGACGACTATACTATACGTCTATACGGTTGTATCTACAACAAAGTGGGAGGACAATATGCGGAAACATACAGAAGGCAGGCCAGGCCGATGGTAACTTGTATAAGGACTCAGGACATTCCCAAAGTAGATTAACACAAAGACGACAGTTTTGTTTGTTATTATAACGTCGGAGATTAACGGACATGCATGGATTTGTGGGCAAATTGAGATCAAAATGTATAAACGACACTGAGGGGAATTTGCGGTGAACTCTGAACACTGAACAGTGGTGTGGCAGAGACGTGTGCTAATTTCTTTGGGTCAGCTGGTCAACAAGTAGACATCATTTGTATCCGAAGGACTTTGGCCATAATATTCACAAGAAAGCTGAAATGTGTATTTTCAGATGTTACTGATATTTGCTTAATATAGAAGTCTGTCTAGAGGAGGGTGAACATAATAACAGAAGGTTAATGTAAAATTTTGGCTTAAAACTAAAATAGGTAAAATGTAAAGGTATATCTTTATGGACATACATTTATGTTGAGTTAGACATTATGAATTTTATTGCTGCCAATCAAATACAACTGTCAATGCTTTTACAATCTATATATTATAAATAAATTTTGACGTCAAAGATTTGTTTCACTTAAATCTATTGTTGATTTGGAAAACAGCGGCCACGTTCTCATTTTTATTTATAACTTAATTTAAATTTCAGAGAAGCTTTCAATTAGAATCTTGGTTAAGTTTTTCTTTAGCGATTGATGTATATAAATTAGTGTTGGTAATTTTATAAGGATGGGTTTCTCATTTTGGAACATTAATTCTTGTAGTATTACGGGCTTGCCAGGTATTAAAAATTAAATCAATAGACACAAATAATTTTTGTGAATAATGAGTTCTATGGTTTTAACAGCATTGCCAGCAAAACTTAAATGCAATAACTGTGTTTGTCTTTTCTTGTTCAGGGTTTTATGCAAATAATTAAGCGAGGGAAAGAAAACTTAGGTCAAGGCATATTTTGAGGGCTATACTGTTTGTAGCCATTATTATCCAGAAATTCTAAACAATTACCATCTTAGCTGAGAGAATGACTGGGGAAGCTAAGTGTATATTTTAAAGTAAATTATATAGTAAAATATAAACTACCTTTTTTGTAATTTTTTTTAATGTGAAATTTGAGTCGTGTTAAGAAGTGTCACGTTAATTCTTTAAATATATAGATTGACTATAATTTTGCACAATTGTTTTGTTTTTGGTCTGGAAATTCTATTCGTCAGTCTGTCTCTCTGTATCGACACGCACAGCCAAAACAGTTAGGCTGATTTTCTTTAAACTTGGTATAAATTATTCTTAGAGTAATATGCCCAGAAGTTTTTTTTTATTTTTATCCTATTATTTAAATTAACAGTACCTACCATACAAAGAAAGTTACCGAAAATTCCATTTTCTCGAAAAAAAATCCGATCAATGTTGAATGTTGATAGATTTTTATATGAACGAATTTTTGCCAACATTGATATTTTGTATCAATTTTTTTTCGGCAAAAGCTTATTAACGGTACCTGCCTTACAAGGGTACTTTGTTTATACGGATTTTTTTTTAACTGCTAAACCGATTTTAACGAAATTTAATATTTTAAAAGTACTGCTAAACTTGATTAGTACTGAAGAAAGTATTTTGAAAAAAAGATAATTTTAAAAAACCGATAATTCTGTTTTTATCGAAAAAAACGATCCATTTAAATAAAATTTCATTTGTGATAAATTGATTTTCTGTAGACGACACGGTGATGACTTTCATAATTGTTTTTTAATGCATACATTTAAAAAAAAAAATTGAAAAAAAAATATTTGAAAATATAAAATACACCTACTTTAAGAAAATCATTTTCTAAAAATAAAACAAAAATTTGCAGGATTTTGAATCAACTATCGGCGATTTGATTTTGAACGAATACATTCAAGTGATCGATATATTTTTGTTTAAGCCCAAAATTCGGTGGAAATTTAACATACCTAACCGACTTAAATCAGGACATTGTCCATCCATCTCTGCAACGGACTGGTCATTTCCAAAGGCCACTCGCTTGTTCGTTTTCAACTGCAATTTCTTAAAGTATCGCCACTCCAACGTAGGTTCTCGTTCTCGAGTTATGAGTGGACACTTGTACATCAGTTTTTTTTAAGCGAACCTTAGGCGAATCTTTTGACATTAATCTATAATATAGTGTTTTTAAAAACATAGCCCCCCCTGGCTACGTGGCTGCCAATGAAAAAAAAAAATTAATAACCTCTCAATCCATTAATTGTACCAAAACAATTCTTTCTTGTCTTTCTACTCCTTCTAACTAGTGTCTTGCAGCACCTGTTGCGATTAAAATGCAATGAGCCGTTGTTAAAAAAAAAATCCAATTTTTAAGCATGTCCCAATTTTCTTAACAATGCATTTGCAAATGGCTTTAGAGCTTTAGACCGATTTTTTTTATTATAATATAAAATAAAGATTTTCAAAAATAAACCTTCACAAATTAGAGGACACCCTGTATATTGATTATTTTTTTTTTAGAAAACCTCTTTTGTTGAAGGAAACACTATATTTTAGTTTTTTACTTGCTACTTAATAGCTAGAGACGTTTTTTGTCAACGATCCAAGCCAAGTCTGGCAGAGTATTTCAGGGTTGCCAGGTCATATAAGATAAGCTTTTTTTGGCATACTCATAGTAGTTTTTATTCCTGGAAAAATGTCCGTCAGTCTGTCTATATGTGCCGTCAACTGCTAAGGGCAAGTCTTTTCAGCTCTGGTTATGTGTAAGCATTGGTTATTTCAGTTTTTAACCATAGATTTTGTATTTGTTTCTATGGTTACCAGCTAATGGTTAAATTTAAAAAGAGCTGAAAAGACTGGTCCTAAACCAATTTTTTTTACTTTATTCTCAGAAATCTGTAAGTTAATTCACAGAAGTTTTTGGAGGCTTGCAATTATAGTGCTTGTCTCTTAGTTTCATATTAAATTTATAAGGGCGAGGCAAAAAATAGTTTGAATCCGAGTTCTTGAGCCTACGTTTTTCTCAACCAGTTTTTTGATGTAAGAAATATCTTACAGAATTCGTTGTTCAAATGAATTTATTGAATTTACTAGTCTTACGTAGTTAGTTTGCTAACTCACACTTTATTGCTTTCGCATACTTTCACTTTACGTCATACTGACACCATTTTATAACAATTCTTCTTGAAGTATTTAAAGTGCCTATCCTGTTGAGCTTCGATAAGTCCATCATTCCAAAATAAAACTAAAACAATCTTCTTTAAATGAAAACACATCATTTTATGATTAACTAAAAAAATTGTAATAGATTTATTTTTATTATTTCTTATACTTATAGATAAATATACATATTTTTGAATTTACAATATTTACAAAGATTTATATAAATTAATCGTTGGGTATACTTTCCCAAGCATGATTTTTAAAAAATAAACCAAGGGAAACTTTAATTAATTTTATTGATTTTTGTTTTTTTTTATATTTTTAATTATATTTTATTTCCTTAATATTAATTTTAATTATATTATGAGCCTTAATGATAGAGTATACATTATAATTGTAAAGTTAAGTCTAACACGTTCAATAAACTAAGTTTGCTTTGAAATTTTACAGAGAAAACTATAGCTATCTCTGTCTCACACGTACGACGCCGACGACTCGACGTAACTACACAACTTTTTTAGGAAAAGAAATATTGTATCTAGTTTAATATTGCGCAAGCATAATTGTATTAAAATGCCTATTTTATGAAGATTTCAAAAATCTAAATAACCATAACTATTGAAAGAAAAGAAAATAAGAACAGTCTGTATAATCGATTGGAATTTATTCCTCGTGGTTGTCTGAACTGTGATGCTGTTGTTCCAGTTTGATCTTTGCTATGGGATGATCCTTTATGGGAAAGCCGGCTGCCGCTTCGGAGGCTGAATTCGCAGCAAACAAATCATTGACATCGGGACTGGGAAAGAATTCTTCGAAATGGGATGCTTTGTGCGATTTTTGCAGTAAACTATTGGCAATTGCCTCGAAATCTATGCCGGGTGTGAGGCCTTCGAGCATTCGTTTGTCAGGGAACTTATAATGCGAGGGGTCTCCTTTGGACTTGTAGTTCATGGAAAAGGGAGAACTGCTTGTGGGCTTTTGGTGGGAATTACTGCTGGAGTTTTGGTTTCCACTGCGCTGTTGCCCGTAGGGAAGCTGTGGCCTTGATGCAGCTGCTGCAACGGCAGCCGCTTGTGACATTGCATTTGACATGTGCTGTTGCATGCTGTCTTTGAGCTCACGACTGGAATAAGAGGAATTTTGCTGAAGATGTTGTTGCTGCTGTTGTTGGTGAGAGAGCTGCTGGTGCTGGGAGCGACCTTGGGGAATGACATTTAGACCGGGAATTCCCATTAGACCGAGTGCTGTTAGTTCGGGTAAATTGTCTGACATTTTAGCATTGGCGAGGTGATGTTCGGCTGAGCTTCTCTTAGCCATCGGGTCTTCCATTTCAGAACGTTGCAAGAAGGCTGGGGACTTGTACATATTGAGCGATGGCGATGGTGAATTTTGTGACATTTGAATCTGACGACGTAGGGTTTCAGCCATGGTTGATAGTGGGCTAGCCGAATCCGATGGAATCGATCCACTAGAAAGTCCCATTTTGTTGTGATAGCCGTTGGATGAAGAGCCATTTGATGGAGTTCCTGGCATTCCATATTGAGACTGAAAAGATAGGCAAACAAAAATCGAGAGTTAACTACCATTCTCACCTATGAATCAATGCAAACAAAATAAGGAAAAACATAGAAAAACAAATCAATAATTAAATCAAGTTCCACCTACCGAATGAGCTACTGCAGCTGCACCACCTCCTCCACCATTTGCATACATCTGCACAGTTTCTTCTTTGATCTCACGATAGTCACGAAAAACAACAGCCTTTATGACGGAACGAATCAACTCCTCGGGCCACATACCCAAGAGTATTCTTTGCGGACGACCTCTAGCCTTAGGCCGAGGATCTGTACCGCCATCTAGAGACGGTCCCAACATATTATGAACTCGATTGGCATACAGAACAAAAGTCGGATACGGAATATCGTATTTACGTGCAGCTTGTGAAAGTGACAAACCCTCCTTCAATACACTAAATATAGCCTCTGCCATTGACTCGGGTCGCCAAGATTTTAATGGTCCGCGCTCACGAAATCGTAATTGTTGAACTAAACTTTGTTGGTTGGTGTTCCAGCATTTTTGCCACATAGACTGTAATTGGTATTGATAGCTGTCTGTAAAGGATAAAGTTAAGTCGTAGAGAAATCAAGTTAGTTAATGAATTTTAGACTTGTTTAATGTTATACAATTATAAGAAGGAAGAAAATCAAATAATTAACTTACCAGCAACTGATGAGGATGCAGCTCCACCCATCCAGGGATGTGCTCCTTCGATAAGTTTAGCCTGAAATTTAAACAAAATCTAAGTTAGAAATGATTAACTAGATATAGATAGTTAAATTGTAATAGGAACTTGAATATATATTTAAGAACCCTTAACTTGATGATAAAAGGCTAATTGAAATTGGGACTTCAGCTTGCGAAAATAAATCGACATCGATGAGTCAGTATATAGCTAGTTGCGCATCGAACGAATTTTATATAATTTATATCAGCAAATGACTGCCAGAATCAGAATCAGTTGTTCTTCGAAAAGAAAAGTTGAAAAGTTAAGGCCCACCCTGTAGCTGAAAATAAAGTGCCTGCACATAAGGAGTATTGCTCACCTTCTGGCGTAAATGGCGCCCAATGCAAGGACTTTGAAAGACTGAGTGCAAAAATGGATTATCAGTTCCTCAGTACAGCATAATATTTTGTTTGGGAATAACCCTTGAAATGGAAACGGTTTAGTCGCTCGTGATGAATTTTGACAGAAAATCGTCAAATACGTCGTTGAGGTTAAAGAAAGTGTCTACGTATAAGACGTGACTGAAGATCTGTAGGCAGTAGCTAATGAACTGTCAGCACTTTCTTGGGAAATTTTATCAGTCTTTCATCAAAATGCAATGCACAGACGAACGTGTAATCGCCAAAACCGTAAAAAGCGACATATTACGTTACGACGGAGATATTTTTGTCGCAACCTGACATCGAACGGCGGGAAAATATGGGTCGGAAATAACGTCAGTCTTTCATCAAAATGCAATGCACAGACGAACGTGTAATCGCCAAAACCGTAAAAAGCGACATATTACGTTACGACGGAGATATTTTTGTCGCAACCTGACATCGAACGGCGGGAAAATATGGGTCGGAAATAACGTTGAGTCAAAACCACGGATGAATTATTCAACAAACAAAATTTGCACTCATAGGAATTCCGAGATCTTAGAGAATTTAGCGTGATATTTTACTTCTCAAATATCAAAACGAAACAAACAATTGTCGACTTTTGTAAAATTTATTTACCTGAGATGGGAAATCATTTCATTTGTAAACTTATTGTCTTGTAACTTTTTTAATATTAACGAAAGCGAAAAAATTCTTTTAACCAAAAAGATTGTAAATTTTATTCTCTACATTTGTTGTTAGACAAACTTGTTTGTAAGATCAACAGTAACCGAGATATTTGAATTGGGGACCAAAAGGAGAATTTCACAAGCTGCAAATGGCAGGGTTGTGTTCATCGATCAATCTCATTTATAGGAAACCAATTGGAGATGATTTTAAGAGCAGAATATATTCCCATCGATAAACTTTATTCGTCGGTTGATATTGGTATCTTTGAATGACGAACGAAGGCGCTTTTTGAATGATGATTCAAAATCTTTTTGGATGCAGTTTTTTGTTTTAAGTTGTCTACGTTATACTTGCATGCCATAGATACATTAATTTATCGATAAATATAAAAACTGTCTAAAATATGACTAAATAAAAAACTGCACGTTGAAGCCTTTTCTCTCTGAAGCCTATATAAAGAGGTAGCCCGACCAAAAATAATAATCACTATGTTACCAACAATATGATGACATGTCTACATAGAACAGTTTTTTTCTTCATTGGCTTTCTTAAGTATCTTATTCTTTCAAGACAATTAAAAAAAAAAAAGAAAGTCGAATAAAAAACGAAAAGAAAAAGAATCCAATTACATCCTGCCGCAAGCTGTTCTGTCGCCGCCGTTTTTTTCCTTTTTTTTTTTCTTTTAGGTTGTTAATGTACAAATTAAGAATACAAAGTCCTGAAAATGGAAATTACAATGTATATAGAATAGAAAGAAGAAAGAATTTTGTAATAAAACTGTCGTAATAAGTAAATTCAAAAGTATCTGCAATCACGAAATATAATTTCTTAATACTTTGATGGAGCTGCAAAAAAAAAGGGGGGTCCCCTAAAGGGTGCTTGTGCCTCATTTGTAGTGTCATGTAGTATGTGAGTGGGTGGATGGCGGAGATTGGTAGAATTACATTTATGTGCAGTTAAAAAATGAGTGTTGAATCTCATACTTCTTTCATATTTGCTGACTTGGGCATTTATATTATAGAACAGGTATGCCCCGGGTTGTGTACTTTTTTTTTTTGCAAAACATGCAAAACGCTATATTGAACTTAATTTTACTGTAGGTATAGGACTTTTTTTGTTCTCTTGTGCATACAAGACTTGCATGATATATGGAAATTACATTTTATTCTTTTCGGATGTGTTCACGTTTAGGCCTTAAACTATTGCTGACATTTTTCGTATATGTGAAATTAAATATACAAAAACAATAGTTAAAGAGTTTCATTTTAAATGTTTATACGACCAAATTGAATATTGATGAAGACCTACCTACATGCAGTTAAATAAAACAAAACAAAAAAAAAACTAAAGGGCTTTAGTCTGGAAATGATAATTATACTTTGACACAAAAAATATAAATATAGTTAAGCTAAAACCTTGTAGATACATTATTGCATTCAAATTGCATGCAATAATAAATTGAGCTTAAATTATAATACACCACACATGAACTGTCATATTCAATAAATATACATTAAGTAAATGTTAAATGAAGAAAGAAAAAAAAAATAAAATAATTAGAAAAACGCAAGCGTAGGTATATTTACGTTATGTAGATGCGCACATGAAGTACGTATGAAAATGAATTAATTGTGACTTTTGTTGCGTAAAGGAAATGTCATAAGGTTATTAATTATTTAATGAATATTTACACATGCATTGTTTGTTAAGATTTTATTTGCAAGTCACGCAAGTTCAGATATGATAAGGAAGGGGGCGTTATAGTTTATAAGTTATTATTTTATTGTTATTGTGATGTAGATTTATTCATATTGAATGATTGATATTTTCATATAGACGAAAGCGGATGTGTCTTTAAAAAACAAAACTTTTATAAGTTTTTATAGAAGTTTCTATAGAAATTTTAATTCTAAGATATGATTTTTGGATTATTATATAAGGATTGTCTGTTTAAGCTTAGTTAGGCTAGATTACATCAAATTAGACAAAAACAAACAAGTATAAAATTACTCTCACACGGTTTTTTTATTTGCTTAATGTGCTTTATTTGTTTGTTTAGTGAAAAGCAATATAAACACTCGTTTTATAATTTTAAATTCTATTTTGGTGCCCAATTTACAATCAAAATTAATAATTTTTCAATGTCACACTCCTGATAATGCTGTTGCTACTCCTTTTCACAGAAATTTATTGCAAGAAATGCTAACAAGCTTCGCTTGCATTTTCAAGCAAGTTTTTATTTCGCATGTTTGACTAGCTTATTGTTTATGCACTCATTTAACTGCATGTATTTTGCGCCTAACTACAACCTTAACAAATTTGTTTGTTTGTGCCTAATTTGATTTATTGTGAAAAGTGCTTTATTTGTTTGTTTGGTTTAAATCCCTTATTAACAAATGAGTGATGTTTGACATTAGACGATTAAGCGAAAACAATGTTGTTTGTCTTCTTTTTCTTCATTTGTTCATCATTTTTGATGTGAACGATCATTTAAAGCATGTATACTTAAAAATATAAGAAAAAAAACAACAACTAGTTTTCCAGGTTTATTTTTTCGGTTTCTGCATCAAATTCATGAGATAAATTTATTAGCTCTGGAAAAATGCCCGATACAAATTTTGACTGTTCGTTTCTGATAAGATATAAGAACATCTGGTTTCTCAGATTTATCTAGTTCGATCATCTTCGAATGAATTAATATCTACCCATAATTTTTCATTCATACAAAGCACACTTTAAATAAAATTTGACATTGATTTTATTCTATAAAGACATAAGTAATAACTCAATTATAGCGCCATCTGTCGTGTTTTTTTGCTTTTCTTGTTTGGCAAACCAACATACAATTATGATGTATATGAGGAAAAATTATCAGTACATAAAAAAATTGTATATAATTTGACCACAGCGCCACACATAAGATTCTAGTAAAACTCAGAAAAATTCTGAGAAAATTCAATTTAATTTAAATCCGGATTTAATTTCTTGTGAATCCGGATTGCATTGAAATAGAATTTTATAATTCTATTCAATATAATGAATATAATTTATTACAATCATCCCATATTTTCACTTTAGATGAGTGAATTCGAAGACCGAATAGAATTGTAATCGATGTATAAATCCAAGTATAAGGCCAAAGTGGATCTAAAGATTAAATTGACTGTTTAAGTTATAGTTAATTTATAACTGGTTTATATGGACAATTGAACACGATTGCACTAAATTGCAAAAGCAAAGACTACTAATATTCTATGACTTATAAAAAGAAACAGCTCAGAAGCATGAATCTACATTTCAAAAAATTATATTTCTTCAATCCAAAAAGTTCACACTAAAACTACAAGAAATATAAGCAAAAAGTGAATGCAAAATTTCTCTTCAAAGGCCAACATTATAATGGAGCAATTATTTTTGACTCTACTGTTTACATTTTACATACATCAACTATTAAATTAAAAAAAAAAAAAAACTTAACACAATAATCTATTGCTAACCGTTGCAATTTGAACTCTATGTATTGGGAAGAAAATTATAATATCTACCACAATGAATTTGTAGTGATTTACATGGTCTGCTGGATCCTTCTTCATTCAACAACTTCTCAAAAAAAAAAAAAAAAAGACAAGCAAAGCAAGAAAGCAGCAAGTAATAGAAGACAAAATTAAAAAAAAATAAACTCTAGAAATATAGGAAAGAAAAAAGGTAAACACGATGATGTATTGTTGCAAGAAACACAATGAAATATCGTAGCAGCGCTACTGTATCTACACAAGTACTTGCCGAGAATGCCATATAGATACATTTAGATTACAAAGTACTTGTAATGCTACTGCTGTGTATACTGTTGCTCTAACAGTCATTATTCTATGAATAATTCATTCGACCGACATGCATATTTTATTTGAAATTCGTGCAATAAAATACTATTAAATATTTAGTTGTATTATACTACATAAAGTTGTTGTATATCAAGGGTTCAGGTTTGGGCATCGGAAGGCGCAGGGGGTTGACTGTAACAGAGTGGCAGCTATAAACAGCAACGCAAAAACGAAGACGAGCTGTTTAGTATACATCACCTCTGTATGGTGGGCTGGGCACGGGCAGAGGGCAGAGAAGCGCTTCATCGCTTCACCCGCATCTGCACCCCCGTGTCCCTTGCAAAACAAGAGAAATTATATTTTATGTATTTTTGTATAAATTAATCACGTTTGCAAATTGCGCTCCGCTCATGCCTTTCGGCCCGCCACCACCCAGGCACCCACCCACCTACCACCACCCATCGCACCCATCCATCTTAGCTTCCTCACACTCTCACGATTATTTGGTGGGATTTCTTCTTATACTAGTACTGCTACTAGATACCAGTAGCGCTGTTTTTTTTTTTTTATTAATTTTTTGCTTTCTTCAAAAGCACCAACGAAGACGTAAAAAACATTCCGTGTCCCGTTTTCTATAGTTGGGGATGGGGGTGGTGCATTTCTACCATCGTCATACATACATATTTATATATATTTTTGTTCGCTTCACAGTAAATGTTCCATGTTTAATGAGAGGGACAAGTTATTGCAGAGCCAGAGAATAAGGAGCAAGACGTGGGGAAATTCATTTTGACGGTGCCGTTTAAATTAATTATTTATTACGATTCTTATAAATTAATGAATGGAATGAGAACAGAAAAAGGGAATATTATTGAACGAGCTAGCGAGTCAGGCTCACACAGCTCTCTATACAACATATAGTTTATGGTTTTAATGTATATAAAAATAAAAAAGAAAATACGGCTACCCTGGCGGCGCGGTGCGGCGGGTGTGGCGAGCGGCGGCGGCAGTGGTTTGAATGTAGAAATTAAGAATTTACTGTTTGGATAGAACAGGGCGAGAAATCGATAAAACCTCAATGAAATGGTATTTTATTGCTTTGAGAATGTCTTTAAACTCCAACCCTTTCCTCAGTGTTGCCGGAGTTTTTTTTTTTTACTTTCTTCTATATATTTTATTCTTTTTTGTATCCATCAAGTCCACATAGAGTTGGGTGTTATTAAATAAAAAGGAGGGGATAGATTGAAAGAATTACCTTCAATGTTACAAATGTGAACGTATAGCTCGACGGACAGACGGAGACGATAGAACGGATATAACAGTTGTTAATTTTTTTTATTAGTATCTAGTATATTCTATCTATGTATTTTAAGTTTGTCTATTTTTGTGGAACTTTGATTAATTTTTGATTAGACCACAATTTTTATTCTTTATTTTCTTTTTTTATTATTTCTTTAATTTCTTATCGGGCTAATGAAGGAATGAGAATAGAACAATTACAGAGTAAGAAAATGAAATAAGTCTGGGGCCAGAATTAAAGATGTTCTTTTTATTTATTAAAATGTAATTAAAATTTTATTGGAAAAACTGACAGTTTAAGTTTCAAAAAAAAACTGAATGTTTAATCACTATAATATGATGTAAACGATACAATCAACGTCCGTTAACTGAAACGGTAGTCTACCACAAGTTTTGTATTTCATTCTAATGCAAAACTTGTTAACTTAGAAAACAAAAATTATGCGTCACAAATGCTGTTTTTCAAATAACCTGTTTTGTCGGACAAATTTGTTTAGATAAGCTTATTTAGTTCAGATAAACAGAGTCGACTGTATAGTTGAAAAATTAAAAATTACATACAAGATAAGCGTATAGGAATAAAATTTTAAAAATACCTAGTGTCTTCGAAAAAATTGGATAATCCAATTATCTAGATACCTAAAGATACTGTTTTTTCTAAAAACTGTCTTCTGAAATTCCACTTTTTGGAATATCCTATCTATTATGGATCCCGAAGTTTTAAGAAGTTCATTAATGCGGCTCTATCACGAATTGAAGTTGATCTATCCAAAAGTAGTTTTGCGTAGACGACACTCCTTCGAGCAAGTGGATAATAATGAGGCTGAACAACAGAAATACTAGGCACAATTTCGCTGCTGACATACAGGCCACTGCAAGCATTTTGAAAAGGAATTTATTTGTAAAAATGAGTGTCACCCAGCAGTCACTTCAGAGAATTCTGCATTAGGGCCGTGTTTGAATTTCGTTAAAATGTTGGTTAAAGTTTTTAACACTATTATTTTTTTAATTTTGGTTTGAGATGGCATCAAATGTAGGTCTGTGGTGTGTGTTGGTTTAAAAAAAGGATTTTTTAAAACACTACTTTGATTTAAATTTCCTCAAGATTTAAGAAATTTCCTTAAAAAAAATATAAAGTTAAAAATTCGAAAAATGTAACAAAATCTTAATTTCAATAATTTTAAATTTTGAAACAATAGTCCCAAATCTTTGCAAAACAATTCCCATTTATGATAGTTTGGTAATTCAGTATATTAACACTAGTTATCACAGGTGTCAAAAATTTCAAAGCATAAAATAAACAATTATTTCGTATTATATTTTTAAAAAGTGAACATTGAATAATAATTTGAGGAAGTATTTTATATTAATTCTTCATATATAATTATTAAAATATCAACAGTTAATCTTTGTGATTATACATGCAAATAAAAACAATCTTCTCTTCCTATCTTGAGATACGTCAAATTTTAACCACAGCAGGTTAAATATTAACCCATTTTATTCAACACAGTAGTGTCAAAATTAAACCATGGTAGAAAATTTAATCATCATCTTAACGCAATTCACACATGGCCTAAAATTTCAATTCGTTTCCTTACAAAGTTCAAATAACAAGCAAACTAAACGCCACAGACTTGCCGATCAGCTTGGAATTTTTGCAGAAGCCTCTTTAAATATTGGACGAGAACTTAGTGTGGTTACCTCATTTCCTTTTAATGTTTGACAATTTCGCGTTATAGAGCCATACTGTTATAGTTAATGGAGACCGCGACTTAAAGATATTCAACGCTTCGTTTTTTTTTCTTTATAGCTTTATTAACAAGGTAGACCAAAGTTCACACAGGTTTTACTTGACTTTTGTTTAATTTTAACTGAAAATTTTCTCTAGACTGAAATGAACACCAAACTTAATGGCCTCCCAGAATCCCAAGATTCGCATTCGCATTTTCATTCCTTTAAAAAAAAAAAAAAAAAAAAAAAAAAAACAGATCTCACGTTGGGCGCCACCGCATTTTTTTTTTTTTTTTTTAAATTTGTTTTTCATTATAATACGGTATGAGAAAAACTAGGTATTAGTGCACTTCTAAGTAGGTTAGCTTAACAATCATTTTGACATTATTCCTGTTCCTTAGCATATTAACTACTTTAAATAATCTTTTCAATGCTGAAGGACATCCTATCAAATAAATACATGAATTTTTATTCTTTTCTGTTCTTTAAAATAATTTTAGTTATTTATTCAGTACATTTTTATCTTTTATATCACAAAAAAGCCAATTTCTTCCTATTTTAACCCATAATCTTGTGTGTCAGTCACTATAACCACATTGCACATTGCTACGCTTGGCTTCATCAATTCTAACAACCTTATATTTAAGAATTGTTTATTCTTATCTTGCTAGTGATTTAACTTAAAAATAAAAACAATTTTAGGTTCTCACGTTGGGCGCCATCTGAAGAATAATGATTTTTGCTGTGTTGCTTTAATTTAAATATAAAAAAAAAGATATTAAAGAAGTCTTGTTTTGGTACAATGGCTAGCGCTATAGATAGTTGGCTTATTTCCTTCCATTAAATATTATGTTAGTTCTTTTGAATAAATTTTTCAATGCATGAAGGAAGTGTACTTAAATATCCCATCAACAAATCAAATACATGCATTTGTGATGTTTTCTCTTCTTTACATCAATCGTATTTATTTATTCAGTACCCAGGTTGTAGATATGCATGCATATATACATTTCCTTTAGTAGACCTATATATCTTTATTTATATATAGTTTAATGCTTAGTTTAAGCCACTAAAGTTATATATGCATGATGATGACACGGGGACAAGGGTGTTCGAGACGACAACAGCGACGATGGTCTCATTCTCTCGAATAATATTTAATATTTAGAGTGTTATAAATATTAAATGAGTGTTACTTAGAAAATCCAAAGGTATTCACACAGAGCCTCATCGTTTCCTCCTTGTCACTCCCCTATATATTGCTAACGCAGCGCTATGTTACATGTTCCATAATATATATATATATATATATATATATATTTAGTGTAGTGAGTTTGGTCTCAACAAACATCAACACCAACATCAACCATAGCTGCACCAGAATCAGAAACAGCAGCGCCAGTAACATCCAAACATTTTCAGGACATATTCAGTGGGTTCATGCAAAATTCACATTGGGTGTAATTTCTTATTTAAAATGCCATTAAATTTTTTGAATAGACGCCAGGCAGTCAACAGTCAACAACAGCTCAGTTCAGTATAGTAAACCAGCTAAAAGCTCTATATACGCTTTGCTGCTGCTCGCTCTCTTTAGCGCGCTACATAATGATGGGTGACGCGATGGTGACGTCAACATGGCTTCGTGATAGCAATAGCACGTTGCAGTGTTGTTTATTTCAATTCATCACCCCTCTACATGATTTTTTTTGTGTGCAATGTTACTGTGTGTTTCTATTTCAAAAATAAGACACAAAACATTGGTATAGCTTGATGCTTATTACTATATTTGTTGTCACCGCCCCCGGGCCCTGATCTTTGATGTCCTTCTTGTAAAAAAAAAAAAAAAAAACTTCTTGAGAAAATGCATCGCCATTAAAAAGAGAGGCTTGACTGTGATGCTCCCACCTCTCCAAACGAGCACATCGCTAGCTCTGGTTAATGTTTACATTAACGTGCTTCATATAAAATTGTTAAATTTTTAATTGTGTTCTGTCGCTACTTTATACCCTCTGAAAAGCCTGCAGACGTTACTTTTTTATTTTATAATATACTGGAAGGAAAATAAAAAAAAAAAGAGAAGAAGAACACAATTGAGAAACGAGAGTGAAAAAAAACCGACAGATTGTACCCCGTCCCTAGCGTTTCTTTTCTATAAATATCTGAATGTTTCGTCTTTTATGCTGCATCCTTTTTTTTATACTCCTGTGTTACTCTCGAACCACGTATTAAGTAAATGCAAACACATATACCTCCCCTGCCCCTGCAACTCGTAGATCTTTTACTAGGTTTTCACTCACTTTCATATCAATAATGAACAGAGAGCTTCGCTTGAATTATTATACTTAGTAATTGAAAATATTATTAAAAAGCCTACAGGACGACGACGCACGATGATGCTGCTGCAGAAAATGTATCCTTGTGGAATATTATACGCTATCGCTTGCAAGTTGCATGCATATTAGATAAAATTTAATGAATCTTTTCAACAATATGTTTTAAATAAAAGAATGAAGCGTTTTGTGTGTTAGTGTTTTGGTTTAACGATACAATAACGTTCAGCCCCACAATATAAGTAACAGACTAATATTTACACAAAACTGAGAGCATGTAATTTTTTTTTTTGTTTTTACTTGTACATTTTCCCATACTTTATAAAGCGATCGTCTGGAGCTTAAAATTCGGTGCGACACATCATGCTGTATATGTGATACTACCACCCTCCCCCCCCCCCCACCTCCGACCGACTACACAAAACCACGATATGGTTGCATTCAACGAGCAATTAACTTGTTGAATTGTGATTTTTGTACACGTAATGAATCCCTGAGAGTGCCCGGAGTCAGGGAATGGATGATATCCTTATTTTTTTTTGTAGATACTTTTTATTTGTATCATCCTCATTGCAGCACGAGGTTGTCTATACAAAGCACACATGTTGTATGCTTTTGTACGTGTAATTGAATTGTGGTTTAAAGAGCAGGTCTTAACTGCATAAGCGGATGTCACATCACAATGGAGAATGAAATGAAACGAAAAAAACGATAAGCTGTTTTCTCGACTTAAGGAAATCTGAAACTTAAGTCCAAATAGCTTTGGTTCAGATAAAGTAACCAGCAAATACCTTATTTGTGTTCTTAATTGCTTTTTCATTAACATCATGACCATTCATTTAAAGTTCTTCACTTTTCTTTTTTTTTTTTTTAAGTTCTATACACAGGTATAATGTCGTTCGTAGATTTATTAGAAAATTTTAGTGAATTAAAATTTAAATCAAATTCTGATTTAGAGATCTAAGACATTTATTAAACTCGGGGACCCAAAACATTTCTGCGGATGTATCAGTTACCGTAACCTTGTTAACTACCATTTTCTTTAAAAAAAATGAGGACCAGCAATGAAATTTCACCTTGCAGTAACTTTGAGTGAGTGTATATGTAGTTACAATGAGTAATCAATGACTCTTCGTGAATGATACATTCAGCTGGAAATAACCCTTGACGCTCATGACTAGGAACGAGATATACGCTCTTTAGACATTACCTGATGTGTTTTCTGCTCCTTGCAAGGGAACATCTTTAAGTCTTTTATCGTAGACTGCTCTTTGGAAATGTCTTCAGCATATCAGCAATAGCGGCGATATGCTGAAGCATTTCGCCCTTCTGGCATTTTTTTTTTCCCAACATTTTAGAGATAAGTATTTGGAACATAACATCCTTAATTCTTTTGTCTAACTTTAATCTTAGTTCTTAAGAAAAATATAATTTTATCTGTAAATTTTGTACAGCAGTCGGTAATCATCAACAATTATTGCGTAATTGCCCACTAGAAATGGTTTGATGTCATCTAGCTGTTGACGAGCTAACCATTATACCAGGCCGAAACGCAAATGTTGAAGTAAAGACCACAAAACATTCAATTGGTGGAAGGTTAACAGACCAAAAAAAATTGTGTCCGATATATAAAATACTGAAAAGTTTACCGAGTTTAAAGGGTAAACCAACAGGAATAGTTTGGGTCCACATCAGAGTGCATAATTACCGGACAGTAATTCAAATTGAAATGGTTCTGATATTCGGATTTAGAAGCGACACCGGTGGCCTTCAATGTGCTGTCGCTTTTCTACAAGAAGACAATGCGAAGTAAGAAAGTCAGAAAAAGACCCAAAATGTATGCTTTTTTTTGCATGAGTCTTAAAATTGTTGTTAGCGATGAGTTAATACGGTCTTTCCCATTTTTTTTATTAAATCAAATTAAAACAAAAAATCAATGACTGCAAAAATCAACAGTGAAACTTAAAAGTGAGTGCATACACAAGGAATAAAAATTTTGTAATTTAAGTGCAATTTATCATTTAAAAAAAATTAACTTGCAATTATTATTAAGCAGTGAAGTTGAAAAAATGTACATGCAAGAACTTGCGATTTTTCAGTCGCATATGTGCGCTCTCTCATTTTAAATAATGTGTACTTATATTTAGCGATTGTTTAATCGTAATCGTAGGTGCGTACCTGGCCTAAGACTTCACAGGATAAAACAACAATTATTTTTGTTGGTTTCAATCAGTTTTGTTATATCTGGTCTGGACCACTGTAAGGTGGCCAAAATATTTTTTTTAAAACGTATTTTCGTATGAAAGCCTTTTATTTTTTCAAATTAGTTCATTACGAATTTGTTTTTTCTATAAACGAACATTTTTTCCAACTTAATGAATAAATAATTTCATGTGAACTCTGATCACTTAACGATAAACAATTTCAGTAGCGATAAATTACAGAAAGAAAAATCACAAGTAATTTGTTTTTAAAAAAATTATTTAAAAAAAATTTAATTGACCATTTGCTTCAAACAATTTAAAATATTTATTCAGTTATTTGACCGTAAAATAGCATATTTTTACTACACCAAAAACTTTCAGTGTTAAAAATACCAATATACTGAAGCCCATTTTTTCCAAAATAAATTTTAAAAGCGTCTTTAAAATGAAAGGACAGTTGACATTTAAAAATTCCAAATATAAGACTGAGAGAACGCCGAAAGTGTTCGATTGATATGTTCTCCTTTCATTTACTCTAATTGAAAACTCCAAGATCCACATTCCGGGTTGGCACAATGTTTTATTTTTATTAAAAACTGACCGCCAAATGTTTTTGCAAGACAAGTAAATTAAAATGCCGATCAATTGTAAAACTCTGATAACTAAAATGGTTTTAAACTTTTGTTTGGTGTAACTGGACATATAAATTTAAAATATTTTTCTTCATATTTAAAATTATAACATTTCTGAAATAAGTCGCATTATACTAGTGGCAGACTGCGTAAAATCCAATGTGACATCCACATTGAAATAAAAAAAATCCAACTTTATACGAGTGAAGTTACTCCCATTTAATTTTGAAGCAACTATACTACATTCATACCAAGTTGGGTATCTATATATTTTATAATTTTTACCCGTGGTTAAAATTTATAACTCAAATATATGAACATGACAAATTTATTTACATAGTCAAAACTCGTGGCTAAATACTTTCCACGCTCACTGTAATCAACTTTCGATAAAATGTTGTTCTATTTTATTAGCTGAAATGACACATTATCTCTGACGTATTAATTCTCAATATCTATATGAAATAAAGCCAACAACCCCGCATATGTTTAGGTTGACATATAATCAATCCAACCATCACGTGCTTATTTGAATTTAGCTTAAAGTAAATAACTTATATTCATTCAATTTGAAACGTTAAAAATAGTGTTTCTCATTTTCAAACCAAAATTAGAATAAATTTGGTCTTAACTCATAATTCTTTGTTCAAGTGCTGTTTAAATATTAAAAAAATAACAAATTGGAATCTGACTTGAATTTTAGAAGAGATGTGGAATTTTTTTTAAATAAACATTATTTTAGTAAAAAAAAAAAAAAAAAACATGGGACCATACAATTTATTCTTTCTTGTATGCATACCTGCAAAGTATTTTCTTTTTTATTGCTCTTCTACACAACACATGTTACCAGATTGTAAGTGAACCCTGAGTAAGCAGTTGTTTTTATTTTGGACTTCTCGAACAGAGAGTTTCTGTTTTATTACCATTAATGGCATCATCCCTTGTTATGTTAACAAAAGAACGATGCATTTGTGCAAATAGTCATACTAAAAACTAGCTCGTTCTGATGAAGAAAAACCATCGAAGGCAGTCGTCGCTGATGGCGGCATATGGTCGCCGCATATATATGTATACAAAATTTATATTATTTTTCTTCGTAAAATAATAAAGACTTAAAATTGTTTCTGGATCTCTGGTCTCTGCAAAGCAGATGAACAATTATACTCTTTCATTAAAATAAATACGAACAAAATATATATGTATGTACATTTATCTCTTTGTACTTTGCGAGCAAAGCCGTTAATAACCAAAGTAAATATTTAAAAATTCCCATATCCCGCGCGCATATATGCTTTTTTTTTGGTTTTCATTTTCGGACCAAGTCGGCTTAAGCATCTCAAAACAAAGGAACAAAACAGGGCGAGGTATACCTCTCTATACACTTGATTTTACTCATCGTCTAATTTACACTATGGTTGCCACGAAAGTTCTTTTATTCATTTATATTTTTTTTTTTTTTTTTTCAGAAAAAAATGAAATGTTCAGAAACAAACAAATTTTTATTTAAATTGTTTTTTTTTTTATATATATGTATTTGTAGGTATGTATTTTCTTCAAAAGGCAATTAATAAAGTAAAGTTAACTTTGTCGTTCATATAAACATATTTTTATACACAATTTAGTATTTGTAAATGAGTGTTTGTACTTGTCTGTGCTGGATGAAACAGATGGGCATAGCAAGAAAGTGGCTAGGGCGCCCATTTTTAAGTTTCTTTAATAAAAAGAATTTTTTTTTAGAACCAAGACTTGTTTGGTATTTTTGTTAAAAGAACCGTTTCCTCTGTTTATGGTCAATCCGAGGAAAAACGTTTCCACTTTTCTTTAGACAATCCTACTAGACAGTTGAAATTGGGGTATGATTTGTGACCAACATATCTTTAAAATTATCGCTGACACAGAAAAAGCTTGTAATGTGCTTGTGATGTTAGCAGTGCATTACCAAGAACTCGAAGAGTTTCAACTCTTGTAATATTTTACGGAAGTTCTACACGGAAAAAAGGATTTTTAAATCAAAATTTGTTCAGTCATTAAATGCTTCGGCTGTTTAGGTCACTTTATATAAGCAATGAAATAAAGTGACCTTAGATTCTGCGAAACAAAAAGTTATAAATTCAACTTCGTTATGTATTGTTTCTGCACTGCTTTAAAATAATTTGATGTTATGAATTTTCGTGCACCAGGAGTGCAGGGCTGATTTGCTAGGAGACAGATATAATTTGCATAGACCACATGGATATTAAGCCTTCAATTGCCAGTAAAAATCAAATTGGAGACAAAAAATGTTCTTGCCTCACTCCCTTTCTTAACACACACAAAAAAGAATTAAATGGAAACAGAAAGATGTTCATTGTGCAAAACGAAAAACCTTGTACTGTTGTATGGGAATCTTAGCATTTACTATATGCATCTTCTTAGGGATACCCTTTGGCCTAAACGATCTCCAAGTTGATTCGCGATTGACGCAGTGATAGTAATTTTCACAATCTAGGAATATGCGGTGATTGGAGCTCCGATGATTGTTCAAGGTTTGCAAGTTGTGAATGTGATATAGAAGCATTATCGATCCATGCTTAATCCTAGGTTTTATCCTCTTGATAAAATTTATATAGTTGCCAATAACTTCGGAAATAGGGACAAATGTGATGATGCTGTTTCCATTAACGTCTAAGAAGTTGAAGATTAACATAAACATACTAGGCGTCATTGAACAGCGTCATTACGTGCTATAAATGGTTTGACGTCATCTAGCTAATGAGCCCTCCATCAAACCAGGGTGAATAGCGAATAGCGAATTCTGGAGTGAAAGCCACAAAACCTTTAACATTGAATTTCATTCATAAGTAAACTCCACTTAATGTAATTTAACTTAGCTATTTTAAGTCTTTTTATTTGAGCGTGGACAGGAAAAAAAATGTTTTTGAATCGTTAGATTTCTACTACGGTGTTCTGTGCTGACGATATCAACCATCGCGTAAGTGTATAGTAGATGAAGCGGTGTTAAAATTCTGCCATCTTCTGTGTCCGAAAAATGCCCCCCTAAGCTGAAAAGGAAAGTTTGACGCGGCAGTAATTCGTCCAGCACTTGCATATACGGTTCACAATGTTGGACAATGTACAAGAAGTATGAGAGAAAATTGACGGCAACTGAGATGAAGATGATTTGCATGATAGCAGGATTCAGCTGGTATACGATCATGTGTCGGATCCTTAGGAGAGACACTGAAAACTCCGTCCAAAAAGCACTTTCATACAACGTTCCGGTACAATCGCGGAAGAGAGGCAGGCCCAAGAATTCCTGGAAAAATCAAATGTAGCGACACCAGCATTTAGTTAAACTCAGATATGAAACAATCCATAACCGGAAAGCTTGCCAAAATTTTCTAAATTTAAACCGACAAACGCTACAAATGGAACAGTAGGTGAAGTGGAGAAGTGGTAAAGATGTGATCCCATTCGAGATAATTGCATCGTCGGAAAAGTCGAAAAAGAAGAAGAAGACATGCATTCAAGAACAATGTCAAAAATCATTATTCATGATCACTTACATTTCTGCTCAGATGGCACTGGTGCATTCCAGATACCCTAGCTTATTGTCTTACAGCAATGAACGGAACATGGCAGTATGTTATAAGCCTAAGTATCAAATCTCGTACGAATCAGGGTTATCAGATATGGCATTGAACTCGGGTACTTTCTTCTGCAAAAAAGTGACGTTCTGCATTTAGCGTTGACCTAGAAAAGTGCAGTGATTCGTACGAACTCACTGGATTATGAATCTCTGGGAGACATCGCAATAATTAAAAGAATGAGTCTCCATGTAAATTTATCTGTACACCTAAATATTTGTTTTATTAAGATTTTGATCAGCAACTAAACTTGCTTCGAACATTAAAAATAGAAAACTGAAAATTTATCGACCAACATCCTCAATCTCACTTCATAGTCTCTTCTCAGGCCTCAGCAATTCATAATCCGCCACTGGTTTCAAGTGCACAATAATAGTGAACAAAACTTCAAAAGAAGGCGTGCCGGTACCGGCAGAGGGTACAGATGCTATAGCAGTATATAGGTACCTATAATATCTACAGCCCACATTAAAATGAATACAAAATAAACACAAAAAAAATTAAACAAAATAATTCAAATCAACTGGGCTAAGGGGAGAGCTGAAGTCGAACCCGAACAGCGATCAAGGGAATGCAATTATATTTTGAATAAACAAGAAATTTTCTTCTTCTTAAAATAAAATGGAATACAAGAAAAAAAATATATGTAATTATTTTTACATCCATATTGAAGTTGCTGTACGCAATCCAAAGAAAGCCACACATGTGTTTTTATAAATGTGATCAACATCAAGGGAGAGCTGCAGACATTTAATTGCTTCTTCTTCTTCAAAAAAAAATAAAAAAAAAATAATAATTCCCGCATTAAATTTATAGTTTGAAGAAATAAAAAATATATTATTATTTATTCAATTTTTTGTTGTTGTTGGATCTGCTAAATAATGTAAACTAGATTTCACATTTACTGCTATTTTTAACTTCCATCTCTTTGTTGTGTGAGAGATGTCGATATGATTTAATTACGACATTAAAAATTCAAATTTGAATAAAATTAAGATAAAACTTTCAAGAGACATCGTAATTATGGACATAAGATCAAATTTACATTAATTATAATTCTAAAATATTTTTTGTTTAGTTTTGTATCTTTTTGTAATTTTTGGGACTTTACCCTCTCAAACCTTCTCAAGTCGCCTGATGCTTCTATACAATACTTATATATTTTAAATTTAATGATCGCACGTGTCGGACTTAAAATCTAATTTCCATCATTATTCGTAACGGATATATTTTTTGTTTGTTTGTTTCACTTTGTTGTGCTGTTTCTTCATTTTCAATTAAGATATTTTTAATGAATAAAAATGAATTATAATAATATTCATATACAAAAACGGTATTACGCAAATTGCATTAAAATAGAAAAATAACATTTTTACTTTGATAGTTATAAACTAATTTATTTAATTTTTTTGTTTATTCAATCATTGAACTTCCTGTTAACAAGAAAAATATACCACACGTTTGCTGTTTCACTGCTGATTCATGTTAATATATTTTTTGTTGTTGTTTTGTATTTTACTTATTGAATAAAGCAATTTGGAAATTATATTATTACGACGACGATGACTCCAGCCACCAATACACCAATGGCATTGAGATGAAATATTTATTTAAATTAAAATACACTTACAATCGGTTATTGTGATTATTTTTTATGAAGCTTAATTTATTATTAATTCATTTTTATTTTTATTTATCTTTGTGAGCTCCAGAAAAGTAAGACGGTAAAAGCTTATACGCTTATTGTTATTTTCTTAAGTAATTAATTTTTTTTTTCTTGTTGGCCTTTTCATTTAGAGAGTATATTTATAAAATTAATAATTAAAATACAAATAAGTTTTTGGGGGCATGTGTTCACATTTTATATTTGTTGCTGCTCTCGTAATTAACTTTATATTGAAAACTATGAGATCGTTGATTTTTATTAGCCATTGGATTTTATCTTTGGAATTTGTTTTCTTTGAATAGCTTTGAATTTAATTGATTGCGTATTATTGATTTTGTTTGTTTGTTTGCTGATAGTTTTTTGTTCACATTTTTTATAATAAGTTATGATTATCATAATCTTAAACTTTGCTAAATGAATTTACTTTGAATATGTTTACTTATACAAGGTGGCGTAAAAATCATCATTCTATTGAAGCAAATGGCGGCAAATATCAATTCTATTTTGCCAGTTGACAAAATTATAGCACTTTCCAATCCGACTGCGCCACATTGTACATAAATATCTGTCTTTAAATAATAAGTTTGCTGTTTGCTTATAGTTCAAAGAAAATCCATCATTAGAATGGTACGATTTGAATCCTGTTGGTGACAATTCAATTTTTGTTCTTATTATTAAGAACCAGCTAATTCTTGTTGGCTTGTCATATTGATTGGCTTAGCTTTGTGTTTGGTAAAGTTTAAAATTGTATTTATTTCTAGAGTTATCTTGAAGTTAACTCCAAAATTTGGATGAACTCCAACTTAGAAGACGAAGTTTCGTAATGCTCGCTGCTGTCAAGAGTATTGTCACTGTGGAAGAAGCTATCCCGAATAAGCCGTTAAAGTGAACCACATAATTATCCATTTGTAACCGCAGCTCATTTCAGTGAAAAACCTGAAAATGCGCCAATACAAAATGCAGAAAGTAATAGTACTGGACCATTAAAAGTCAATTCATTCTCTCATTGAAATTCAATAATATACAATTTTCGTACGAAATACATGATGAGCAATTTGTTCCATATCCACCTGAACGAAAAAGGTAAAGAAATAATATTTGCGCTTTTGAACCACTATGAAACCAAGTTTTACATTCATGAAGAGTCACAGTTAATAAAGCTGATTCACCATACCAGTTATGGTGGAGATGTCAATATGTCGTGGGGACTTATTTTTTCAAAGACGCTCGTTGACAACACGCTTTATACTGTTTCTGGTAAGCAGCCATTGCCAACAAGCTTTTATTTGCAGATGTGGTTTCAAAAGGCGCAAGATGCATCCACACAAACTGCTCGTGTGACAGTAAAAATTTCAAGGGTGTGTTTGCTCGTCTCGTATTTGGCGATTCTCAATGACCTCCAAGATTACACGATTGAGATTGAGACCCACTTCTATGTCAAGAAAACAGAGAATTGGGAAATCTTATAGAAAACATCCGACAGATTTTGAAAAATTATCGTTCGAACAAAATACTTCCAAATATCTATAACTAAAAATCCAAAAAGATTGGTTATTAACTTCATTCTAAGAAAAAAAAAAAAACGATTTTAATTCTAGACAGTGGCAGTTTGAACTTCCCCATGTGTACGTCAAAATTAATTTCGTCTCTGTCGAATATCAAAGTGCCAAAAGCAAAAGTAATTCTTTCGGTGACAGAGACAGCTCTAGTAAAATTGCTTACATACTTTTTATTCCATTTTAAGACGTTCTTGTGCGAAATGGCATTTGACATTTCTGCACTTGACAGATACCAACTGTCAACTGAAAGCAATTAAATTGCTTTTTATAATTATTGTTCGATTTCACAAATAGTTTGGACTGCCTTCGAAGAGCAGTGAATCTTTATAGTTTGGCATTTTTCAGAATGACATTAAGCATGGTTTAAAGATTTATTCTTTAATTGTTCTTGGAACAAACTGAAAAAAGTATTGATTATTATTTATTAATCTTAAAAATATAATTAATACATAAAATTTCCAGGCTCTTTCAAGTTCTTTAACTGAAGTCAAAAACACAAGATCAAAGTTCAAGAGAATAATTATTTTCCTGTAATAATGCAATCATTTGGAAAGTGTTTAACAAAATAAGAAAAAATCGTAGCCGTTGTCGAAATCTGTTAAGAAACCAAGAACCACTATTTATGAGCTTTAAAATTATTGTGCGATCCAAGGAATTTGAGAGTTGAAATGCAACATGAAAGAAAATCCAGTCAGTCTTTACGGACGCATTACTATTTATAACTTAGAAAATGTATCTTTAAAATCATTCCACGTTTCTCATGACTCATAAGTCATAAGTATAGCGTTACAATACTTGTTAACAATTATTGAAGTTCTGTTTCCTTCACAAATGTCAAATTGCATTACCATTTGACGCCATTATCTGTCAATTACATATACATGACTGATGTTTGACCCAACCTCCATCTTTTATTTAGAATAGCATTGCCAGAAAAAAATTTGTTTGCTTAATACTCTCTCAATTTTGACCTCGCAAGCTGAATGACAAACCATAACAAAAAAAAAAGGTGAAGAATTCCAGAAAAAGTGTTATAAAACCATTGCGACGCAAAACATCTTCAGTTATGTATTTATTAACAAGATATAATGACTAGTTTTAAACACAACAAAATAAATATTTTGTTTATTAAATTTAAGTATACCAATTTATCCAACTGATTAAATACAATTTAATGGAAATTTTACATTCTGAATCGTCTTAGGAGGTTTAATAGAAATCTGTTTACTCATCGAAATCGAAATCCATTGACGCAAGTAGTTAGATAAATAGTCCTTTCTTTTGTGTTATTTAGAAAAAAAGTGTGGTTTGTTTAAATGTGGCACGTTTTTTGATTTTAATCAAAAAAACTTCCATGTTAAATTCTTTTAGCACACGAATCATTTTAAACTTATAAATTCTTTATATTATAAAATTTGGCGCATGTTGAATTGTGTCCACATTGATAAGATAGTATGTGGACATAATATCATTTTGTAGTAATTGTTGAAAGTATATATCTATATAGTTTTATTTATAATTAAATTATAGCATTGGGAAAATGTTTTGAAAAGTTTTTTATGTAATTTTATCACGTGCATTAATTGAATTGATTTGAAGATTTAAAAAATTATGCATTCATTTATTTGATCATATAAATTTGATGAAATGTAATCATTTATAAATTTTAAAATTCATTAATTTGTGTTCTTTGTATTTTCTTGCATTCATTTACATTGCTTGCAATTATTTGCATTTTTCATTGTTGTCATTTTTTGTTTTAATTTGTCTACATTTTGTTTAAATTCAATACAATTGAATACAAAGTGAATGTATAATAAATATAGAGTACTTCATGAATTAATAAATGAGTGCAAGCAATGGATTGCATCATAATTGAAAATGCATTCATATTATACTGCATTTCTTTACTATTTGAATATTTCAATGAAGGTGTTTTTTTTAATAAAATTGGTATTTTTAATTACATATACATATATGTATTCACGCAAACCTACACTTTAATATAACAAAGAAATAAAAAATACACTTAAATGGCATTGGTGTAGATTGTTCAACCACGCCGCCGCTGCTCGACGGTAGAGTTCGGTGTTAGAATCCAGTCAATTTTGAAATTTGTATGAACCTTCTGAGAGTGTTCTAAAATTCATGCAAGATTTTATTTTAAAGCCGCGCCGGTTGTGCAGCAAAGTGTAGACATTTTTGTTCGTTTAATTTCTTGCTCTGGTGAAAAGAAAACACACCAATTTTTTGACAATTTTTAACTTTTGTTTAAGCTCAATTTAGCAAAAGATTGACATTTGCAGGTAGTACCTGATGGCTGTGTTCACTTTGTAATATAGTGACTATATTATATTTGGATCGAGTACTCGAGGACTTTGGCGTATTTGTTAGTCTTATAGTCTTTTAGAAACTAGCGGGTAAATAGTTTTTGACCAGCTGCCTTAAAAAGAGCGGTATTTTTGCGCTTGGGGAGTATAACGATTCATGATTTGTCCACTTCCTTTATCTTAGCTGACGAAAGTTAGCGGAATTGAATAATGCATATCTTAAAAATTTGATGCGAATTTGATGCACTTTGATGCAGAAAAATTAATTTTTTAGCATTTATATTTTTTTTTATGACATTTTTCGCTAAAATAAGAGGAGTTAGCGGACATCTAATTCCCATCAAATTTTTAACATATAAATCATTGGGATTTTTCAAAAATTTAAAAAATTTGTCCGCTAACTTGTCTTATTTTAGCGGAAAATGACATAACAAAATAAATAAAAATGCTAAAAATATAATTTTTCCGCATCAAATTCGCATCAATATTTTAAGATATGCATTATTCAATTTCGCTAATTTTTGTCCGCTAAGATAAGGGACGTGATTTGTCCACTATAGTATTCATTCAGCATATGAAATTTACCGCCATTGCAAAAGCTATACCACCTTCCGATAGCGTCATGTATTTTTCGTCACTCTGCATAAGAATTTTCAAGTAATAGCACACTCTTGCCTATGGTCCACCAATTAATTAAAATTTGTTAGCAGTCGCATCGTTTTTAAATTCCCCTCTGTATAGATAGAATTTTTCATTTTACCCTCGCTTAAATTTTCTACTTTTCTCCATAGTTTCTACTTTTATGACTTTTAATTAGGTTCTGTTTCCATTCATGATTCACCCCATCAGTATACAACCGTAGAGAGATTTTTGCACTTGATAATGTTACACAAACAAGAAATTACATACAGAAAACGTTTGCAGATACAAAACCCCTTCTTTCCACTAAATTTCAGTCAGTCAAAGCACCAAGATTAAAATCAATCCCTATAGTCTTTTGTCGGTGTAATTATTTAAAGGTCGGGTAAGGGAAATTAAAAAAAAAAATCAAATCATACTTCCCGAAATCAAATTTCATCATAAGCCAAAAAAAAAAAAAAAAAACATTCGGATACATTGAGCCTAAATACAATGCATAACCTTTTTAAATCATACGCACCCACCCTTCGAATGCGGGAATGTAATTAGAGGTCAGATGTTGCAATGCAAGCTAACCTGCATTTTCAAATTTATTATAACAGAACAAAAGAGATGGATTGCTGTAAATATCGCATCCTTTGCTGTTGAAAGGTGTTGCATTGCAAGTGTAATTGACGGCGAAAAAATCCTTTAAAAATAAGGGCTGTCGGGTTCTTTTTTTTTGTGTGTATGTGTGTGTTTTGTTGTTAATACAAGTAACTTTTCCCTTACGAGAAACTTGGACCGGCTATTATAGATACACTTTTAACTCAATGTTCATCTGCAATTCTTATTTCCTGAGCAGAAAGGATTACTGCCTTTGCTGCAGTCACATTCATGTGCATCGAGCTCAAATTTAATTCCTTTGGACTGTTGGATTGGTGCGGTGGTGTTAGACAATTGCAGGACTTCTATAACCAACCTTCTGGCTCATACTATAGGATGCCATGATATTTCGCTAAATGCGCACAGAAGTACGGCAGCTTTCATCGCAAAAGCATGCACATGCAGGCGCATCCTTAGATTTCTAGAAATATCTGTGTAGATTTAACATGCGAGAAATAGCCGACCATGTCATGGGGAACTACTTTTATGCATTGGCCATCAGTTTTTGTCCTGCCGCAAAATAGGCTCCCCCTTATACAAACGTCCACGATGGATGGTGTACAGAACAAGGTCCGAAAACAGTCGTGTGTGTAGTTGAAAGTTGGATGGGAGATGGTGATGATGACGATGGCGATGATGATGGCGTTGAATACGATATAGTTGTATACTCGCCAGCCGTTATATGGAGGGGGGGTTAACGTTTATGTTCTTATGCATTTTCGTTTGCAGCGGATGAAGGTTGTACAAAAGGTTGTATTGCATGAGGATTGCCAGTGAAACTGGACTGCACTTGCACTACTGCATTTTTTTTCCCTTTCGCCCTCTTATGGGTACGCGTATTTCTCAATTGCTGCATCAAAATGGTCTATCGCCTTGGCTTTAGACGGTGGCAAATTGCGTGGAAATAATTTCAAAGATTGTTGGGGTGAATTTGTTGAGTTTGATTGGTAGAGGAATGTTTTTTTTTAGCGTGTAATGGAATGTTCTGAATATATCGTACCATAAGCATGGTCATTTTTGTTTTACTTGCTAAATTCTGGCGGTATCTTCGTAACATTAGAAAGTAATAGAAGTACTTAGGACATTAGAATGCAATTGCTTTTTTGTTTCGCTAAGTCTTCGCAAAAGAAATGGTACACGAAAATAATTTCTAACAACTAAATTTACTGAGGGAAATAGTTTCCACTTTGTGGAAGTAAATTTAGTTACAGCACCTGGAAGGCCTCTTTTACGGTATAAAAGTATTTGAACTCCCTCTTTTCATAATCAGTATTGCTGAGGGTATGAAGAATCTGAGTTACCTGCTTTGCGCAATCAAAGAAATTTCAATTGCAATTTGCAGCAGTCCACCCAACGCAAATTCATTGCCTTGTAATTCACCATAGTATGATACTCTTGTTTTTTCTTGTTTTTTAATGTGAATTAAGTTCCCATCACAAAATAAACCTATTTCTCAACGTGTAAAATCAACTTCCTTAGTTGGGAAAATAGTCATTTCGTAAAGTTAGTTCCCAGGCGCTTATTTCCGTATACCTACCTAGAGAAACAATAAATTCTTAAGCATCAGGGTATCATTTTTTTCTTTCTCATAAGTCTCTCTTTTTATCTGGAAACTCGCCTTCTTTTCGGTGATTGTAAGTGATGGAATGGAAATACAGTTAAGACTCAAAAAACTGCGCCCCAACAATTCTTTCCTATTCTTTTTTTTGGTTAAGTCATGTTGTGCTACTTATAAATGACTTACAAAAGACATGTTATCAAGTATCAGAATACTTTAATAACAATGCTAGGCTCCACGTTGGGCGCCAATCTAGGTGCAAACTAGTGAGCAAAGTACAAAGCGTTGTTTTATTTAATGTTACATTGCCCTGAAATAATCTGCGGCTATTAACTGAATGGAAAAGTCAGTAAATAAGTAAACAAAATTCTGTACTCCGAGTTAAGAGAGATAGATAACAACAAAAAGTATCTTCTTCAAAAATATTATTCACTTATTTATGTGATGGAATGTATTATTAGTTTTATATAATTTCTTAAAAGTTTAAGATTAAAACAAATATCAAGTAACTAAGAAACGAATGTTCGTGCGGTGTAACAAGCAGCGTTCGGATTTTACTTCAATTGGATAAAAAAACAAATCAACTCTGATCCACTGACCAAAAAAATAATTCTTTCCTTAGAAATAAAAATAAAAAATAACACTTTCGTGTTATAGAGATTGTTCGTTGAATTCTTCTCATTTTCAATTATTTAAAATTTCAGTTCCTAGCATTAACAAATTCAGTTCGCATACAAAAGTTTTACCTCATTTTACATCTACTCTAAAAGATGTAGAATGAGAGGCCATCATTGTGATTTGAAGAGTCCCAACCGTGATAAATTTGTAAAAATTTCTGGGAAGGAACTTCTTAGTTTAAAAGTAAACAAACACTCAATAATCTAAAGACAAAACGTTAAAGTTTTCTGGCAACTCACACTCCTAGATGCGAATTCGGTAAGATAATTTTTGATAAGCAACTGTTTTATGATGATTTTAGAGATGAGAAACAATTTTAATGATTACATTTTTATCAAAACTCTCTTATTTCAATGCTTCACTGCAAGAAACGTCTGCCGGGTTCCCCGGGGTAAAATCATTGGCAAGTCGGTCAGTTTTCGATTTTTTCTGATGACTAAACTGTCAACTGAATGCTTATGTCGTTGCTCTTATTATGGAATAACACGGCATATTATTGTTGTACATGATATAACGTTACCAGTTAACATGTCGTCGGTTGTATTTTTTCAAAAAAAGTATTTTCGACATGAAGATTTTGCATAAGAAATTCTACCATTCTAGTTCAGAGGAACTATCACTCAAAAAGGTAAAAGAAACTTTTGTTAGAAATTCAGTTTTGCAAAGAACTAATAATGAACATATTTGTGGTCTCAAAATTTGACAATTGGAGGTGCAGAAGAGTTAAAACGGTGCAATGAATTATGCGTGAACTAGCCCTTAATCTTTATCCTACAAGAAAAAGATCCTAAACAGTGACATAACTTAAAAATACCTGAGTTAATAACTTATTACATAATTCCGACTCTGATCCCTATTTCTTCGAAATTCCGATAATAACATTTATGACATGAAATGGCTCAACTTTGGGATTGATCATCGAATTGTTTCCATTTGTCAGGTAGAATTTTTATTCCCATTCGAATTCGACCCTTGTTTGTGAGAAATCTCATAGTAGGAACGTGTCAATAATACAAAAAATAAAATCTTCTTAAAGAATAAGTAGATCGGTAGTTTAGGTATCTTTCAGGTTACTTTTCAAAATTCAAATAGATTGTAGATAGGTATCTATAGATGGGTATCAGTAGATGCGTAAAAATTTGTTTGGCAGGAAATGCTGTCCGGTTTCGTGTTGTCCTAATTCCAACACATGTTTGCAAGGCAAGAGTTTCATATTTCACATTTTCATTAGGGGCAACTAAAAGATCTTTTTCAGTTTCAATTCAAAAGAAACAAAATTTACCACTCTCTACTATAATAAATTTTCTTCGTTACAAAATCGAAATTCCTAATACAAATCAAAAAGTTATTAAATTGATAATAACTCACCCTCTCCTCCTCACGAATCATTTCAGCAATTTCAGGTTTGATCTCCATCTCGTCGACATGATTAATACCCAAAGCAGATAGACTAACTGATTCGCCGGCAGGTGGTGTCGCGATCGGATAGCCACCATTTCCATTGCCAGTCCCATTGCCACCACTGTTACTGCCGCCACCGCCACCGCCACCTCCACCGCATCCACCGGCAGATGATGAATGATTATTCGAAGCTTGTGATGAAGATGAAGACGAATGAGGAATGGGTGATGCGAAAGGATTTCGCACAGATGATGAAGACATGGACGGCGAAGGACATTCCTGTGGCGGCAATTGTTGCCGTGCTTGGTATTGATGCTGCGACTGCTGTTGTTGTTGTTGTTGTTGATGCTGCTGCTGCTGTTGTTGTTGGATTTCATGCTGCATTTGTTTCTGTTTCTCCTTTTGTTGATGGTGCTCTATAATGGTGGCAGGAGATGGGGTTCTACTGCGCTTGCGTCCTCCAGTCGAAGACAAATTCACCTCCAACAATTTTTCGGTGTTTACGTGAAGACGTGGTTTTTTCGGCGATGGTGGTGACCTGCGTGGAAATGTTGCCTCCTCGCCACCGACCAATGTTGCGCTGGCCAGGGCACTGATGTCATCTGCTGTATCAGTGGTGTTCACCTCGGCCAGGCCACGTATTTTTAACATTTCGGCGACCTTTAATAACGGATTAATCTGATCCTGACTCACATTGATTTCACCTTTATACATGAATTCCATGATGGCCTTCAACTCATTCCAGCCAACATCACGCATAATGACTATCGGATGCTGGCATGGATTGTCGTAGAACAGTGATTGAAAATACGGACTGCAGGCCGAGAGCACCATTTTGTGTGCCTTGATAGACTGCCCCTCGCAGGCTAGTGTCACATCAACGAACGATTCACTCTGCAGGAGTTCGTCAAAGACATTTGTCAGATTGGTTTGGTAATTATTCCATCGCAAGCAGAATTGCTGATGCGATTGATTTCTCGCACCCGACGACTTTAAAGTTGGGGTGGTTGGAGCTCTTGGCCTTATCAACTCGGCTGGGGGATTTATCTTGACTGATGCAACTGCTGTGGGTTCTGGGCTCTTGGCTGATGAGAAATTTATTGCTTCTTTCTCTTTAAAACATCCAACTGGGGTAATGATGTGGGGTGCACTCAAGTGATGCTGTGGGGAGGCTGGCAACGACTGTGACTTCGGCATTGGCACTTCAATTTGTTCATCGTCGAGACGGGGTGGCGATGGCGGAATGTCACCTGTTGAAGCTGGTGACAAACTCTTTAAAAACGGTTCACTGTTAAATGGTGTTAAACCTTTTATAACATCCATTTTTTATTTGTTCTTTTTTTTATTTAATGTTTGATTTAAAGTTTATTTTCACTTTTAATAATCCACTCAGTTCAGTTTTTTTTTTCGCAATCCACTTTTCAAATGTTATCTAAACCATTGTTAGTATCTATAGATACATCGATTTTATTGATTAATAATGAAAAAAACACCAACATACCGACGGTGATGTTATATTATATTTAATTTCATTTATTATTCCGTTTTATTAGCAATAAATAATATGGGGAAGCAATGTTTACTAAAAACAAACCTCGCACTCCTTTTCTTCCCTCCAATATCTCATTTATACTTTTTAGTGTTTCGTCGAGCAATGATGAGCTCTCTCGCTCACTCTTTCTTACAAAACTCTATTATCACACCACTTTCTCACAATCAACCCCCCCAGCAGAAGATAGCCTGGGTCTGAGCAAAACGAAGGGGCGGGGGTAGTAAGAAGAACTTTGTGAGAAAAACAACAAAATTAATTTAATTTCGTGCAGAGGAGTCTCGCTCCCTAAAATCGATTTGTAATTATTATGGGAGACGGCAGCAAAGAAAATGACGACAAAGACGACGACGACGACGACGATTTCGACTTTGACAATAATTATGGGGATGAATAAGACGAACAACGATGACGACGAATATATTAAAAGATAAATTCCATTCCGCGAGAAACAAAAATATAACTTCAAATAATGTATCTCTAAGTGTAAACAAAGAAAACTGTAGATATTATGACGATGTAAAAAAATGAAGACTGTTTTTGTTTGTCAGGGGCGCGGTATAAAGGGGGCGCAACAAGAACGTGCTGGGTTAAATTTTCCTACGCACTAAACACTGTTCACGAGCCGACAGTCAGAAATGGACTGAAATCCATTGACAACGACGAACGGTGTGTAACGAAACATGAGAGAGTGTTTGAAAATTAATTATAAATGTGTGAGTTTTGGATGATGAAGGTGTGTTAGTATGAAGACATTTGCACTGGTATGAGTGTTGTTAGTGAAATAAATGGAAATGGGGTGAAATTAAAGAGAAATTTTGGAATGAAACAAATATTGGACTTAAGTTCAATTTAGATATTTAAGAGATTCAGGCAAGGAGAAATAAAAAAAGAGAAATATTTCAGAGAGACTAAAAATTGTTTCAAATTTTTAAAACAAGAAAATATGTCTCTTATTTTTATTCATTTTCAGATTTGATCAGTTATTCATAAACAAAAATAAAAAAAAAAAAATATTCTCATGAAACACCTATTTGAAAAACTTTCTTAAAATCTTACTTGATTTTTTGATCTGCACGTAAAACAACAATCGATTCAAAAACACACCACACTTCATCCGGCAGCTGAATAACATTTTTTTTTATTTTCATATGTTTTTGCTAATTTTCCTGTTTGAGTTTTTGGTTTCTGTTTTTTGGTTTTTAGAACCAAAATATTAGTTGAAACTTAGAAATTTCACATGAACAGAAAACAGCTGTCAAACTAATTTGGGATAATGTAGTTCACCCGACGGATAGCAGAATGAAAAGGTAGGGTAAAAAGGAATCGAATGAGTGAGGTGAATTAACGATCGACGTGAATAGTAGAATAGGGCTGATAATTGCACTTTTTTGTGTGAATTTATTTCTCACGACAGGTGAGAGATAACTTTTTATTTAAGCGCGAATTTCGAATTTTCACACTTCAAATTAATTTTCCCTTCATAAAAAGTTTTTCCGCTACACTTTCCGTTTCTCACCGTTACCAAAACTAGATTATATCATTAACTGTACTAAAAAGTTAATTTATCTCCCACCAATCGTGAGAAATAACTTCACACAAAGGTCAAATAAATTCCCACATGAAAGTCAATTTATATCTCACACTTTCTAGTGGGAAATTACTTCTCCAAAAAAAAAGTGAAATTAGTTCTCACTCGTGGTGAAGTAAGTTTTCATGTGGAGTTAGTTCCTGGGAAGTTAGTTCTTGTGAATTTAGTTCCTTTCACCTCAAACCAAGGCGAAACGCGAAATTAATAAGATAATATTCAATGAATGCTAATCAATGGTGTATGCATCAAAGTTTCCCTGACCTGTACCAATATAACCCGTGATAGGAGCAGTTTGATACAAAATGAATTTCATCTTATAAAAATTAAAATAATTTTTGAGAATGAATGTAAGGCCATAGCCAGGTTAAGCGGTTGGGCGGCCAAATAAATTGAGGCATTTGAAATTGAATGGTTGACGGTTGTCGCACAGCAGTCGTTGAGCGGGCGATCCATTGTATCTTATCTACAAGAGGCATCGCTCAGCGTGCACGCTCATTGCGTAGCCATTGCCGACACCTCCGCAGAACCAAGACGACCTAATGACTTAATATCGGAATTCAAATTTTCCAAATTCACATTTTGACAAACAGATTTTTATTTTCAAAAAATCAAATTTACGCATTTAGAGAAGAGCAGTAGATAATATTTAAAAATAAAATCAAGAATATTCATTAAGTGAATCTGTTTTGCAAAAACGTGTAGTTTCTGTTTGTACTTAAGTGAGTTTGATTTTTATGTTGCAAAATCATGAATTTAATGTAAAATACTATGTTCATATTTTTTTTTTACATTATATTCATGATTTTGCAATATAAATTCAATCCTTTGACATTCAAATAAAATAAATACATATTTTATTTCGTCAATGCAACACAATACGCAACTCTTTATTAGGTAAATTCAAAAATATTTTCACAATAAAACTCTTAATTTCGACAAATTTACGAGAAATATTTTCTAAAACGCTTAAATTTTACTTCTCTTATAATGTAAGAGCAAAAATATTACCTTCTTCCCTTAGTTTTGTATAAAAAGTGCAAGCAAAATATGAGTTTTTTTTTCATTTTCAAAAAAAAAACTCAAAAAAAAAATAATGGGACATGAATAGAAAAACAAAACTACATTTTAAAATGTCCACTACACGAATGAGACCCACTGCCACTATTATGTAGTTTAATTTCCATCACAAACACTATCAAGCTATTTTCTTGACACGCCCTATTTTAACATGTGTACACGTAGGAGCCCCACCACTATCTCCATTGTATTGGCGTCAAGATCAAAGAAGAAACCATAGCAGGTGCATATGCATACATCGGACCATCATCAGAGTGAATGCGAAAATACCAGAAAAAAAAAACGAAACGAGAAATTCAAATTGGCAAAAAAAGAGCAAATTCATTCATTATACAAAAATGACGTCAGAGGGCGGTGCTTCTGCCAGCAAAGACACGTGCTCTAGCAATCCAGCACTTGAACAATTTGTTTACCTGTGGCCATATGGGATGCATATGTGCTGTTGGATGTTCGATGCATATGCGTTCACTGGACACTACACACACACACATGCACCCAACCAAACTGAAGCTTATAACGGCGATTTATTTAAAAAAAAAAAAAAAAATAAAGTACAAAATATGGGAGAAATCTGCCGTGTAAAAATTATTGTTATTGTTATTCGTCAATTTTTATTGTGAGAATATATTTTACGTGTTCATTTTTATGTTTGTATTCTTTTTTAAAATTTATTATACAATTGTAAGAAAGCTTAACCGTTGGTTAATATTTATGATGGAGGTCGAGGTGTGCAACGTTCGTGTAAATTGTTTTTATTTTTTTGTAACTTTAATAGTCGCGTAAGATTTATTTCTTTTAATTATTATTCCATAGATAGATACTATTTTTAGATAGGTAGGTACGTGTAGGTGAGGTATAGACACTATGATTCATAATTTTTAAATACTTAGGTACTCTTCGCCTTAACACTTTCTATCACTACTTATCTTATCTTTAAAAAAAAACCTAATATTTTTGAAGTTTTATTGATAAAAAAAAACAATAAACAGAAAATGTTTTTTATTTACAGTTTTTTTTACCTCAAATTCACCATTTTGCAAATCAAATTCATTTGTTTGCAAGTCATATTCACTTTTTTGCAAATCAAATTCACGTTTTAGCAGAACAGATTCACGTTTTTGCAAACCAAATTGACTTTTTTGCAAAACAGATTCACTTTTTTGCAAATCAAATTCACGCTTAAAGAAAAGTAGTATTATTAGTACAGGAAAACGAAGAATTAATTGTGAATTTTCTGCTTTCAGTGGAATTTTTTGTAGAAAGGTGCATTATAAGTATAAACAATTGTTTTTCATATTATCTACATACAAAATGTTAGGGTCAAAGTAGTAGACCATTTTATAACAAACAGATCATCGTTTTTACTTTTTTATTTGGCCTTTGTTTTAAAAAATATTAAAGTATAACAGAAATTGGTACAAGATTTCATTGTTATTTTCATGAAAATTATTTTAATTTTCATCGTATTTCACCTCTTAAACACTTCTTCGGGCTGAAATACTATACAAAACATCTTGCATACCATTTTCTGTTTGACATGATCTAATTTTTTTAAACAAAGACTAAATAAATAAAGGGCACGACTGGGTCGAACAAACTTCCATGTGGCTACAAATAACTGCAAATTTCTGCGCATCCCAAGAAGAAGCTATGACTTGGGAAGATGTAGATAAAATTATACTCACCTTAAAAGGAAGTAACCCTTCTGTGAGGCTTTCACCAATTAATATGTTCCGCAGATTATCAGCAACGCTAACAAATCAGCAGTGGCCTCTTTGAATTTATATGTTTTGATTTTGGTTTCTCCCAAGGATCAATCGTGTCGTGGCCAAATCCAAAGTGGGAGCATTTATTAGAAAGACTGCTGCATTAACAATGCATTTCTTTTTTAAATTAGAATCTAAAGGTTATGTTTCCTGATAGCAAATATTGTGTATAGCAATATGTTTTTTGTCAGAGTTTCTGTCATTTTCTTGAATGCGTCTTCCAAGCAGAAAACCCACTGAAAAACGTCTTGCAAAACAAAATTTGCTATCAGGGCATACCTATGTAGCACTTAATTTCTAAATAAATTTTATGAGCTATTATGAAAATTCTTTGTCTTTTAAAAAAGAAATGTATTATTAATGCTGCCCCACATGGATCTGCTAGACGCTCACTTTCAAAAATTACTACAATAGTGCTATCACACCCAAATATTACTGTGGGCTCTTTGGTTTCCTGCTGATCCTTCACGAGTTCTTTTATTATCTGCCTTAGGGGCCAATTATATCTATCATTGAAACGCATCATAGAAATTTTTTTTTTTTTCAATTTTAAGTTGAATTATCCAACAATGAATAGAATTTTTCTATTAAAAAAAATATAACTTAATTTAGGCTAAATGCACGAAATATTAACAATTTTGTTTCATTGAAATTGCAATGATCATTGAAATCACAAAAGTGACAATATGACGCGAATCAAGATCAAATTGAGTTATTTTTTTTAATAGAAAAATTCTATAATTCATAACCTTCATTTTAATACCAATTAACACCAACATTGTTTAATAATTTGACTTAAAATTGAAAAAGAAAAATTTTCAATGATACGTTCCAATGATAGCTATAACTGGCCCCTTAAAGTCTAAAGTTAATTTTACTTGTAAGTGTACTTTCTGCTTAAAATAAAGATGTTGTCCATAATGTCGATTACCCCGGTTTTGAATCTGCTTGGTATTTCCTTAGCTGATTTGTGAGTCGTTTTTGTCAGATCACAAAGAGAAATGTTTATTATACGAAGCATTGATAAAGGTTTAGTTTAGCATCCTCCTGAATCTATTTTGCTATACACCTTTTTAGGCAAGAAATGATATTTCAAATTGTTATACGGTGGTGTATGCGGTATCGTGTCATACTGCAAGACTTTGATAAGTAATTTTGTTACATTTTTTTTGAGATCCGTAAATCCATATATTTCTTAAACTTGACAGTAAATGTATCGGAAACAGGAGCTTTTTCATTCTTGAGTTAAAACTGCAAATACATTTAGTATAGGTACCGTGGAAACATGCACCATCCATAATTTTGTTGTCGTTTATTCAAAGGTTAATCCAAATAACTGCACTCAGATTCTTGTTGATTATAAATCTTAGGTATCCTTTTCGGATTTCTTTAATTTTATAAGTTTTATTTTTTACATAATATTCTAATTTTATAAAATGTCCTTCATTTGAATTTCAAATAATAGAACCCATTTACATGTTTCTGGCCTTGAAAGGGTAAATGGTTTTGGGGGTCAATTACCGATCTGTGAAAATTTAAAATGATAAATTTTATTACCCCTTAGCGTTAAATTCGATTTTTCGATTTTTGTTTTGTGAACAAATGAAAACAAAATTCAAAAACTTTTCATAATGATAAATTATCGCAATCAAATCGCGTTGTGTGAAGAGTAGTAAAAACGCGCTGAAAAACCTTAAGCGACCTTTACACGGTCAGTCAGAGGACGTCAGTCCTCTGTACATATAATCAGTCATCAGGCAAAATCAAAAGGGTTTTGATTTTTCGTCAAACAAATGCACGCATACATACTTATTTTTACAAACACTATATTACAGATTGATATTGAATGACGGGCCGTGTAAAGGTCGCTTTACATTGAGAGATAAAATGGCAAATTATTTTTTTATTTACGCAGATGAGGGTATAATTGTGCAATAAAATAATCGAGATGGAGAAACTAGATACTGTGGCATTTTATCAGACATTTTCTTAATTTGCATTTGAAATTTGCATCGCGGATTGTGCTTATTTTGAATTTTATAATATTTTGTTCCCAGACAAAAATTATCAATAAAAAAATATCGTAAACATCTGCCATGTATTGTTTTCAACCTGTCATGCATTGTTTTCAACCTTTCTTTATCTTATACTTGATACAAAATCAATCTATCCCACTCACTCCATATGTGGAACCCGAATTCGGGACACGTTTCACTCGTGTTTTACTAAACAGAGCTGAAAAAACATCTATGCATAACAACTGTGGTGTCTAACCTGAGTGTTAACGTTAGACTCCAGTTCAGAAGAATTCGAGTTTACAATATGTCTATGAATATGCAGTGTTCCCAGACTGCAGGGAAAAGCACCATTTTTGCCGACTTTTTATTGAAAAAGGGGAAAAATGGGACAAGCTTTGAAAAAGGGGAAAACAACATAAGTCAATTTTTTCAAAATGTTGCTTTATCGATAAGTGATAATTAAAATAAATCGATATTTGTTCCTGAAATTTCCTTAAACTATTTATTCGTATTCGCTGGTCGCAGCTCATGTGCAAGCCACTTAAGTACTTCTATTATGATTCTGTGATCATTTAAGATTATGTGAACAAATTTATGCTACTAATAATATAGTATTCTTTTTATAAAGATAAAACGTAATTTTCTGAACAAAACCCTACATAAAACTATGTAGGGAGAAAAAAAAGGGATTTTATTTAGATATTAAGGGGAAAAAACAGTCGCAGTGGTGCTAAAAATAGGGGAAAAATGTAACAACAGTCTGGGAACACTATGGTCCTATGTTTACCAAGTTCTCATTTTGCAATTTTTTACCTCGCAATTCTTATCTGGAATTTTATTATTTAGTTTTAAAATTGATTTGCCTTTAGATCTTTTAGATTTTAATGAATTTCGCGCGAAATTCATAAACATGTAAAATATTCAAAAGCAAAACAATTTCAAGGCTAATTAATATTAAAAATTATCATCAAGTGTCAGAGTTTAAGACTAAACAAAACAAAACAAAAATAAAAAAATTGAGTTACGACCTTTTCGCTTAGGAGGTAAGAACTGAATTACTTGAGAAAAAAAATTAAAACAAAGAATATTTGACGGTAATGTGATTTTTGACAACATACCTATTGCTGTTTAAAACTAACGGACAGCAATTATTATCATTCAAAAGAAAGCTAAAACAAAATAATTCAACCTTTTTCTAACATAATGTGCGTGTGCACTAATAAAACTTAGCGAATAGTTGATTTTCGTTCGAATTGATTTTCGTTCAGATTTAAAATAAAATAAAGTTTTTATGAACAAACAAAGTTTTTATGAACAAATTTGACGGCATAAAACAAATTAATTAGATTTTCCAAATTTGAATTCGCAAAACAAAATCCAAACGAATTGAATTCGATATTTAGAAAATTTGGGTTTTGAAGACGATAGAACTTTGTATTCCAACAAAATTCAGAACAGGGGTGTAAGATTTGTTTTCTTTTTGCACATAAATGAATTTCAGAATTTTTTTTTTCTTTAAACTAGAACATATACAACTCATTTATTAATATAATATATTATGAAATAGATTTCGTTTGTAGTAGTCATTTAATCGTTTGTAGTAACTTGATTTCGTTTGTAGTAACGTTTTTTTTTGTGTGTAGTAACTTGATTTCGTTTCTAGTAGCGATTTTTTCGTTTGCAGTATCTTTGTTTTGTTTTTAGTATTTATTTTATCGTTTATTGTAACTTGATTTCGTTTTTAGTAACTTGAAAATAAAAAAAAATTAAAAAAAATGTTTTGTCTTTTAACTACCAACGAAATTTTTTTCACTACAATCAACTACAAACGATTGTCTTCAAAAATCAATCACTAAATTTGAGTACCGATAAAACGGTTTGCTGGGTTTTTTTCAAAGTCCCGTATTATGAGTTACAGTAGACGACTAATATAAGAAAGCCTTAAATAAGAAAAACACGCTTATAAGACAGACATTTCAAAATACTATGCACATTCTTTCTTATATCTATAATTCTTTTTAAAAAAGCACGAATATAAGAAATAAATTCTTTGGATTTATTGACTTTCTTATATCCATCATATACTGTACTACAAACGAAAAAATGTTTGCTACAATCCACTACAAACGAATATATCTATAAGAATCAACAAAAAAAAAACTAGATTTTCCAAAGTCGGATTCCAAGTTCACAGAGCCTCATCGTATCGCAAATTCAGGAACAGAAATCTTTCGATTACAGTTAGTTTCGCACATATACCTAGAGACAAAGTTCAGTAAACTAATTTTATGAAATAATTCGAAACAATTAAAAAACAACACAAAAAAGACACAATAAAAATTACTAAAAAAATACTACAAATGAATGCAATATTCCAAAGCTATTAATATAATATTTAATATATTTATAATAGTTTAACGCAAATAAGTGCAAAAAACTGCAAAACATTGCAAACAAATATGAATAAGGGTACAAAATAATGTTTAAGAATGTAAAATTAAATTAAAAAAAAAATATATACATATTATTTATAATTGATACGAGTAACCTGCAAACATTTGCAAAAAATAATAAAACTGAAAAGTATGCAATAAAATAGAAAACCAAACAAATAAATTGGTGCAAAAAAACAATAAAGACCTAAAATGACACCAAAATAAAGAAGTTTAACTTGCTGTTAGCAAAAGAGCCAGTAAATTTCGTTTAATTTTTTTTTCGCATTCACAGATAATGTTGAACTTTATTTCTTTCTGCTATAAAATACTGCCTAAAATATGTCTAATATAGCCAAAAATTGTACGTTCCTATGCAAGTTTTAATCCTGCGTGGAACAAGCAGCGCACACAAAAAAATTTGTTGAGAATATGTAAGTCATCAAAAACTGGTTCTCGCCATGAGCCATTCGTGCAAAATAAATTGTTTTTTATCAAGCCAAAAATGCTGTAGTGTCTGTAATTTTTTAATATTGATTGGAAAGGTAGTCATCTATAATTTGATCACAACCTCATCGTCATCGGTAAAGAGGAAGATAAAGAACTGACAGTTTAAAAATGTTGTTGTTAAAGCCTATCTTCATGTTTTTTTTTAAGAATTCACTAGAATTACTTTAATCCTAAATCTCTTTAAGCAGAAACATTTCTCGATGAAAAAATATTCTGTATTAAGGTAGATATACATACACATATACCTGCCTTCTGAATTGACTAACTCAAATCTATCAGTTTGTGTAAAGTTTTTTTTTTCTAATTGATTTGGCTTAAAACACTTTTATTAATATTTTTTTTTTTTTGTAAAGTTAGTTTTGAACTGCCTCTAAAACAAAACTTTAATCATAGATACACACATATTTAAGTTTTGATGTCTCCTCCCTTGAGAAGCATTGGTTATTCGTCCTTTGTAGGCGGAATAACGAACACATTCCTCTTTCACGCAAAATAAAAAACAAAAACTAGCCATCAATATACCTTCCTATACCTACACCTACCTAAAAGAATTCTACAAAAAATCAAGAAAAACCAAGATTGCCAGATTCAAAAGACACCCTTCCAAGTCACAAGGACACACCGAGAAACCCGACAGAAAATAAAACACTATTCCGAAACAATCAAGTGGGGATATATTCGTATGGAGCTACATATGTACATATGTGGCTATTTCTATATGGAAAACCTTTTCCGAACAATGACGATGATGAAAAAGAAACTTCAAAGTAAAAATATTGAAATTGCATAAGGACAACAACAACAACCGCTGCAAAAATAAAAAATAAAACACGCTCTAACAATGAAATCGGAAAATATCGCTGCTGTTCAAATATCTAAATTGCAAAGAGGGAGCGGGGAAGACTTCCCGAAATGAACGAATTCCTGGGAAAAGCCTCCAAACTCACGTCCATTACCTACACTATCACACCAGTTGTAGGTACCATTACTCAGCATCACCAGCATCATCATCACCATTGCCGAGCTCCCAGCTAACTACCCACAAAGCTTCAGACGCGGCAGCAGTATAGAAGTAGAAGCAATAAGAACATTAATGCCTACTGCACCCTTTCGGTCATAGTGTCATACCATGCAACAGATACATACATATACCTACCTAACTTAGAAGTACGTTTTAGGAGCGTATATATACGTAGGTTGAGTCGTAAGGCACAGGCAAAACATTTGCCTCCTTTAACGAATGACCACCCAAAAACATTTGTTTCTTCAGCTTGACGCTATGTTGTTCTGATGGTCGGTTCGGGTCTCCTTTTCGACATCGCCATCTCTTCCTGATCCTGTGCTTCTTCCTATACTCCTCCTGCTACGACACAAACCCCTTTGCATCATGTGTGTGCCACTCTGATGTGCGTTCTGTATCTATTGATTCTGCGAAAAAGTTTCGCCCTCGATATAAGGTTGGCTTTATTGAAGGCGAAGCTTTTCGGCCAGTTAGGAGGAAGACCTGCTTCTTCCTCTCCCTTCTTTTGTGTGTATGTCACAATGTTTTAGGCTGAAATATCTATCTTCCTTACTTACTCCATTGCAATCGCAGTCGCAACCTTATTTTTCTGCCTTTGCTGCCGTTGTCGTTGCCGCTGCTATTTGAGAAAGTTTTATAGAAAACTGAATATCCTCTGCAATTACCATAGCAACAAGCACACAGGGTGATACAACATCCAAAAGTAGTTTTCTTCAGATAAAACAAAGTTTCCAGATTCGACTGATTTATGAGAAGCGATTAGAAAATCTCTGCTTAGTTTGATTGTATAGGTCTGTCTTTTTTTTCGCATCAAATCGGAACGTAAAATTTTCGAATCGTTTCTCATGCATGGTCTCCTCTTTGTAAACATTACAATACTCACTGAGTTCGTTTTATGTTTGTTATTCTTCCTAATCGTAAATATTTAAGCTTTTCACTCTTAGAAAGCTATATAAAGAATAAAGAACTCAAGACGGTTCCTTGAGGTACTCCAGCTTTTGATTGGAAGTGCTTTGATAACTGTTGGGAATTTCGCTTTTACTTTGACTTGATCGATCATTTCGGGACCATGATCGTCTGCACCTAATTTTCTGGAAATCTTTATTGGTTTAGGGTCACTCTTATAAGATCTTGAAAATGTGAATTACTGTGGTCCACATTACTATTTTCGATCATAACTATGTAATCCGAAAATACAAAATTGTGTGTTAAATAAATAACTTAAACGCAATTCCTACTTTGAAAAGCTGAAAAGAATGCTACCATTTATGCATTGCAGTTACCTTATTGAATAAGAAGACTTATGTTTAAATATTTTGACTTCTTGTGAGTTAATAAATAAGAAAAAAAATACACAATTTACTTTAAAGTCTTTAGTTAAACAATCATCTTGCTCTAGATCAAAGTCAAAAGACTCAAAATCAAAAGAATGCAGTATGTACTTCTTAAATGCTTGCATTCTTTGAAGTCGTCTAAAAGACAGCAAAAACAGTAAAATACTTATAATTGACTTCAAGGAAGTATTGCTTGTACTGCTTGGATTTCTTTTAACTGCTTGCATTCCTTTGAATGGCTTAAGTATTTTTGACGATTAGAGTCTTCTGAATTCTTGAAGTATTTAAAATGGGAGCGGGTCCAAATTCAGTTTTCAAAATTCTGACTGTAAGCACTTTTTAACATTTTTCAAACCTTTTTTTATTTGCAGAAATACGATAAGCTGAATTATGAAGAAAAAAATCAGCATTATGAAAAACACAGCCAGAATTTTGACACCAACCCAATGTTGTTGTTGTTCAAAAACATTCAATGAAAAATACTTACTGATTTTTCATAACATTTTGAACTTTAAAAATGCTTTCACGAAAAATCAGAAAAATTCACTTAAACATTTTGCCGGGAGCGGGTCAAAATTCTGTTCGTTCGAAATCCTTTTTTTTTAATTTTTTAAAGGCCAAAGTTTTGTTTGGGTAAATTTCTGTACCTATTCAGAATTTTGTATTTTATAATTCTGTACGTAAAAATTCTGTATGCGCAAAATGCTGTTTGTGCAAAATTCTATTTCTAGCAACAGAATTTTGATCGTTCAGCTAAAAATATGAAAAACAGAATTTTTTTCATTCAGAATATCAAAAACAGAATTTGATCATTAAGAATTTTGTACCCAACCCACGTAAAATTTTAAAAAATAACTTACAACATTTTTCCGGAAGTGTGTCGAAATTTTGGTTTTTGAAAACTCTGTTCGGTCAAAATTCTGCTTTTCAAAAGTCTCTTTGGTTAAAATTTTTTTAAAAATTTTGTATGCCCAACATTTTTTCTTGTCCAAAATTCGGTTTGTGCAAATTTTTGTTTTTCAAAATGCTTACAAATTATGGGAGCCGGTCAAAATTCTGTATGCCCATATTGTTGTTTGTTCAAACTTCTGTTTTCAAAACTCTGTTTTTCAAAATACTGTTATATTAGGTACTACCTTATGAAATACCAAAATACTGTATTCTTTTACAATTGTGCTAATTTGACTAAAATAAGTGGCAATAAATTTATTTATCGGTTCAAAAAAAATTATTCATTAAAATAAATATTTTAAACTTATTGGGCCTCAACACACGAGACTAATTCATCAGTGGTAAAACCGGTTTTCTAGAAGATTTAAGTCTGTTTCATACTGCCTACTTCATTTTCCCTCTCCCAGAAAACCGGTTTTCACCCCGGATGAATTAGTCTCGTGTGTGGAGGCCCAATAAACATTGAGGAAACGTTAGAAATTTGAAAAAAACATTTTAAAAAAATGGAATCCCAAGTTCAAATTTTAATTATTTAAGCTCTAAATCAAATATACCTAACTAAATAATTTAAAAAATACGTTAGAGACACCCAGTAAAGTTTAAAAGGCCCAAAACAAATGTTGCGAATAAGTAAGCACCAAAAGCATCGTCATGATGGCGAGCAACCAAACGTCAGGTATCCTCTCGCTATTGACGGTCAGCACCATCCTACTATTTTGCATTCTCGATTAAGCCCCTCGTACTTTTCTTTCTGTTTCTAGTTTGCCTTCTTTCTGTTTTCATCTTGCTTTTTGCTGAAAACTAACCTCCTTCAATGCAACCCCCTCATCAAAACTAAGTATAGGGACACAGGGAGCCCGTGTCGGCTTCTATTGCAAAACTATTGCACCGTGTTATACGAAACCTACACACAGGATATTTTGCGCAAAGAATTAAAATAAGGCCAAAGATACAGTTGGACGCTACAAATACCAGTTGCTATGTGCATGTGCATAGATGTATGTATGTTTATACATATGCGAATTAGTTTTTGCTTGCCATGGGGGTATAACGGCAATATCGAACATAGATTATGCTCCCTAGGAGACGACCGATAGACGAAAGAAGGAAGGATGGTTTGCGTGCAAGACTGCTTGTTGTTTCGTCCTGCGAAATGAAATAAAATCACTAGACCTGCCATGCAGTCTGATTACGATGCCTCCACCTCGATCTCCCTTTTGCCATTGCAAATGGGTCTATCGATTCTTTTCGGTCATCTTTCGCCATAGTCATTTTCCCCTAATTCTAGAAATTCTAGTCGATGAAGGATACAAGGTGGGGGAGAATCTATTTCTCACTCTTTGAATTCGTCCCATATATGCGTTGGACAACGAAGCTCTGCGGTTCTTTATCGTTTCTGACTTACTGTTTGTGAGAATGTGTGGGCCCTCCTTAGTATCCCACACACAAATACAAGTTTATCCTAAGATATAGATGGAGCCTATCAATATTATTGATGTAGTATAGAGCCATCATAGGCACTATAGAATTGGATATCTATAAATGCGTTAGCTTAGTTGTAAACTGCACACCCACCAATATGATGATGATCGAAGGATGGTGTCTAATTTAACACAGTTTCACAAAAAAAACACGACTTAACGTATATTCCTCTTGAGGACATGCATTATATTGCATTCCGCATACCTATTTCTTTTTATTTTAAAACTATTTATATATATATTGTTAGTTAATATATTAAATATTTCTTCGCTGAAATTATTTTCCTTCACAGAGAAATTTTCAATTTTTAATTCTAGTCTTGTTTCTGATGATGAAAAGAATAATTTAAGTTCTTCTTTTTCTTTTACGACGGTCGATGTTATTGGTCACAACTTTTCCTCTGGGGTTTGATGGGTAACCTTAGCAACGTGTCTAATGCCAGCTGAATGCTGAATGTTGTTACATTTGTACACGACAATACTTCTTGTATTTTGATAAAGTTTGTAGTTTCGGCTGAAGACTTTCTCAAATCTTCTTACTTCAAAGGATCGAAAAATCAATCAAGCTTTCTTACTCTAGGTGTGTAATAAAGATCTTCTTCATTTCACTTTCTATTTTCTACTCTTTTACTTTTGTATATATTTTTCAACATTGTGAACTAAAAGAAAGTGTGAAGATTTACAGAGTGGAATCTTAAATCCTGCTGCTTACTGGACATTTTCAGGTCCCAAGATATGACGATGAATTATGATGTCATTACAAAATGCACTTTCCTGTGTTGTCGAAAGTACTTCTTTTTTGTACTACTCTCGAAACATTACTACTATTCATTATTCAATAATATTCTATTGCATTTTTACATTTTAAGAAAGCTTGTCGCCAGCGCGAGCTTTTTAACATTTTCCAAACTTTTATTTTCTTTATTATTTGCAAAATTTATTATGATAAGCAGGAGCCAAATTCTGTATGAAAAAACGATCGAACGTTTTTGTCTGTGCGAACGATTTTATGACCAGTTGCTATGGAAATCGTTCGCGCAGACGAAAACGTTTGATCGTTTTTTTAATAAAAGAAGAAGCCTAGACGAATTTTGACCCCAAACTTTCCATGAATTTTGTTGTCAAAATTTTGTTGCCAAAATTTTGTTGGATTTTTGAGAAAAAAACTCAAAATTGAAGGGAACCTTAAAAGCCATAGTTTATTCGCTCTTCTGAGTAAATAAATAAATTTTAATAAAATTATTTTATTTCTCCGCTGTTAATAAACCGAAATAGCAATGAGTTAGCACTAACCCGTAATTTCAAATGTGTGTTACTTTCAAACGATGAAATAAATGTTTACTCACCGAATTCGGTATAATAAGGAAAAGATAACTTTAATTTCATTTCAAATCAGGCTGTCGCATAAAATAGGTGCAGGGAAAGTGCTCCACATGGGAATTTAAATCCACATAAAACTGTGTGGTATTCTTTCCCACCTCAATGCAGAAAAAATAAAAAAACAATGGTTCTTCTTTAGTTCCCGGTATCATACCCAAACAAGTTAGTTGCATATCTAAACTTGCACCCACCCAAAAACGCACCCACCCCAAATCCTATTGTGGGCTATAGTCAGGGGAGCTGCAGGGGGCAGCATGCCTTCCTTAACAATCTCAACTTTTGGGGCGAAATTGGGTGACCCAGATACTGTTCAGTGAAAGTTAAATTATCTCTTACTGTCACACAGTGTTTCGCGTAGAACAAGCTAGGTGGATAAAAATATTTCTTCAAGTTTTTTTTAATTATTTGGTTTATTAGGTAATATTATAGTCAAATTCAAACGAAAAATTTTAAAATAAGATTAAAAAAAAAAGTATAACATGTAACTCGTAAAAAAACGAAATAAAGAAATTTTAACACAAAGCCACTTTAATCGGCATTTCGTATCCTAAAAATTGAATATAACTATACGTCATAAAAAGAATCTTCCGATTTAACTTGAAATTTAGTTCACATTTTTTTGTTTATCCGGCAATTGGGTGTGCAACCTAATACAATTATTTTTATAATCCTGAAATATGCCACTACCTATTGAATATAAAAAATCCTGCCCGGGTACATAAGGGTACAAATACCTTACAGGCTTTCAAAATTGTTACTATAATAAAAACACTGTATATTTTTGGAAAATATTGTCCAAAATAATTTTAAAACTACTTGCGAAAAATAGGAGTTATATAATGTTAAGTGAGTTTTCCACTTGACAAATTTATTTATTTATTCCTTTGCTTACAAATTGCCTTTTTTATCCCGGTATTTTGCCACTGTTAAATGTTTAACATATATATTTTGCATTTTTAGATGTTTTAAGGTACTGTTAGCAATGTTTGATTAGTTTTCTATTGAAATAGAAAAATAACATTTGTCCACCTAGCTTGTTCTACGCGAAACACTCTGTGTCAGTGAGAAACAACTCCACTTTATAGAAAGTGAACTACTTTCTCACTTAAAAGTTCAAGAAATGTTCACCTTCAGTGGGAAATTAATCCACATTGAAGAGTGGAATAGATTCCAACTAAAAGTGGAATAAATTCCCTTGTGGGGCACTTTCATATGGAGTACTTTCCTATTTCCATAATCTCCATTTAAATCATTTGATTTACCATAAAAATTAAAATACTAAATATTCATGATTAAAAATTAATCTCTTGCACTCACTCATCCGACGCATTTTGACGTACGTCCAGTCAGTCGTGTTCAGACACAAAGTAGTGTGAACACAAAGGATTCACGAAACCACATGGAACAAAACAAAAAACAAAATATGTGAAATGAGCCTATATGTTTACAATTTTCTTTATGCTCATGTTTAATTGAAATTTCCAATGAAACGTGACCGAATTTTATGAAAACTTTCAAAATAAATGTGTAAAAAGCGAAATAAAATAATAAATTACAAATGTCAGAATTACGAATGTCAAAATGCATCCACGAGAATTTCAAAAAATCTAAAAATCTGGATGCAAAACCCCGTTTCTTTCTTACAACGAAGTGAGAAGGAGAAAAAACATATATGCGTCAAAATTCGTCGGGTGGAGTACGTCCAAGGTGAAAGTCGTCTTACAAATCTCTTGCAAATTAATTACACTCCGTTTTAGGACTGAACGCTTTATTCATTTCAAATGTCATTTTAGATGTCAAAAATTATTTTTTCAATAAATTTTATAAATTTAATACTTAAATTGGGAAATAACGACGGTATATAATAGATTTTTAGTTAATTTTGTGAAATAAGTGCATTTTATAGTTAATAAATATAAAATTTCTGAACTAAATGTTGCTGTGTAAGTTGTAAAACCTCTTGTCAAGTTAATCATTTAATAAATCCATTTCACCGGCGGAAATGCTACTAAATCTTCTTCTCTCAAAATTGGATTTTATTTTTGGTAAACCGGAAACCCACAAGAGGAGGTGGATCAATTAAATAGTTAAATTGAACCCGTCGGAATCATTAAATGTATCGTCGTAAAAAAAGAAATAGAACGTTGTTACATCTATAGTATAAATACATTTTCCTATGAATGTATACCTACAGCTATGGACAGAGAAATAGCACATATGATAGAAACAAATTTGCAAATGAATATCCGTTATGTTGAGTGATCGTTGTAAGCATTGATCAGATATGTTGCTTGCAGCAACTGATACAACAGGTGAGAACCAAAATTGTTCCGTTATCACTCATATTTTTGTGTTGTTGGTCATTTTTTATATTTCATAGCCTATAACAAGTGAACAAAGAAATAGCACAGTTCGATTTATATACTTATAGTTATCAATTGTAAATCGAAAGTTGCGATCGAAAGTCGTATTTTTTGTAATCTCGGTTCATTGTACTCCAGAAAAAAGTAGTATCATTTATGAGCTCCATAAACAAGGGAAAAATCCTTCAGAAATTTCCAAGTCAGTGAATCGTTCGCGAAAAATGGTATATAATGCCATTGATTTAGTCAATAGCGATCCTGACTTTAACACGGAAAATAAAATTCGAAAGCCTCCCCCACGAAAAACGTCAATACGTATCGACAGAACGATCGTTAAAAAGTGCAAGGTGGATCCTTTTAAATCGTCCAGGATCATTATGACAGAAATTAATAAAGAATTCTGTGCAAATTTCTCGAGCAGACTTTTAAGAAGAAGACTAAACGATGCTGTTTGCCAAGTCCCATCTCAATAAAGACGTTAGATTTTGGAAAAGGGTGCTGTGGAGCGATGAAACAAAGGTTAACCGCATTGGACCAGATGGAAAAAACTTTTGTTCATCGCCGCAAATGCCAGCCATTTAATTCTAAATACACAATTAAAACTGTGAAGCATGGTGGCGGAAGCGTGAAGGTCTGAGGTGCATTTTCTTGGCATGGAGTGGGTCCAGTGGTGAGAATCGATGGTAAGATGGATTACCTCAATATCTTAAAAAAACACAATGGAACCATTCTCGTTCGAGTCAATGCCTGTTAACTGGATTTTTATGCATGATAATGACCCAAAACAAACAGCCAACGTGGTCAAGAAGTGGTTTTTACAAGAAAATATTAAAACTTTGAGCTGGCCAGTACAAAGTCCCGATCTTAACCCCATAGAAAACTTATGGAATAATGTCAAGGTTAAGATTGGTCAAATGAAATTTAAAAATTGGGAGGAGCTTTGGAATGGAATTCAAGAAGCGTGGTACTCTATCCCCCAGAGCAGATGCCAAAAATTAGTGGAAAGTTTGCCAAGAAGATGCCACGCTACTCTGAAAAATCGTGGTCAACCAACAAAGTATTAACTTCGTAAATATAGAAATTATAAAAAAACCCATGTTTCGTTCCTAAAACTAAGATTTCTTAACAGATTTTCCAATGTGTGCTATTTCTGTGTCCACCAAAAATTATGTCATCACAAATTTAAATATTTTTTTTAAATTCAACTCATATGAATTTAATTCTAAGTTTTCTATTTTTTTGTACTTAAATACTTTATTGAGCTATCCCTGTAAATAAATCAATATTATATTTAATAAGTAAACAGTAAACAGTATTTTCAGAACAAAAGTCATGAGTGTGCTATTTCTCTGTCCATAGCTGTATATTTATATATGTTATTAGATTTCCTCGCCGGATTCAATTTTCCTAATCATTTAAGCTTTTATAATTATCCTTCGCTTTGTTAGTTATAAGAACCTTAATTTTCGACTGCTATATAAATCTATATAAATCATAAAACTCAGAATCCATCACTCTCAATTAGACATTCAATTAAGTTTTTTTTTTAGAGTTCTGTGTCCAACTTGAAATATAAAAAAAAATATTTAAGTTAAAATCACATAAATCTGTCAATTTATGACATTTGAATTTGGTCATGCTTTTATATATAGCATGTGATAAATTCTGAAGTGCATACTTTTGCTCGAAGATACAAAACATAAAAAAAAAAGATAAAATTAAAATCAGTCTCCATTTTGGATGTCGTTTTTCGGCAATTGGATTTGAAAAGCGTTTTCCCTGAAAATATACATAAATGTGATTAAGTGTACAGCCATGCAAAGTGCATTTTGATGATCATCCTTCCACCTGAAGCGGCAACAAAGAAAGTAAACCAAAGGCAAAAATGCAAAAAATTATCATCCGGCCGGACATCTAAAATTCTCATGTTTGGTCATTTTATATTAAAGGATATTTCTTTCTAGTTTTTTTTTTTTGTCATCTGCTCCTTTCATGGTTGATGCGCTTGACAGAAGAGAAATTGCTTTTAGTTCTTACGAACACTGACCCCAGCAGCGGCAGCAACAACAAGTTTTTTTCCGTAAACTCTTCCTAAATCAAAGAATGTATGGTTTTCTATTTTCTCAATTTTTTTTTTGTTTTTTAAGAATCAAAAAAATTTGATTTAAATGTCCACCCCTAATGGCAGTATATGCGAAGCCGTAGGCACTTTGATTTTTTTTTCTCGAGGTCATAGGTATAGGTATGCATCCTCATCAACATCATTGCGATTTTTTATACTGAAGTCTAGAAGAGCAAAGCGAGGATACCTACAAAGAAAAGACAGGACGATGATAAAAGGATTTCTGCCATTGGGTGATGCGAGTTTATATGAACTTTTTGCACCGAAAGTCTTTCAAAATTGATGTGGCTTAACGTTATGATGATATTATAGGTTATGAAAGGATATATATGCGTTCACTATAAAGAGATCAGCATAATAAAATAATAAAAAAAAAAACAAGAAAGCCTCTTTGACAAAGTTATGTAACAAAAACGTGTCCAGACGTGGACGAAAGAGTAAATACAGTTACTTAGGATACGCAAATATTATAGGCTGTATCTCAAACATTGTCAATTTATAAATATTTCATTCTTTTCTATCCCATTATTGTTATCAGAACTTCCCTCCTTTTCAAACAATTATTTTCAGTTTCTCATTATACATTTAATATCCCACGTCAAATAATTTCAATTTTCATTTTGTTATTTCCATAGAAAATCTCAAAATCAAATGAAAGTTTGTTTTGTTTGTAGCCACGGCTTCCGTTGGAATGTTTATCATTCAAATGAAAGTGTGGCCAGGCACTTCGCGATGATCATTTTGCAATTTCTTGGTTAACATTTTATGATTTAGAATTTCAGTGATTAATATTTTAGTTGTTGTTTCGCAAAAATTTAATTTCGCATTTTCATCCTCGCAATTTTTATCTTGTATTTTATTATTTTGCTTTTTATATTACTTTGCTATCGCTTTTTGTTATTTAGTTTTTAAATTATTTTCACTTTGAATTTCGCGTGGAATTTTACTTAAGTTTCGTTAAACCATTTTGAAAGCATATTGAATTCTTAGTTTTGTATTTCCAAATATTGTAACATCGCAATAATTCGACTGATAATTTCCTTTGTTAGAAAATTGGTAAATGTGAAAACTGACAACACCGGAAGCTCAAATAACAATTATTTTTGTATAATCGACTATTTAACACATTTTGTTTTTTATGTTTTTTCTATATGCATTTTGGTAGCTCTCAAAGTGAGATGTGCTTGGTTTGACAGATTCGTAAAAAGGGCGTCTTGATTGGTAATGATAGATCATACAAAAGTTTAAGGGTATGTTTGCACTAAAATATAAAATTGTTATGCTCGTCTTTCTATACATTTAAGTTTAAAGGGCAATACTGGTGTTTTTATGGAATATTGTAGTGAGAAATTAAAAAAAAAAAATCATTTGCAGGGGCAATGGCAGCCGCGTTTTTATATTTGAAATATGATACTATACTCAACTGTCAGACAGAATGAAATAATAAAAAAAAAAAATAACAAAAAAAAGAAGTTTTTTTTTTAAAGAGAAAAACTTATATAAACTTCAAGAAAATGTGTTAAGAACAAATCGAAAGAGTTTATAACATTATGCCATTAATTATATACATATTGCTTTATTGAAGTCCTAAATTGAAGTTTTGTTATCATATTGCAGCGACCACAAAAGTAAATGGGGTATATGTTCGTAGAATAGATACATGTTTTGCATATCGATACCTTAATTTGAAAACCAGCTAACTCCAAAACGGCTAACTCCATAGGAGATATTTAAAACCTTTGAATTTATTTATATTACATAACTTTTAAAATCTGAAAACTGCATTAGAACATATTATTTTAAATTTTAATTATATTTTCATTTCTTATGTAATTTTCTTACAAAAGATAATATAAACTAAACAAAACGAAAATTTGATTTAAAAAAAATGGAGTTAACTGGTTTGCGAACTAAGATATCGAGAGCATACTTGTTTTGAATTCCATTGGAGTTAATGAAAATATTTTTTTACTTTCTGCTCCATATTTTCCATATTGTTTTATATCCTTCCAACCAGAAAGCATAAACAATTAATTTATCTCTTTTCGATGACAGCTTACACAAATGTCAAAATTGCATTTGTACAAATCTGTCAAACTACGAAATTCCAAATTGATTACTCGGTGATGACAGTTCATACTGATAACTTCGGAAATGTCAAAATTTGATTTTTAGTAATCTGTCAAATTTATTACTTGCTGATGTTTCGCTAAGTTGATGGACATCTGATGACAGTTAGACTGATATTTAAATACTCCGAAAGTATATCTAAATTGAATTTGTCCACATCTATCAACCTACAAATTGTCAAATTGTTTACTCGCTGATGACATTACGGACTGAATGCTTCGCAATTGTCAAAATTGTATTTGTCCTATTCTGGCAAACTGCAAAGCATCAAATTCATACTCTCTGGTGATAGGTTGGACTGAATACTACGCAAATGTTTAAAAATCTTACTCAAGCACGGATAGCTTTTCCAAAAAAATCATAGGTTCTTCATGTGTTTTTTCTTCGCCAGATGTTTTCAAATATCATATTTACTAATGTTTAGGTATAATAATTAGTGACAAAAACGTTTCTTTTTATTTATTTGCAGGCTTTATAGTTTTATTGCTGTGCAATAGAATAACGAGATCATCACCATATAGCAGCACCATTGCCTTATGCTCTGACAATAGATTATGCATGACCATTGACAATCAGCTCGTATTAATCGAATAGCATCGAAGGTTTTTAAAAAGAGAGGATTTATCGTTTTTTTCAAAAATCGAGTTGAAAAACTTCACTGGTGATTTAAAAGTTACGGTGGCTTGCAGTGGGAGTGTGAGAATATACAACTGTCGAAAAAAGGAGACACTTCTAAGATCAGAAGTACAAAAAAAAAAACAATGATCCGCTAATAACTAACAACAATGTGGTACACAAATAAATTTGTTACCAAACGTGTCCCCAAACAATTTACTCGAGTATTCGTAAAAAAAACGACAACTGCCATCACGTATTTAAATGTTATAAAAATAAAGAAGACATCCACTGGATTATTGTCCTTAGGACTTGAGTTTACCACCAGTCGCAGATACTTCGCACATAAGTAAAATACATTTAAGTGCACAAATCCAACCACGACTGACATAGCTCTCATCGCATTCAGCCAAGGGAATTTGTTTTCCAACTTCGAAAAGGATGCCAACAACAACCGTAAGTATAGTTATATGTTTTTTAATGAAAAAAAAAAAGGATATACAATTCAAAACCTTATACGTACAATTTAGGTCTGCATATATGAAGAACTCTTGAGTACTATTTCTCTAACCTGACGGTATTAAAAGTTCCCGGACTACGGGTTTCTGCTGAGTTCATTGTTTCGGTACGGCATGGCATGCTGCCGGTTTCGGTCCTTTACGACTTCTTCATCTTACACTCCGACTTGTGCCTTTTTTCTAACCATAAAAATGTGTGGGCGAACATTGTATTGTTTTTAAAAAGGACAACTTTCCGCCGCCGCTGTGGCACAGATTGGGGTTTTTACCGGCTGCCGACTCCGCTTCGTTGTGGTAAGTGACCGGAAAATTGGGATTCTTTCGGGCATTTAATGTCGACACCATTATGGGTGGCGTATACAATCATCACACAACAAACGGACATACGTTTAAATCCGCCTGTGTAAATGCAGCTTTCTTGTTGGAGTGTGTCAGATAAACATTTTACAAGGATGGCAAGAGTCGTCTGCGATGAACGGAGAACGAGAAGATGAAGAATTAAGAGGTAAGTTCTTTGATGATAAGGTTGATGATGACGATGATGATGATGATGATGATGGCACGAGTGTGATTTACTCTTAGGATTATCCTTTGTTGGGTGTCCCCTTTTAAGGACTTCAATTTAGGGAAGTTAATTTGTGCTTTTGATATTTATATGCTTTAAAAACAAATGGGTTTAGACAATACATGGGTCAATTAGCCTGGACACACTTGAGGTTGTATCCTTTTCTTTTGGTGCTTTGATACTTTTTACCACTAAATTATTTTACATACTAATTTGAACTGTACAAAATATGAGTGAAAAGAGGGCAAGTCTTAATATCGATGGGATAAAGAGATGGGTTTGGGTAATGTCATAACTCACATTTGCTTGATAGAAGCAAGAAACTCGAAAAAGAAAACGTGTATCCTTGGTGGACGACGTCGAGCCTGGACCTGGATAGTCGAAATGGCTCCGCCTACCATGATCCCATCTATAGAAACATCCATGTGTGTATGTTTCGATTCTTTGGAATAAATCAATCATTCAGCGTCCCCATCATTCTTCGCTTCGTTCAACAAAATAGAATTATAGTTTTGCAGCAGGATCCGGTGTTGCTGCTCAAGCACACACACTCTTACTCACATCTACTTGCATACATAGATGAGAACGCAAACTTCTAAGTGGAGCTTCTATTTGAAAATTTTCTCTCGTTCTCCTTTTCTAACATTGAACGTGGACCACGATATTCCCTCATACTATACCAAGCTACCCAAACTCTCTCGAGTCCTTTCGTTCTTTTCTCATTTAAACAAATGTACGTATATGTATTGTATGTAGGCTTGACGTGGGTTTTAACATTTGTCCAGGAATGGGATGCAGCCATCTTCTCCTCCTTAATACAGTTTTTGTGGCTACACTATGGTGTACCATCTACGAGAGGGAGCTTGGCGTGGAGGAAAGAGCGAAGCCGTTTGCATTGCTCTTCATATGTGCGGCTTGACCACCTTTGAATGGGGAGGCCCAACCGTTTGTCCTTCTTCGTCGTCGTCGACATCATCGGCGAGTTGCTGCTGCTACTGCTGCTGTTGTTGTTATTGCTGCTGCTGCTGCTGTTGGTAAGGACGAAAAATAGAACATCAGCTTGTAGCAAAGGCAATTTCAGATCCAGAAAACACATACACAAATACAAGCAACAAATCTAAAGCAAAAGGATGCCGGAGAACTCATGATGGTGCATTGGGTTATAGTTCCTTTGATACAAACAAACATACATATCTACATAGAAAATAACAGAGAAAAAGACTCGATTTATCGAGGGATTTGAATTCAACTTTCGTACTAGAACATTCCGAGAATCTAAAATCCTGTTGTGTAGATAGATGCACCTACAACTATACACATTTTAAATTTGCGTTCGTGTGAACAAGAATACGAGGAATCCGAAATGCTTACTTTTCATTATCCTTTTAGTTTTTCTAGAAAGGATTTGGATACAAAAAAATCACTCTATTTTGGGGGTATCGAAATAATATGCGTTTGCTTTTTCGTATAAAAAACTTCTTTTTGACAAAAAAAGTTATGTAAGAGACTGCAATTTACACAAAATTGCTTTTTGGTTAATATTACGCAGGATCCCGAAATTTGCATACTTGGAGAAAGTATGAGGTTGGTTAGGTTTTTTTCAAAAAGTTTTAAAAATAAATCAAAGATTTGAAAAGTAAAACTAATTTGCACGAACTTTTTTTGATGCTAATACCAGTTATTTTCGGATTTTTTTTAATATTAAAACAAATGGGATATTCATTGGGAAAAAAGTAATGTCAATTTTGGCATTGCTGAAAATGCGATTGTACTTTGACAGAAAAAATGGCCCTTTGTTGTAGAAAAATTGAATTAGATGTGCGATAAACACAAGATAACACGATAAAGAACGCGCAATAATTTTTACTGATTATTTGACTAATCATCATAAATTTTGTCCCTTTTGTACCAACTTGTACCTTGTATCGACTTGTACCCTGTCCCATTTTGTACCCAAGATTGTTTTGGTTGGTAGCAATACACCGATATTTTATTACAAACTTCTAATCCCTTCTTGCGTGAAAAGTATAATTTACAAGGCGCACCGAATTTGAGCTACCGCTGTGCTGTGCTTTAACTGGAAAATCCTAAGCTATAAACAATATGGTTGCCGAATTCTTTAAAATGCAAACAAAAATGAGATTAAAAAAACAAATTTTTAAAACAAAGTTTTTCAAATTTCTAAGCTTTTTGGCGAGAAAGTGAAATAAACGTTTATTAACGTTAAGTTGAATCAAAAATGTTCGACTAGTTTTTGAACACATTTTATTCGTTTTTTATAATTTATATTTTATAACTTTTAATTTAGGGTTTTTCTTAAACGAAAAAAAAACCAAACTACAACTTTACCTTTGACAATAAACGACCCATAAATTTTTTGTTTTTTTCAAAAACGTTCATATCGTTTTTGAAATGAAAAAACAAGATTTTAGTAAATATTAGTAAAGCACCGTTGCTTTCAGAGCAATATTAATATTTATCACACTTAAAAAAGTTGTGGTTCAAGGAAAAAAAAACATGTAACGACGATGCAAGAAATTGAAAATAAGACTTGGATTTAATTTGTAAGTATCCCTGACTTTAAAAACGATGGAAAACTGAACTATAACGAAAATATTCAAGTACTCGTCGTATGGTAATTGTTCTTGAGTCAATTGATTCCTCTCATAATACAATTCAGACATTAAAAACCAATCTGAGTAGGGTTTTCTATTTAACTTTTCTAAACGCTCAAAATGTGTTAAAACATTAAAAGAGATTCATTCTTTGGCCGCACCAGACGAATATTGAATTATGATATTAAGATACTCAACCCCAATGTGCTATACCTACTTTTCGCTTATAAATGTTTCCCTCACGCAAATTTTGTTGGTGCAACTGAACATTATTAATAAAATTTCGCTCTTACATTATGCAGTGTTGTCAATTTACAGACTTTAAAACCATTTTTCTCGACAAACTATTTTACACAACTATTTTTCATAATTGTGCTTCTTACAAAACGTTATTAAATTGATTTTTTTAACGTATTTATATCTGAACTATTAGAAAATGATCAAAGAACCTCGGTAGATAGAGAAACAAAAACCACTAAAAACGAATATGCGTGAGCCGATATGATTTTGAGTGTAATACAATTTGTTGTAAGCTCCCTTGTTCTTTTTACGAAAAATAACAGAAAACGAGAAAAAAGGTAAAGGGGTACATGAAAACCATTGGTTGAGATTGTTAGTCAATTTACCATTCTTATGAAGCTTTCTAGGAATCATATATGTATGCATACGATTCACTCTTTAGCAGACAATACCAAAGAAGTTTAGGTTTTTAAGTTTAGCTTAGAAAAATACCTAAATTATTCTGTTTCTATACAAAATATTTAACATCAAGACTTACGAATATGTATTTAATTATTGTTCAAATCTTGTTTCAGTTTTTTTTTTAGATTTTTAACAATACCTTAAAATATCAAACTTTTAGTTCAAAAAAAAATTTAGGGACATTAAAAAATGAGAGCTACTCTAATTATAATTTTCGTTCTCAAAACATTTTAACTTTTATTAAAAAAAAACAGAGTGTTCCAAATATGCATAATGGTTTTCGAAAAAAAATTGCTATTATAAAATTCCAACCGAAGACAAAATCAATAAATGTAATTTCAAAAGTGAAGATAAGTAAATTCAAAGTCCTGCATGTGTCAAATTCATACCTTTAATATGTATATTGATACATACCAATGTAAGCATCACCCTTGTATTAGTACCTATCGAAATAACCTGCAGAAATGCTTTTTTTGTATCTTATTGTACTCCTGTGAAATTCTTCATATGCCATCCTCATGATTATTTCAATATCGCGTAGACAAGCTTCTAGCATACAGAGAGTATCAGACAAAATAAAAAGAATCTAGAGCGCACCCTTTAATGTCGGGGCTTTTACCTCTACGCGAGAATATCATGCCGCACACTTCATTGCATTCACCCCAAGTTGACCTGTCTCCCTATTTTTTTTTTTTTTTTTTTTTGTGCAGAAATTCACAGTATTGTAGTAAGTCTTGGTTAGCGGTATGGTGGATTATATTTCGTTGCATCGGTTTTTTAAATTTATTTTTCTATTTCTGTTATTATTATATGGTCCTTCTATTTTTAGATTCGTTTTTTACTAACCTGTCATCCATTTTATTCTTTTCTTGTTCTATACCAAAACAAAAAATTAGAACTGCACGACGACGATGACGACGAGCAGGACTACTCTGCTGACTAAAAGACCATTAGATTTATTTCTCACCTCCACTTTTGATATACATTTTCATACATATGTACACATATGTATGTATATCCATTTGCATAACTGAAGTGGTTAAAAAAAATCTGCCTTCAAAACAAAAAAGAAGAATACATATTCGTATATCATGTTTTATATGCAAGGAGATTAATTTAAAATCCAACAAAAAGAAATAAGATTCAATGACAAAAAAGAAATTATTTGACTTAATATTTGGGGTTGTATATATCTACATATCCACATTTCCATATGATGTAGATACATATATAAATAAGTTTATTTAAGTTTATATAAATAGTTTATTTACAAAGCACACAAAACTTACCTTCCCATTATTGCTTTATTTTTATTTGATTCATTTAATTTTTTAAACAGGTTTTTTTAACTTATTTAATTTATTTTATGAATAAAGAGTGCAGCAGTCGTTGCAACCTACTCTCTTTCTAATTTCAACTGTCTCACTCTAACTTAATATTATAGTAATGTATAGAAATATTAATAATAGCCCAATCGGTCAAGTTGTTTCAAAATTTTTCGAATAAGACCCTTTGTCCACTTGAGCAACGCAGCGCAACTCACAAGCGATTTCCATAAAAAATACGTTGTATGAAAGTTGCGTGTATTTTTTTTTTTTTATATTGAACTTCCTTGTGAGTTGCGGTTGCATAGCTCAAGTGGATGAAGGGCCTAAGAATAAACAAACAACCAAATGTGTCACCCTATCGTAAGACGCTTTAACTTTTTTAAATGGCGGCAAACACTGTCAGGTTTGTTTTCATATTTATGAAATTCAAAATGTGTGAAACGGTAAATAATTCCACAGCGGACCATATTTACTTCTAGCGAAGAGTTCCTGGTTTTCCTACACCAACTTGTCAAACGAAAATACTATAGAATAACACGGCACACGGGAGGAAAAATGTCCGAACGTCTCAAATATGCTTGCCCCGACGGGAATATCGCTGCTTCGGCTAAAATTGTCGAGTATAAGCCACCGTGCGTCGGTGACGTCGATCAGATGACTTGACAAGGTAAATGGACATAAAATAGGTTCGTCTGTTCAATTTTCCCCTACAAAGGCAATAAGAATGATGTTTTTGGGACCAGAATTATTGCCGGTTTTGACTTGTCCAGAGTTCTGTTTTTTTTTTTTTTTTTTTTTTAAGTTAGAAATCAAAAGTCTATAAGAACAGTCCACAAACTGACGAAGCTCTCAAAGATAATATCCAACAATAGTGTGAGCGCTTTTCGCACAAAGTTCACTGATCGATTGAAAGAGCCCTGGGGTTTTCAACATTGGCGGCTTCCACTTGACCGTCACAAAAAGTAATGGAAATTATAAGCTAATGGCATACGAGCATCTTTTTTAAAGTGTCCATTCGACCGCTCTTTAAAACAACAATTCAATAAAAATGCGAGGGTGTTCGTGTGTAAAGTTTGTTTTTTTTTTAGTTCTCAGAACGCGCGGAAAAGTACGCTCGTGCGGCTCTTGCTTTAGGGGTCATGGCAACACAATATCAAGTTAGTATTCTTGCGCCAACCTGTAGAGGTAGATCATTATCCTTATCATTATAATTTTATTTTAATATTAAGTTAGTCTTTTTTCACAACAGTCAGATTTAAGGTTACCTTGAAAGCCTTTTTTTACATTTCGAGTGGTATTAGGGTTAATTATTTATTTGCAACAGTGTTATTTATTTTTTGTCGACGGTGAATCGGTTCTCAGAGTAAGTGCACACAACTGACCATTTTAAGTCTTCAGCGACCCTTCCTCCAATCCAACTGTTCCAGTTTCAGTGTCCTACTTGAGTCCAGTCAAGGAAATAATCTTTTTGGAAGATTTTCTTTCTTTCTGAGACAATTTTCTAAAATGTTTATACAGTACAGAAACGATGGTAGCGATTACTAAATAATGCTTTACTTCTTCTTTAAGCCAGAAATTTCGCCTTTTAGTTTATTTTGCAATCAAGTTTTTGTCACTGTTTAGTTTTCGAAAAATTAATTATAAAATTCGGAAAAAAAAAACAAATAGAATAAATATAAAATTGACCTGATTTTTCAAATTTTCTGTAAATGAGTTGTAATTTTTTCTTCAACTTTAAATTTTTTGTCACATCTTAAGAAAATTTTTCTTAAATTGCCGTTAAATGAGATTAACGGCAATCGAGGTGCCTGGATTCCCATTTCAACAGCTCGTATTGAATGACTATAATATGTACTTATGATTTAAAACGATAGTTGCCATCAATTAAGTCGATAAAATGTATACATTTCTTAATTTCAATAAATAATTTATTGAAGTATTGTACTTTACATTTAAAATACTTTTTATTATAAAAAATAATAGAATAAGAAATGCCAACAGAAAACTTAAATTCATGAATACTTTCTGAAAAAAAGTACGTATACACCACAGTGACCGTAAAATTATTGGAGAGATAAATTAGAAGTCCTAATAATTTTGCAAGCGTGAATGCTTTGCATGAAGGATATAAATTTTAAATCCCGACTGCCAAATTACCGACTGGACAAAATCCCGACTGAGAATCCCGACTGCCAAAATCCCGACTGCCAAAATTCCGACTGCCAAAATCCCTACTGACTGACTACTTTTTTTTTTTGGTGTGTCAATTTAAAACTGAATTTTTCAAAACAAATTAATTACAAAAATGTTTCATAATTTTATGTAGGTATCGTTTTTATCGGTTATTTTTCATGTATTTAACTTATCTGGGGTAGCATTTATGGTATTCAATATTTTTTCGTCAAAATCCTTTTTGTAGTCGTCCCGCTCACGCAACTTTGTTGCTCCGGTTAGGGTATGTCCAGTCATCTTGCAAGCGCCTGAGTTTAATAGTTTATTAAAGAATGTTTGAATAATGTAACAACAAATATACATACATTATGTACGAACACCAAGCCTTAAAAAACATCAAACTCTTTTATTTCAGCTAGTCTATTTATAATTTCAATTTCAATTTCTTCATTTATTACAGGAATCCATCACCAGCATTTACTTCAAGGTTATTTACACTACACAATTTCACCACTGAAGTCCCAAGATAAGCTCATTTTAATTGGATGTATCAATCATAGCTGTGAGTACATACCTAGATACCATTTTTATTTAACAAACATATCGATTCCTTAATTCGCAAATCAGCTAACTCCAAAGGAGACACTTAAAACCTTCGAATTTATTTATATTACATAACTTTTAAAAACTAAAAACTGCATTAGAACACAGTTAATAAATCTATTATATTAATTGTATTTTCATTTCTTGATTTGCAATTTAAGGTATCGATATTATTGTTCGGTTTCTTTCCTTAGTTTTTCATTTACTCCTTTTTTTCTGTTTTTCGTAAGTTTTTAGTCAAATTATATTTTACTTCTGACTCTGCACTACATTCAAAATGTATGTCCAGTCGTCTGGCAGGCGCCTAAGTCTTATGTTTCCATATTCCACAGCACCTGGATGACCAGCTTCGCGGGTTCAAGGGATTTTAACTCCCTTTCTGTAGTCAGTCCCGCTCACGCAACTTCGTTGCTCCGCTTAGGGTATGTCCAGTCGTTTGGCGGGCGCCTTTTTAAATTTAACAGTACCTGGGTGGCCTGTTTCGCTTCCTATTTTCTTCCTTTTCAATTCCTATTTAAAATAATTAGTGTAAAAGCAAAAAAAAAAGGTACAAAAACGTACTAAAAGTGCTGAAAATCGGAATTTTTTTGTTCGTACCATTTGGATTTTGTTAGTCGGGATTTTGGCAGTCGTGGTTTTGTGCCTATCCCAAAGTAAACAACTATATTCATTTTTTTGTGTAGACGGAGACAACACACACTTGATAAATTACGTTATTGCATTGTTTTTATATTTAAATTTTACCAATTTGTTTTAGGCGATTTAGATTATCAACACAAAAAAAAAAATAAACCTCATTCATTCATACGCATCCCCTTGTTTTTATACATGATATGTGTTACCTCCTGTTAAACAGCTGTCTGAAAACATCAATACAAACAAATTAAAGACAGAGTGTTGTGCCAAAAAGTTTATATATACGTAGGAACCTATATACATATATACATTACACAAAGAAAGTTGTCGAAAAAAGTTTTCACAATATCTTGTGCTCGTATAGTGCGTTCTGTTTTCTAACTTCTGAGGAGCTGGTACTTTTCTAGGATTTAAAAATTTCAAAAAAAATTTGTTGTTGATTTCATGTGTATAGCTACATATACGCACTCTACCAACCTATGTAGTGCAATGATTCAATAATGAATTTATTGCAAAGAGTTTTCTGTTCTCCTTATCTAAGATTTTATAAATATTTTTTTTGCATTTTTTAGAATGTCAAATAGGGGTTTCTCACACAGAAAGAATATGTTATACATGTTAGTATCAGTTTCAGTGAAAATGAATGAATGAATGAGAAGGAGTTAAGAAAAGTTATCCAGCCAAACATTTTACTTAGTTGCATTCAACTTCAATTCCTTCGATTTGCTTTCCCAAGGCTGCCTTGGAACAATCCTTTGATTTTTTATTGCCAAATAACCATAAAATAACAAAATCTATTTTATTAAGAGAACAAGAACCTCTGAGATATAAATGCTTCCTTATTTTTATTTATAGGATTGGAAGAGTATACAACTTTACACATGAAACCAACAAAAAAATATTTAAAAATCTTAAAAAAGTACCAGGGCCCCAGAAATCATTACTTAAACAAAAAACCATCGAAAACTTTTTGGAAGTAACATGGTAAGGTTGAACAATTTCAAAGACACTTTCGCACACAATATGTGTGTGATATTTGAAATCTTACGCACCTGTGACGTACATACACGATGAATGTATCAAGAACTAAACATATGTGCGAGAATATCAGTCCAGTTGAGAATAAAATAAGGATTTAGTAGATTGTTACCAGCAAAGTGTAATTAATTTGACATACGACTTCCTGCTTGATCTTGAAGAACTTTGTCTATTTCACGATTAATGAAATGCACCTTGATAAACAATAAGTGAACTAGACTTATCATTAGGGAACGAATATTACATTAATACTTCGTTCCACAGGTAATATTAACATTAGAAAAACAGTTAAAAAGACTCCAAAAAATTAATTCCCTTTTTATGTGTTAATATTTTATCTTTGTTCAAAAACAAAGTGCTTTTGTTGAAAGTTTTTATAATCAACAGCACCTATGGCTTGAACTCCATTTCGCGATGATTCTATTTACGCAATCTTGCTACTAATACTAATATATATGTGACCCAAATGTTGTTTTAGTTACTGGCGCCTTTGTTTTTAACACTATTTAAATGGTCATTATACATCAAGCATTTCCATGCCTCACTTAACATTTTCTTTACCTTCATAATTCAATGAATAGCTTCTTAAAACTAAAGCATTTTTTTGTAATTAAGTTTTTACCGAAAAACTACAAAAAAAATATTAGTAAAATCTTTGATAAGGAGAACAGAAAAAAGAACTAAATGCATTATTATGTCGTTCTTTTATATGTAGACTGTTAATGTACACACAGCTGTACCCACATAAAATTAACAACAAAACTTTTTAAAATGTTTAAATCCTAAAAAAGTACCAGTGCATCAGAAATCAGAGGAAAAGATAATGTAAAATTTTTTTTCGATGTAGGATGTTCTTTATTTCTTTTAGTTAAATAAAAGACTACCTGTATCCGATTGTATCGACTGAACTCGATTGGTCTCTTCTTTCACAATTATTCATCTTAAGAAATCTTTTTTCCTTGCCTTGCCTTTGAAAAAAAAACTCCCATAAACTCAAACATTTCAAATAGCCCTCCCTGTATTTCTTCTTCTCTGATATAACCCCTTTATTAAAGTATTCGCTTTTCGCTTTAAATTTACATCTACTATCCCGAAGGTAGCTGCGAGGAGCCACAAGATAGCCACTTGGGTCCTTTTCTTTTAATTCTTGTTTTTAATACTATTGACATGGTCGATTATTCATCAAGCATTCCCGTAACTCACATTACAAACACGATACCAAATTTAATAGAACATTTCAAATAACTTTACTCATATTCAACTATAATTATTCAATCTAGATCAATCCTTATTAAAATGGTATTTAGGTTCTAATTTTAAAGAAAAATGTTACAAGACATGGAGACACAACACATAGAGTTATTGTAATTTCCGAACAGCGAAACATACTAAATTTGACCTAAGTTAAGGTCAAATTTAGTATGTTCAGCTGTTTTCAATTATACCGCTTTCTCTAGAACTAAACTGCAACTTCCTGATAAACAATAAGCGAACCGGTACTAGACTCAACCAATGTTTTTTCTCTTGTTTTATTAAGTAACTATACCCATTTTTTATCTGTTTATATATTTTCTCTATTCAAAAAAATTCCAAAGCCACTATGTCAGGACGTTCACAATCAGCAATGCCTTGCAAAACTCTTATGGCTTGAACTCCATATGTGGATGATTCCATTTACGGAATTTTTTAACCCCTGCTTAGTATGCATATTATTATGCCTGTTTTGCTTTTAAATTCCATGAATAACTTCTTAAAACTTTTTTAATTTTTTTTATTTACAAGTTTTTTACTTAAAAATTATAAAAAAAAAATATTTTTAAAATCTTGGAATAGGAGATCAGAAAACTCTCAAATTAAATCATTCTTGAGTCATTCTTTTGTGTACACTTGTAGAATACAGACCTATAATCACATCAAATTGTGAAATCTGCTACAGCTACGCACATAAAATATACAACAAAACTTTTTAAAATTTTTAAATCCAATAAAAGTACCAGTGTATCAGACATCAGAGAAGAAGATACTGTAAAACTTTTTTCCACAACCAGACATATATGAATGCATTCTTAGAAATCTCCTTGCCTTCCCTTAAACGAAACATAGTCTCGTACTTTTCAATAAAAACTTGCGTGAACCTTGAACCCATTTTATGAGGTATCAGGTATAACCTGTTATTAAAGTGTTTGTTTTAGATTTGACTCCATTATGCCAAATGTATCTGGGGGTTCCACAATATAGTCACTTGGGTCCTTTTCTTTTAATTATTGAAATGGTCATTATCCATCCATATCTCACTTTACGCCTTATTTGTCCTCATAATTTAATGATCAACTTCTTAAAACTAATTTTATTTTTTATTTCATAAGTTTTTAACCGAAAAATTATAAAAAAATGTTTTTAAAATCTTGGATTAGGAGAACAGAAAACTGTGAAATAAATTAATTCTTAAGTCGTTCTTTTATGTAGACTGGTAATGTACACACATTTATACGCACATAAAATATAAAACAAAACTTTTTAACATTTTTAAATCCAAGAAAAGTACTAGTGCATCAGAAATTAGTGAAGAGAACGTACAACTTATAAACAACTACTAAACTTTTCCAGAACCAGAAGTTCTTTGTTTAAAATGTGAAATGCATTTTTGGAAATCTCCTTTCCTTTACCTTGCTTTTGACAAAAACCTCCCATAGGATCAAACTTTTCCTCCCTTTTAGCTCTGAAACTGTTTTATTAAGATGTATTTTTTCTTATTTGGTAACCTTTTTTAAAAGTGTTTGCTTTATATTTACTTCCTCTACGCCGAAGGTAGCTTCGTTGCTGCGAGGTTCCACAAGATGGCCTCTTGGGTTCTTTTCTTTTTATTCTTGTATTTTATTTACATACCTCACTTTGCGCCTTCCTTGCCTACATAATTTAATGACTAACTTCTTAAAACTAATAGCATTTTTTATTGTTAAACTTTTTTATCAAAAATTATAAAAACTATTTGTAAAATCTTGGATAAGGAGAACAGAAAACTCTCAGAAATTAATTCATCATTGGATAATCCTGTCATATAGGCAGGTAGAATAAATGCATACATATAAAGACAATTGCAATACATGAAACTGACAACAAAACTTTTTCTTACATTTTTAAACTGTAGAAAAGTATCAGTTCCTCAGAAAACAGAAAACTGAACGCACTACGAGCACAAGGTACTGTCAAACTTTATTCAAGGACCAGATTGCTGCCTTCTTTTATCAACATGTATGTATTTTTAGAAGTCTCCTTTCTTTGCCTTTGACAAAATCTCATAGAATCATACTTTTCAAATAATTCTCCTTCGACTTTCAACTCATTTTATTGAGATGGATTTCTTCTTATCCATATGGGAACCTGCTATTAAAGTGTTCGCTTTGGATTTACCTCCCCAGTCCATTCTTTCCTAAAGGGGTCTCACAAGATAGCCACTTGGGTCCTTTAATATTAGCTTTTATTGTTAACCCTTTCAATGTTCACTCACCATTTTTATTTATTTTTGGTCTTTATCAATTAAGCACTCCCATATCTGACTTGGCGCCCACGATGACAAATTTATTAGAAAATTTGTTTGTAGATAAACAAAAAAACTTTTTATTATACAACTTCCCACAATATACACCTCCCTTACCTTCATAATAATTAGTCTTACTTATCAAAACTAACTTAATTTCGAAAAAATGTCTGCCGAAAGTTGAGCAAATTTACAAAAAATATTTGTAAAATCTTGAATTAGGAGAACATAAAACTCTGCAATGAATTTATGATTGGATCCTTCTGTCATTGTCACAGGTAGAATACATATGCACATATAAAACCAATAACAAACTTTTTTACAATTTTTTAAATCCTAGAAAAGTACCAGTTCCTCAGAAATCAGAGAACAAAACGCACTATATACGAGTACAAGATACTGTCAAACTTCATCACAGAACCAGATTGCTCCCTGCTTTTATATAAATATGAATGCCTCTTAAGAAATGTTCTTGTCATACCATAGATAGAAGTTGTACGATAATAACGAAGTATTTGTAAACACAACCGACCTTGACACAAATTCTATGCCATACCAAGAAATTCCTTCTGCAAGTAGCTGTATGAGATGAAGTACGAGTACACACATTCTTTAGGGTTGAGGTTGAAAGAGAAATATATATGCCAGTTAATATACATAGAAACATATACATATTTGCTCGTATATATTATACCAACTGACTCATACCCTTATAGACTATCCTGCCATTTTTAAACAAATGCCACAAGCTGTGGTAATCCTTTTTATTCACACATTTAGGGATGATTCCGAAAGGAAAATCAACCCATCCAACAAAGAGCAAAATTGAACTCAGAACACTTGTCTTCCAGACATTTTCACATCCTGTATACATGCTTGCGAACAAACTATACATACATACATATAACATGTGAACATATAAAATATATTGTCTACTGGTTTTCTCCACAGCATAGACAATCCTGAAGAGCCACTTGGCTTAAAACGTCTGAAAGTCTGAGGATGGGGGGGGGCAACCTTCGGAACCAAGCAAAGGTGGTATCCTTGTAGGACAACCACACATTCTCTGAATTTGGGGGAACGTTTTCCTCAATCACTTTCCTTCCTGGAAGGAGAATGAAGAAACAGCTAGAGATAAACATCCTGCTATGAGGTTGCTAGGAATTCTCAGCAGAAAATGTTTATGCCTCACTCACTTTGTATATATATAGATTGTCTTTGTTTTTTGAAAATTTGTGCAAAAGACTAAAATTTGCGATAGCATTATGCTATTAGCAAAGGATTATCTACTGCTGCCATGTGAGAAAAAGGACGAAGAAGAGGATGACCCGATGACGAGTAATTATTGCTTATGTTTCTAAACAACTAGTTGCTGAAAGACATACTTTAACACTTCTTGCGGAGACAATTAACTTCACAGTTGAGAAGTGCTTTGAAAATACCAGTTACAAGGAAGAAAATCAAAGTCGTCCAAGGGTGTTTCTTAAATAGCCAATTTAAATGAATACAATTGTCTTTATAGATTTTGATTTTGAAAACTCATGTAAAAGTGATGCGGTGAAAAATAAACTTCTAAGAATACTGAACTTGAACTTAGTGAATGTTCGACCTTATGGCTTGACACTGTGTCTTAGGTTGGAACTCACCTCGAGTCATTAGCATATCTATAACAAAGGTGACAATATTCCTAGAAGAGGATGTTAAAATAAGTTCTCCTTAGAGGAAAATGCACGTTTTTAATGAAAAAAAAACTGTGCTTTCACATAGGACAATAATAGACGTTTTCTAATCTTACAAACTTTCCGTATTTGTGTATGTACAGGTTCAGTTTTTTGAGGCGGTAGCGTAAACCATAAGAGCAATTGTTATTTTCCTTTCGCTAAAATCAGGATATCTGATTAACGATTTCGATGTGGTCAGACCCGGGGACGTTTTCTCAGGTACATATGTCATAGGTACTTTGCGAGGGGTTTGTCACTAGCTTAGTGGTTCAATGATAACAATATTTCAAATGACTTCATATGATTTCAGGTGATTTCAAGCAGTATTTAAATTGATTTCAAAATTTTGTGATTGCATTGATTTCAAATAAATTAACTGATTTCAAATGATTGAAAATTAATTCAAGTGATTTCATAGTGATTTCATTGTGGCATTTTTGATTTCATGAAACTAAAAGTGATTTCAAATATTTTTAATAATTGCAAAAAATCATTTGAAATCGATAACCAACATTTTTTTTAATTTCTTCACTTGAAATACTGATTTCATCTGATTTCAACGTGATTTCAAATGATTACAAGCATAAGTGGTCAGGTGATTTCATTGGTGACAAACCCCTCGGTACTTTGATTATTTTATTTTGTTAAGACTTTAGATTAACGGAAGGCAAAATAATCGTTAAAAACTATTTCCATCTCCAATATTTTTGCAATTTTTCTCCAATTACTTTTTACTAGAAAAAGTTATCAAAAATAAGACCCGAAACGGAAAAATGAAGTATCGCCTAAAATTATTTTTAAGCGATTCTTCATTTTGTACTATGTATTTGAAGAGGTGGTTTTTTTAAATGAAATATTGCCCAAAACAGTTGTTTATTTTTACGAAAAACTGCCCGAAAAAATTAAAAATGAAAAATCAGCCAATGTTTTTTGGGCGAACTTGAAAAATTCAAGAAAGACCTAAAAATTATTTCAAAAACTTCCAAAAACAAATACCAGTCCAGTCACCAAAAATTGAAAATCATGTAATGCAATTTGATACAATAAAACACTTTTAACTAATAAAAACTCTATTTGGGCTTACTATAAGATTTCGGATGGGTGCGGGTTTGGGTAGGTATATAAAAAGTGGCAGCACCAATATTTGAGTGTTATTTTTTTTGGTACGCGCCAACAAAAACAACTTCTTTCCATAGTTAAATTTATTTTGAAAAGCCTGTAGACACCAACACTAATTTTTGCAGGAGTTATACGTTTAGTATGGCTGCCAACGCCAATCATCAGACTCCTTTTATGTAAGTGTCGCTCGTCCATTTACAACTTCATGTTTGTTCGAAAAACACGTTATTGAATTTTTACCTGGACCAGAAATCGAAACTGGACCTCCCACACATATGGTCATCGTACTACGCAATTCTACCTTTGTAACCTTAATACTTTAAACAAATTCTAAAAATTATCTGCAGAAAAATAATCAAATAAAGAAAAATCGTCCAAATAAAGTTAAAATCCCTCGAAACCTCTAGCAAGCTAATTTTACTGAACTAATATGTTTTTTGTACCAAAGCATAACTTTCTTTATTTAATTATTTACCCAATTTAAGTTATAACTCACAAAAAACGAACGTAAAACGACAAAATTCCAGTCCCACCCCATATACATAAATAAGTAAAAACTTTATTTACGTCAGGCATTTCAATTCGAAAATATCTCAATTGAAATTCCTTGTTTGTTTTGACAATTGATTAACTTACATATTTAAATTTACATATTTTGTTTATATATAAGATGGTATTTATTTTAAATAACTCTAACCAAATACTATTTCTTCTACCTACAGGTGATGAAAAGAGGAAAAAACTACAACTACAAAGGCGACTGCTCTTGCTGTTATCAGGGCTTACAAAATAATTTAAGCTATATAAATCAATTTCTGTTATACCTATACCTAAGTTATTATTATTACATATAGTACAATTCTAAAATAATATTTATAATATTATATAATACCTAAATAATAAATATCATCAATAAAAAAAATAAATATTCCAAATCGTTCGTTGTTTTGTCTATTTTTTTCAATACTTGCAAGAGAACCATATAAATGTCACCTTCCACCACATATTTATATATGTCAGCAAATTTGTTGCTACTTTTAGCCCCACATATGCAATAAATCAAATTTTACCATATACACTGACATTTATATTCTCCACACAACACACACAAAATTTCACAAACTCTCCACATTTGAATTCACCACGAGTAGTATTGTGTGCGTGTCGATGCAAATTCCTACTAAAAATTCGATTTTTTTGTGAAACACCAGGCGATCAGGAACAGCAGCAAGCATCAAAAACATTTTTGACTGCAAAAAGTATGCATTGAAAGCTGGCTACGAATGACAGACAACCAGTGAAGCGAAACTATTTCCGGTCATTTAATTTAAAGCATACTCTTAGGCGTTTACAAAAAAATAAACCGGATACACATTCGCCGTCAGCTAGTTTTTATTGCATACTCTTTGTTGTGAGTATAATTTTTGATGCTTGCTGCTGTTTCTGAGCGCCTGGTATTTTACAAAAAATACCAGGCGATCATGATTTTGTAGCAAGTATACCCCATTGATTTTATGATACACACACAACGCAAGTGTGGGTGAGTGAGTATGCGATGTGTGTGAGAGCTCGTGGGTGTGTACTAATTAATGTACATAGTGGAGGGTGTGTATTTGTGAGGTAAGATTATTGCGTTTGTGGGTTGTATGGGGAATTTGGTTGTATTTAAAAGTAGAGGCATATTTACTATTGTAATATATGTGTTGGTGTATTAAAGTGAAATTGCGTTGGTAGGGTATATGGTAAGTATTGATTAAAATATTTTTGATGCTTGCTGCTGTTTCTGAGCGCCTGGTGTTTTATAAAAAAATACCAGGCGATCGTAGCAAGCATACCTAATTAATTTCATGATACACACAGCGAAAGTGTGGGTGAGTGAGTATGTAGGGTGGGTGTATGGTAAGTATTGACTAAAATATTTTTGATGCTTGCTGCTTGCTGTTCCTGATCGCCTGGTGTTTTAGAAAAAAATACCAGGCGATCATGATTTTGTAGCAAGCATACCCCATGGATTTTATGATACACATACAATGAAAGTGTGGGTGATTCAGTGTATTTATGTGGTAGGATTATTGCGTTCGTAGGTTGTATTGGGAATTGGGTTGTATTTAAAAGAAGAGGCATATTTAATGTCGTAATATATGTGTCGTAATATAGGTATTGGTTAAAGATAAATTAATTGCGTTGGTAGGGTATATGGTAAGTATCGACTAAAATATTTTTGATGCTTGCTGTTGTTCCTGATCGCCTGGTGTTTTATAAAAAATACCAGGCGATCATGATTTTGTAGCAAGCACACCCCATTGATTTTATGACACACATAAAACGCAAGTGTGGGTAATTCAGTGTATTTATGTGGTAAGATTATTGCGTTCGTAGGTTGTATTGGGAATTGGGTTGTATTTAAAAGAAGAGGCATATTTAATGTCGTAATATATGTGTCGTAATATAGGTATTGGTTAAAGATAAATTAATTGCGTTGGTAGGGTATATGGTAAGTATCGACTAAAATATTTTTGATGCTTGCTGTTGTTCCTGATCGCCTGGTGTTTTATAAAAAATACCAGGCGATCATGATTTTGTAGCAAGCACACCCCATTGATTTTATGACACACATAAAACGCAAGTGTGGGTGATTCAGTGTATTTATGTGGTAAGATTATTGCGTTCGTAGGTTGTATTGGGAATTGGGTTGTATTTAAAAGAAGAGGCATATTTAATGTCGTAATATATGTGTCGTAATATAGGTATTGGTTAAAGATAAATTAAATGCGTTGGTAGGGTATATGGTAAGTATCGACTAAAATATTTTTGATGCTTGCTGTTGTTCCTGATAGCCTGGTGTTTTATAAAAAATACCAGGCGATCATGATTTTGTAGCAAGCACACCCCATTGATTTTATGACACACATAAAACGAAAGTGTGGGTGATTCAGTGTATTTATGTGGTAAGATTATTGCGTTCGTAGGTTGTATTGGGAATTGGGTTGTATTTAAAAGAAGAGGCATATTTAATGTCGTAATATATGTGTCGTAATATAGGTATTGGTTAAAGATAAATTAATTGCGTTGGTAGGGTATATGGTAAGTATCGACTTAAATATTTTTGATGCTTGCTGCTGTTCCTGATCGCCTGGTGTTTTATAAAAAATACCAGGCGATCATGAGCTTGTAGCAGGCCACCATTGCTCGTACACAATGTTAGTGTGGGTGAATTTATATGCGAAGAGTTTGTGAGCTCGTGGGTACCAATGTATATAGTGTGAAGGGTATAGAAAAATATTTTCAGTGTTTGTGTGGTAAGATTAAATGTGTATTGTGTTTTTGGCTTGTATGAGGACGTGGTTTGTATTTAAAAGTAGAGATATACAATTCCAACACGTAGAGATATACATATTTACTGACGTAATATAAATGTGTAATAGATGTAAATACTGACATTTATATGGTTAGATTTTCTTCTTTACATAGTTTGATTTCGACTGTGCTGATCTTTATATTTTTATTCGAATGAAATGCAAATGGTAAATTCATTAATTGCGATATTGCAACATCAACTTATACACACAACATTTATGTGTTTTATATTTGGCCGTCACCATTTTCGCAGTAGGGCAAAAAATTAATTTTAGTGTTGGTGTCGTAAGTTAAATGTACTGCGTTGGAAGGATTTATGCTGAGTAGCGATTAAAATACTGATGTATTGACAACAACATAATACTTATGTGGTAACATATAAATATATTTATGGCAGATTTACACATGCATGTATACAAATTATATCTTTTTGATGCTGTTGTTCCTGATTGCCTGGTATTTCACAAAAAAAAAATGTAAGCTATCGTTAAATCAAAACGTCTACTTCATTCTGTACTCATATTATGCACATAACATTTTAATAACAGAAATGATAAATACTTACCAACATAAACATTGGTATACTTACTCATAAGCGCCTGCTGTTTCAAGAAATTTAAGAAAAGAGTTATTTTATTTCATGATTTTATTTGATTTTATTGATTTTTTTTTTAACAAAAAACGCTTCCACGACGAATTCAATGCCTTAAAATAACTACATATGGATTTGTGTTCATTTATGTTATATAGGTGGGATTTAAGTTTGTAATGGGACATATATCCAAGTTGGAAATAAGTCCATACAAATATGGATTTATGTCCATCTATGTTAAAGGGATATGAGTCCGTAATGAGACATAAATCCTACTGCGAAAAAGTCCACAAAATATATGAATTCATGTCCATTTATGTTATGTTCATAAAGGGACATAAATCCAAGTGTCCATTTGTAATAACTTACAACTGGAGGAAAATTTCTTGCACTTTTAATGTTAAAAACTTTGAACTTAATCAACGTAAGTGATTTTATGATTTCTCAACATTAATTGCCAAAAAATTCAAGATTCAATAATTTTCGAATACATCATTTTCCACTCTTTTCAAAGAAGCATTAGGTTCTAATTTTTCTATGAAATATTCGAATGTGAGGTAACTTACATAAGTATAAGTATACGTTTCCTAATAACAACAATATATTAATGTAGGTATATCTATGATAAGTTAGAATCAAAATGGATCTAGGAGTTTCGGAGAACATAGCGATGAAAATTGAAACCGACAAGACGGTACAAAGAACTGTGTTTCGTTCTTATCAGTAAATATTATAATTGAAAGTTTCAAAAATAAGAAGCTTTTCATATTTAAAAGTTTAACTTTTTCATTTGATGGTTTTCATCTTTGATACTTATTTACTTCAAGTAAAAACTTTTTAGGACGCTTAAAAGCTCCTTAGGTATAATGAAAATTACACTCTAAATATTTTCTTCCGCGTTTTGAAGAAAATTTATTAACACTTTTTTAATCACAATCACCAGAGATCTGATTTCAAGGCATTTAAAACCCTAAAAAGGACAAATCAAAACCTCGGAAAAGGCAAACAAAAGACATTTTAAAATTAATTAAGAAAAAATTAATGAAATGTATTTATAGTAATGGAAATAATGTATATGTAGTTGCACGTTTACAACAATAAATAGATTTTTAAATTTTCGTTAATTCGTTTTGCTTCACAAATGTTAATTTTTTTTTTGTTTTTCTTTCCATATGTACTGAAATCAGGGGCGCCTTCTTTTCCAAAGACAACCGTTTCTTCAAGCATTTCTTCAAGTGACCACAACATAAGAAACATTTTTGAAATGTTTAAATAAATAGAAAACATTTCAAATCAAGCACAACAATGCTACTGGGCTATTTCATTTGAGCACTATGTTTATATAGAAGATTCAGTAAACATGTCCAAAGTTTTCTAGGGAAATATATAATTAGTTTTAATTTCGTTCGAAATTGAATTCGTAAATGAATAAATTTTCTTAAAGTTTAAAAATAAATGTTCCACATTTTGTAAGCAAATCAAATATTTTAAATATTTTCGGTGCATTCCCACGAAATCTGAATAAACTTTGATTTATAGATTTTAACCATCAATTAATCTTTGGTCATCTTGTAGTTAAGCAATAAAGAAATGTTTAACAGCACATTATTTTTAACCTCTATTATTATTTATTATAATTTCTGAATTTCTTATCTGGAATCAAAGTATTTTTTCACAAGAAAAAAAAAACAGAACAAAAATGTAATTAACAAGAAATTAGGTAAACAATATTTGCATTCATTACTTTCTACTATTTAAAAACATGTTATTATTTTTACTTTTTTTTTATTTTATCTTGGAAGTCTGAACAATTTAGAACTTTCTATATAAAATCATCCCATAATAATTTCGTTGGTATTCGAAGCATATAAGATGGCAATTGAAATATACAAAATGGATCTATAATCCAAAAAACTTTTCCAAATTCTAGTATGTTTCTTAAAAAATCTTTGGTTGCATCAACAAGTTTCTTAGGTTTGAGAACATTTCTGATTTTCACTTGTGGAGTGAGTCGTATTTTGTCAACTGTTGCACACACGTCTTCTTTAGATGTTAGTATTCCGGTAATGATGTACATAAGTTTCACATACCTTTGAAGGTTAATTAAAATTTATTATAGGAAAACAAACAATAAATACACTTTAAAAAAACATCCCACCTTACGGTTTTTTGTAGCACCATTTTAAGTTTTATTTAATTTCTTATCTTTTTTTTATTATTAATTTTCATTAGAATTTGTAGACTTTAAAGATACGAATTTTATCCGACAGATCACACTGCAGTTAATACGTCAATCTAGGACGTCTTCGAACCAGACATTGAAGTTACTCAATAAGAAATTAAATGTGAAAGTAAAATAAACAAAAAAAATCAATTTCTTGATTGATAAGGAAATTATTTTTATAAACCAGCATTCAACTTGAACTGATAAGCGACTTTAAGAGAAATAAATTCGTGTTAATGGAAGATGGGCGAGACAAATTGCGTGTATTTTTGAGAGATTAAATGAACTGGTTTCATTAAGTCGGGGTCGAAATGGTTTTTGTTTTATAAACATGATGTATACGTAGAAATCTAACCTCACTTTTATATCTACATATTTCTACATTGAAAAGAAGCTGTGTCAACTGTTTGTCTTTGCTGGAAAATTGTTGTATTGAATTTGTTCCATTTGCCATGTCAATAAAATAATGAACGTACTATTGCAACTGGTGACCTGTGTGCATTGGGAAATATTTCCATATTCTTAATGCTATGGTTACCAAGTGGTTTAAAAAACAAGTAAATAAGAAACTGGAAACTGTATACAATTTTCTAAAGATTTCCATATCAATTGTTGTGATAAAAGTCCCAATTTATTATTCTGTAGAAGCGAATTCTTAGCAATTCCGAAAAATACTCATTTATTCAAAGTGATTTTAAAAATTGTTACCTTATTTATATTCAGCGTTAAATATGTTAGAAATCGCAAGTCAATTCAAAAACACTCATCATTTCCAGCAGCCAAAACGTCATTGAAGATCAGAAAATGTACTTGAAATTGAAGAACAATCTTGATTTTAGGCCTGAAATGAAAACTGACATGTGAAAAAGTTTACTCAAACATTTTTGTTATAGTTTTTATGTAATAAATAATAATAATAACTTTGTTTATAGAATTTATTTTTAACCTTACGCTAAAAGAACAGGGGCCGAATTGCGTCCTACGTGCAACTCGCGAACAGAATGTTCCAGTTTGGGATGGTCACTTCTCAATTTCTCATATCGCATCTTACGTTAACGAGTTCTTGTGTACGTTCACTCGAAATATCATTCATCAAGTCTGGAGTCAACGGATGGGTGTTGAAGTTTAATTAATTTCAGAAAAAGTTTCTTTAATTTTTTTGGTTTCGTAACGGTCATCTACTTTTTTTCCAGCTGAGTCCTTCATAGAACTTGAATTTTAATTTAATTTTATTTTATTCATTTGATAGTCTTACAAAAAATTGAAGCCAATATACAAAATAATACACTTCCATCTTAAAAGAAAATATATAACACACAATTTTAGAATTCACATAAAAACTATTTTCACTTCGAAATCAACTCAACTTGAATCCTCAAAACTCCATAGAGCAAAGAAAAAGCCTTTGTTAAATGCAGATTACACAAACAACTTTAAGGTCACTCAATAAATCTGTTTTTTTTTTTCAGTGTCAATTTATTAAATTGAGAACCGTGCAATCAGCAACAGGCACCAATGTTTTCTAAAAAGCTATACTTACAAAAGACTCCACTGCAAATTATTAATGATTTGCAAAAATTTTAAATAAATGCAAAATCAATAATTAACTCAATTCGCCGTCGTAAATAAAAACAAATTTAAAATTATTGATTCACACCTATTGTAAGTTCCACGGGAACAAAATTCCACAGGGCAAAAATCCCATTTCACTGTTCCCTTATTGTGAGTTTCGTGTGAAAAATTGTTCATGTTCGAAAAAACTCCCTTATTGTAAGTTCTTATTCCGTCGTTGACAGCTAATATTTCCATTTATTTTATGGAGGTGAACGAGGCGGGAATTGTAAGATTTTATTTGTTTTTTTATCAACAAAAGTAAAATAGAAACAAAGCAGCACTAAAAAAACAAACCAAAATTATGCATTATGTTTGTAGGTACATACATAGGTGTGAAATAGAAAGCGGCAGCATACAAAATGTATGAAAAAGAAACAAAACACAAATAAAAACTTCTTCCTCTACCAAAATATGTGTGGCAATGCTTAATATTTATAAGATTTTTATTTTATTTATTAAAGAATTATTAAAGTTCAAACAATCTCGATTCAAAGAATTAAAACTATTTGTTTGACACTTATTTATCAAACTTTGACACTTACTAAACAGAAACACACCTTTTTTTCGAACTGTCAGTTCTGATTCGAAGTGGAATTTTATTCCCGTGAAACTCGCAATAACTTTTAAAGTTCCGGGCGAACAAAAATATTTCGGGTGAAAGGTTTTCCGGGTGAAACTCAAAATATAGGTGTTATTACAAAAATTCACAAATCGCACGAAAACTAATATAGTATAGAAATAAACGAAAACTAACTAAAAACTAAATGTAAAAATTGAAACAAAAAATAAGTTGTAATTGTGTAGCTATCCTTGTTTATCACACTAAAATTGTGCTGCTTTCATGTTTATATAAAATTGCTTAAGTTCAATAAATAGCTTAAATATAAAATGCTAATGAGTACCTCTCACTCTAACAAGGTACCCTTATCTGGGTTGTTAATGATACGAATGTATATGTGTGCATTCTAAAACTAATATAGAAGACAAATACTTAATAACTAACTAATCTATGAAAACTAATTTCCCCAATCAAAGGTTGTTGCCCCTTAGCTATGTATTAGCGATCAGCAAGGAGTACGAGCTTTCCTTCAAGCAAAATTAAAATTATTGAAAGACTTGCGAATGTAAATCCTTCAAAATAGCTACAACTTAGCCTTCATAAATTATATACATAAAACGTTGACCACGACTTGGTCGATTTAAAATTTTTAATTTATATTTTCTATAAGTTTGAACACTAATTTCGTGTTCGTTTGAAATTTATATTTCTGGAACCTACGGCTTAGGTCTGGAACACCAATACTTGGTGATTTTTTTTTTTATTAAAACACACTTCAAGAAAATTCACATAGATTTATTGGAACTAAAGCCATATTTTTTTTTAATAATGGTTTGATTAACATTAAGTAAATAATATAACAATTTGTTTAATTTTTTATTTAAAATATCCTTATTTCATTTTTGTATCTCATATCATAAATTGTTCCCTAAGTTGTCATGTTTTCACAGTATGTATGTATGTACATTTATGTTATATATTAAATTTATTTCATGAAGCGATCCTCAATAGACTTTTGTGAATTGTCAGAGTTGTCAGGACTTATCGAATTCATTGGGCTTTTATCTCCACACACCTGTTTTAATTCAAAATATAAATAAATTTATATATATTTTGTTTTAAATTTTATATTTATCTACATTAAGACTTGTGTGCAGCATATTTGTAACTGCTTCTAGATCCAAATTATCATCCTGAGCAGATATTTTCCTCAATGCTGAAAAAACGATGCTTAGATCTCCTTTCAATTCGGAAACTACAGCAGTGATTTTTTGAGCATTCGATAATACTTCAACACTCTGAGTATAGGCGTTATAACGCACTCCAAATGGACGCTGAATACTATCTGCAAATGCTCTGCAAATACAATTTTTAACATTTAACTTTAACCATGAAAGAAAAACAATATCAACCTCATTTGTTCCTTGGCCTCTTCAAATGAATCCGTGTAGTAATAAGCATTTTGATATGAAGTTATGATACACTCCTCCTGGCAAGTAATCTCAGGATCAAACTTTTTTATTTTGTCTGTTGCCTTAATGGCATGAGTTAGTTCTGCAATCGAGCTTAATAGTCCAGCACCATAAACCTTAAAGGATTTATCTGGTTGTAAGCAGAGTCCAAACTCGACCGTAAAAAAATAGAGCTAAGACAACAACATTTTTTATAAAATTAAGATTGTTTTTTTTTTTAAGAACTCACTGTTGCCAATTTTTCTATGTCAAGATCAGAAGCTCCCAACGAAGCCAAGCCAATTTCTTGAGAGAATTGTGCAAAACTTGGATTTGCCAATAATGGCATATGACCAAGAAGCTCGTGACAGCAGTCACTGACAAACATCGAAAGTGTTTTTATATTTTTTTTTTTATAAATATTTCAAATTTTATACTTACGGTTCTGGAGTATAAAAGGGATCTGATGAATGTCGAATGTACTGCGTACAATGAAACACTCGAAAAGCCAATCCGGAAAGAAAATCTCTCGGCGAAAGATATCCAGCAACTGGACGGAGTTGAAATCCGGTTTTGCGTTTTAAATATGTACTGACATCTTGAAGCTGTGGCAAATTATCCTCTCGGTATCCGCAAAATTTAACTAAATCTGGCCAATTCTCTAGATATTCGGGCACCGCATGTTTAATATATAATCGCTGAAGCTCAATGAATACTGTGCCCCTATTAAATTTTAAAATATAAACTTTTTTTGAACTTTAAAAAATCCGCGGAGTCGCTAAAGAAAAAGTGTAGATTCTTAAACGATATATGACAGGGAACAAAATATTTTCCTATATTGTATCGTGTTTTACCGGTAATACAAAGTTCTTTCTTTAGTATTGATCAACTTAAAATTTTATCTCTAATATTTGGTAACAAGTCAACAACACCTATATTTGGCAAAGAAAGTAAGAAATCTTTATGACAACCCTGCTACAAAAAGAGCTTTCTATAGAAAGCATCCTTTGAAAAACTGGAAGGAAACTTTTGAAAACTTTCATGAAATTTCTAAAGTCTTATCTATATGTACATAGATGTTTCATATACCATACGCCAGAAATTTAGTTTTAAACTTATCCACAATCTATAAAAATTTACTTTTGAATTTCGGTGTTATTTCACTTAAGGCTGAATTTTAACGTTCAGCTTTATTTCGCTCGTTGGTTTCTCACGGAACCAAAATATTCGACTTTCTATGATTTTTCATCTTAAAATTATTCAAACAATAGCTTGTTTTAGAAGCCACTTGTTGATACGAAATAAATCACGTTTGGTAAGCTACAGCTAATCAAAATCAGTGCGTTCGTCAGTTCCGTCTGTTTGTCAGTTATTTTTCTGCATTCATAAACACCTGTAGCGAAAGCTGTTGTAAAAATTTTCCTCAAACTTGGGATCTGGGGCTAACAATTTGAGATGAAATGGGAATTTTCAATTAAGGTCTAAGAAACTAATTCCGGCACACAACCGTGTAGTGAAAGGTTGTTTTTATTTAAAGAAAAGTCAGCTAGCCAAATGGTAAGCATATAATTTGTTTTCTGAAATTAGTTCGACATTTTAAAAAATTGGTTCATGAATGTCTTAAAATATTCGAAACTTTTAATTACAAACATTTGTAATTAAAAGTTTCGAATATTTTGTTCCTAAAATAGGTTTGCATCAAAATGTTTAAATACAACAATTAAAAAGTATTGTTTTACATAATTTTTTAAGAAATTGTTTATAAAAATCTGCATATAGGTAAAATTTTCGTAATAAAAGTTTTTAAAATATTTTTGTATACATACATATATATTTTTAGAAACACAAACTAAATTTATTTTATAATAAATATTCCTTTTTAAAAACAAATTTAAATTAAATTTTCTTTTTATTTATTTCATGTAAAATGAATAATTATTGCTCTCCACTCAAGAAATAAATTTCTACGAAATATTTCAATCACTTACAACTTCGTATTCAACAAATTGAATAAATGCTTTTAAAATAGTGTAACTAAAGACATCTAGTGAATTTTCTCTGAAACTTAAGTTTATTTGAATTTCTCTATACAAAATTTATCAGGTGATCAAGTTATGTACCATACCACTTTACCAAATTTGATTACATACATATCTCAAAATATACATACATCTCTTTTTACACTCATTCACACGATACTTTTGTGTATTTGATAATTCGTTATTTGGGATGAATATGTGTCGTAATCTCGTAACGTTATATGTGTATATGTAGTAAGTAAACACTATCAGAAAGATTTTCTGCTTATAACATAATTTTTTTTCGAGGTGTTGATGACAATTGTGGATGAGTATGATTTTTGTTGTTTGGAGATATGTGTGTCTTATGTGCTTCTAAAATTCTTATTGAATTAACGCCGTTGTCAGTTTTCACATTTTTTATTTAACAAATTGTGAATCAAATTATTGCGATGTTGCAACATTTGGAAATAAAAAAAAAAAAAACATCATCACTAAATTGCCACATTTTAAGACTGACATCAGGCGACCATGACCCATATTTTTTGATTTTATTTCAAAATAAACATCGTTTCATGCTAAAAATATTCGCCACATTTATTGGTGCATTTAATTACGGAGTGTTTGTAAGTGCCGTAGTTACTAAAAGTAGTTACCGACAAAAGCTGTGGTAACAAGTAAATACTGGCGTAATATGTACACTGTAGATTGTACAATAATTGTACATTTCTATATTAACTAAAGATAGTTATTAAAAGATTTTTGTTAAAAATGTACGTTCACAGATAGAGTGCGTTTTTTACCTATTAATTTTTTTCTCGGGTCAGAAAATAACTTTACGGGAAATATTTAGTTTTAGATGGAAAATAACTTTATTTCTGGTGGGAATAATTTTTTTTCCAACGAAAAAGAAATACTTTTACTTTTTTTATAAAAAAAAATAAATTTATTTCGATGTGAAGTTATTTCCCACCTTTAGCGCGAAATAACTTCACTTAATAATACATTCAAATTGTAGATGGGAATTTACTTCACACAAATTTTAAATTATAAATTACATAATACTTTGTGTGGTAATTAATTTCACATGAAAAAAGTTAAGTATGTTCCAGGTAAGTATATAATATCGAAAAAACCTTAAATGCTATCTTGTGTAAAACACATAATCATAAACACCGTATGATATTTTAATGAAATGTTAAGTCATTATAAATTTACCAGAAAAACATAATTTTGTGTGAAAAAAAAGTAATGGTGACATTTTCTCTTTAGCGACATTAAACACAAAAACAATTAAATGCTCACCAAGTCTTTATCTCTTCTGCTGTATACTGCACTCGTGGTATTGCATTTCCGCTATGAATATACACACAGTTTATAGAAAACAAAATGAAAATTTGCCACAATATTAAACTCACTGTTTGTAAGAATTTGCAATCGCACTAAATTGCTCTCTCCTCTTTCTATAAATTGGATCTTTAAAACCAGGATGATCTGCATCCAAATCCGAGCCATACATCAAAACATTTTGAGCTTTATCTAAATCAGCTATTTTTCTCGGGAACCAAACCATGTCACCAAAATCTAAAGTTATTTAATTTTCGAACAAACAACTTTATAATATATTTTTATCGAAACGATTTTTTTTTCTTACCAAAACTAGAACATGCCGAAAGAGTGGCTCGTCCACCAACAACTGCGTTATTGTCATCGGTCGCCGATGTATAATTTACTGATTGTACTTCACGATTTAACATCACTAAAACTTGATCCAATCGTTTTCGATCACATTCAACGTCGACTAGGACATCGGCTTGATTAGTGGCATTCTCAAGTGGCGATAATTCTAAATGCAACACATTTATTCCCAGCTCCTGGAACACTTGTAATGCTCGAGCTAAATTGCCAACTTGATTTTTTAGAGTGAAAATAATAGAAATTCTGTCTCCAGGTGAGGTGTTTCTTAATCCTTCATCAACACGGGTTTCCTTAACCTCCTGGAGAATATGTATAATAGTTTAAAAAAAAAAAGATAAAACTTAAGTATTCCTTTTGATCTTTCTCACATTGGTCACGGGTTTTTTGTGTAAGGGACTGCCTTGTTTAACAGACCACTCCTGTTCACCACTGCGATACAACCACAATCCTAAAAGTCCTTTTCCAGATCCACTCATTATTAATTAAGCACTTTTTAAATTAATTTCAAATAAAATCACAAGGGTTTTTGGAATTTCACTTTTGAAGACCGTTCTCAACCGATTCTAGAATTCAACTGCTGGGTGTACACACAAGGCAGCTTCTTTTATAGTCGAGCCATCTCCTGTGCGTCGTCATTGATCAAAATCACACAATGCACACAAAACTTTTTATTCCTTTTGCCGAGGGAATGTATCCCAGTGGAAAGGGGCGAGAGGTTTCAAATGGAAACATTTAAAAACTTCTCCATCAGAGTCGTTGGTTTAACTGCAGTGCATTCGGAAGTATTATACAAATAGATATTCACAACCTACACACTCGCTATCCTCTTCCAAGTCATCAATTAGATACCTTGACTTCTCGGCACATCTTTGCCATGGGGAGAATGGAGAAGAAACTGAAGAAACAACTTGTTGTAGCTTTGATTGGCCGAATCAAGCAAAATCAGGACTTTATTGTTTCGCACTCCCTCCGGGTCCGGGAGAAAGTCACAAGGAAAAAGGAGCCCATCTCGAGCATGATGCTGGTTAAAAGTAAAACCAGCCAACACACATATACAGAGTGAGAGTTCTGGTAATAGTCCTTATCAATATATAGTGAAAGGATGGAATATATTACTGAATCACTGAATAAATCTTGTTGATTTTCACTTTGGTAAATGGTTATTCTAAGTATCTATTCATTGTATAGTCCTGTCCTGTCGTCATCGTTGGGTGTTTAATATAATTTCAGGAATGGTAAGTGATAGGGGTGGAGATTGGGGCTCTTCTGCTTTGATATACTTAATGTGTTTGCTCTTCACCACTTAAAGTTATCATCAAACGGCGAACATTCTCTTATCCAATTCCGGATGGATGAATGGTCTCAAGATGTTAGATATAGGTTAAACTTTAGGTCACCCGCACCCACATGTCTATGGCGCTCATATACACAAACACACATCTGATGTAATCTACAATTTTGTTAAATGAGTTACTTTTGAAATGAATAAAGGAACAAAAGCGGATTAAGCATTCATAAAGCAAAACAGAATTGGGAAATAATTACATATTACAAAAAAAAAAAAAAAATAAATTGAGAACAAAAAATCAATTACTAATTATTGAATAGCATTGATTGGTTTCAATTTAATTATAAGAAAGTAATTGTATTTCTGATAAAAATGGGAGTTATTTTTTTTAACATTTTAAAAGTGAAACCAGTCATTTCTTTAAATAGTTTCAAATAGTATTCAAATGCATGTATTAAATGCATTGCAAAAAAACATATATCTACTACTTTGACATCTTAACCATTGGTTTCATTGTTGGCATTGATTGGCACTAAAACTCATACTGTTAGACTATTTAAGGAAAACATTATACCTGATTGTGTTTGATTGGTTAATTATTTTGTAACGTACCTAATTAATATTGTTTGTAAAGAATTACATTTTAAATTATCAATAAAATATATGTACTTTGTTTAAATAACACAATTGTAAATTTTATTTTAAATGTTTCAATAAACAATTAAACGACATAAGAAAGCGTTATGGCGGGTTAGTCAAATTCTAAGAAAACAAAACGATTATAATGCGAACCAGTCTTTTAAATGAAAACCACAGCAGGGTACAAAGCAGGTTGAAAGACCAAGAACAAAGTTGAAATCAACAATCTTAGTAAAAGCAACCTAACCTACTAATGGAAAAAATAAAACAGTATCTATAGCAGCAGATCGTAAAGGACGATTTGTTGGAAAGGTATGTTCAAACATGAGTTGCAGCACATGTTGAGGATGATGAGACAAAATATTATAAATTCCTGTTTTGTGTATGTTGTTAGTTCTACAGGATTGGAAGAGACCTTAAATGTTTCGTCTAGTTTTAATGATTAAGATGAGATGCACTATACGTGTATATAGGCGCCTAAACATCTTAATCCACCCGTTTGTATGATTTTATATAGATACTTTGTCAGTGGCACTATTTGTTCAAGAGAAAGGGTTTTGGCTTTGAAAACTATTATTGTGTGGTTGTCCTTATAGTAAGAAGTGAAAAAGCAAATTTTCAAGAAATATATTGAAGAACAAAAGTTTGTAATGAGATGACTTAGCGTTTGTATATGACTTATGATCGTCTTAGTAAAAATCAATGAAAAAAAAAATGAGAGATTTTTAAATTACAATCATGATTGCAGAATAAATAATCATTCTCAAACATTTTTTCTAGTATAGGACATTTGGTTAAAATATCACAAAGTGTGCATTTTTTGCTCTCAGTTCCTGTAGAGGGGCTTCCTTCTAAGTATGAAAAAAATAATTTCTAGGGATTAAAGAGCACTTAGGCCAACATTTTGAAATTAATCTTCACCTTTTTATCTCGAAACCTGTTTCTTGACAAAAGAAAACTTGCGATTATGAAAACGAAAAAAGTAGGTTCGACAATTCTGTCTGTATGGATGTATCGACACTTGCACAGATGAACTAGGAAGACCTCCCTAAGTTTTCGACCTCGAGGACCTTGTTCTAACTTGGGAAGTGGTGAAAACCCCATTTTTTCTGATTTTTTTTCAGTTTTCCGCTTATATTTCTTAAACTAAGAACATTTTGTGCAACACATTCCAGAACAAAATTAAAGACCATTAAATTTCGTAAAATTTGTTGATATATTAGGGGTCTAATATCAATATACAAGCTGATTTATTTTTGGGGTCTTCTGACCCCTACACCCACACAATTTAAGACTTCTCTATCTTAAAATTGTTTCCCCATTGAGCACGTAAAAATATTATTATAATAAATTGTATATTGCACAATAGCACAATACGAGGAGACTTATATTCTCAACCAATCCTTGTATGTTCGTTGCTAGGTTAATGGCCTGGAAATTTACCGAATGTATTTTAGATGGATTTTCTAACACGGTGTCTCCACGATCAAAATTTCATAGAATGCAAGAAAGCATTCTATTAAAATTGGATATCTGTATCGCATAACTAGATCTCTGATATCTATACCAGAGCATTTGTTTTTTCTTTGCTGGGCAATTCTTGTCTTGACGTTTCATAGATAAAAGAGAGGTTGACATGTCAACATTGCGGATAAACGACAAATTTCTTTCTATATTTTTTTTGCTTTCCTTAGAAATAATGGTTTTTACTTTGTTAGTTAATAATTTAGATAAATAAATTAATGTTGTAGTTGCTACACACTCATATAATATATTTTATTTTTAAAGAAATGATTTTTATGTAATTTTAATTTTTTTCTGCTAGGTGTGTACAAATGTACAGGTTCCTACTTAAAGAAATTTTCCATAAATATATATTTATATGTCAATCAACTTTTTTACTTGAAATGTACAAAACAACAAAAAATACAACCGAAACGCAAGAGAACGAAGAGAAACGACCAGCATGAGAGACAAAAAATATTGAAATAAAATTGTCATCTACCTAGAAAAAGGAAAAAAAAAACTCATCTGTCAAATTTATATCAGACATCTTCGTCAAGACGAAATCTTAAAGAGAGATATCTGATATCCCAACATAACGAGAAACAATGGGACTCCATTGAATATTTCATTGCAGGATACACATTCTGAGAGAAATTATAGCTCGTGAAGTCGGCCTGTAATGGAGACCGCAAATAGTATTCTATGAAAAATTTCTTGCTATATCTTGATCAGCTCATAGCATTCTAGAGATAGTATTGATCTGTCATTTTCATATTGACTTTTCTGTTTTCTAAATAGTAAGCTATCAAGTGCCCACCATACATTTAATAGCATTCTTGGAAACTTTTTTTCTATTAAAGATATTACTGATAGATGGAGACACCGGTGCAACGAATGTATACTGACAAATGGACATCGGTATTATCCTGTAAGGCTTTGAATATCAAAAGCGTATACCTCACATAATATGTAAATCAGGAAGAGTACCACACAAATAAAAACGTAGAGTATAATTTAAAATGTTTTCAACATAGCTTTACCTTAACAACTGTCAGTAGTAAAAACAAACCTGCTGGACCGTCTAGAGTAGACTGTGTCGATATTGGAAAACTGACCGAAAAATGATCAATTAGAGCTTATACGTCATTTAGTCGTTAAATCAAATGTTCGCAAGTTGGAATCAAGTTCAAACCATATAGCCAAATATTGAGTCTTTTCAAATAAAATTAAATAATAAAACCTTTTTCATTTCTTAAATACGAATAGGTATTAACGAAAGTCCTTCTAAGAACATCCACAAATATATTTATTATCAAATTATATTGCGAAATGTTGTTATTATTCTTCTTTGTTTAAAAGTTGTTTAAAAAAACAACCGCCCACAGCGCATGTCTTTCAAATGTCCATTTTTATAGCAAAGCTTTTATAGTAGGTATAGCTAGCTCCATAAAAAAAAGACATACATAAACACATGCAGCCAGAACCACCCCTGTGCATATCCACTTGCGAATGTAATGACTCTCCTTAAAGAAATCTTATACTCGTACGTATAGGGGAAGTTATCGATTTTCATTCAACATAGCCCCAATATTATAGTGCGAGTGTGAATTTGTTTTCTTTTTAATTTTTTCCTTCAACTCAGCTAGAATCGTGTGTTTAATTGGGAAGTGCAAAAAAAAAGTGAATAAATCAAAACGGCCAAAGGACATTTTAAATCGAAAAAAGAGATATTTAAAATCCAACTATGGCTGATAGTGAATTCGAAGAATTTCGCAGGCCTTTCGAGCAGATACCTACCACAAAATATACCAAAAACAATACACAGTCCTTTTATTCGTAAGAATTTCGTTCTTATTTCCTTTCATAATCCTCGAAATTTAATTATGGATTAATGAAAAAAAAAAACGAGTTTAATGGAAGGATAATCAATTTTTCGTTCAAAATCGATTTAATCAGGACTGTTTTTTTCTTTATTCAGTCTCATTCCAAATGACGACTTGGAGGACTCACCCTCCTCAAAGAGTGACTCTTCTGACCTGGAAGACGGATGTGGTCCAACAATAAGGCCGGTGGAAAAATTAGCAAAAACACGGAACTCATGTCAAGTGATGGCTGAGGATGACGAAATCGGGGACGGACTAAAGATGATCTCGAAAACTGACAATCTGGAAGGACAGTTTACAACAGTTCAGGAATTGAATGGATTTCTACCCCCAATTGGCACTCAAAGGAGAAGACGAAAACTACCTGAGATTCCGAAAAATAAAAAATGTAAGTAAGCTCTATTAGAGAGATAAAGTTTGCCCAATAACCTGGTCCTTTCCCTTCCTTGTTTGTTCCATCCTGCATGCATGTTGCACCTTTCAGCTTCCATTATGCATCTTTTAGGGCAAATGTCACTAGCCGAAGAAATGCAGTCGGAAAATCGTTCTGGAGGTCAAACTACATTGATGTCACATACGCAGTTTAATGCTGGAAATCAGAAAACTTTCTTGTCTCTAAAATGTGGATATTTACTGGATGAAGACTCCAGCCCAGATTCAGAACGCCTACAGAGCTTGGGAGACGTGGATAGTGGTCACAGTACAGCTCATTCTCCGAACGACTTCAAGAGCATGTCCCCTCAAATGCCTTCGCCAGTATCCCAGTCTCCATTCCCCACTCCATTTGGAGGCATACCCTTCGGGCAGTTGGAAATGCTCGAAGCTACCCATCGAGGCCTGCATAAGTTCATTCCTCGACATCATGATGAGATTGAGGTAGAGATTGGCGATGGAATATACGTACAGAAGGAAGCAGATGATTTATGGTGTGAAGGGGTTAATATTCGCACTGGAAGGCAGGGTATATTTCCATCCGCTTATGCTGTGGATCTGGATTACAACGACTTCGATCCGACTGCACAACAGGTCAAGAAGGAGCGTTATTTACTTGGATATTTGGGTTCTGTTGAAACTCTTGCTCACAAAGGAACAGGTGTTGTATGTCAAGCTGTGCGTAAAATTGTTGGAGAATATGGCAATTCGCCAACAGGGCAGATATGCATTTTGGAAGTTTCAGATCAAGGATTACGTATGGTTGATCGATCTGGGCCAAAAGTAAGTTATATTTTAAATATCTTTTAGGGATGAAGGTTTTATTGATTTGTTTTAATAATTGCAGACCAAAAAAGATAAAAAGCCGTGCATAGATTATTTCTATTCGCTGAAAAATGTTTCTTTCTGCGCCTTCCACCCTCGCGACCATCGTTTTATTGGATTTATAACAAAACATCCAACTGTGCAGAGATTTGCATGCCATGTTTTTAAAGGTTCTGAGTCAACAAGACCAGTGGCGGAAGCTGTTGGGTAAGAAATAGGAAATAAGAAATATGGGAAGGCAATACCCAAGCATATCGTAGAATTGTACGCTATAAGTTATAAGAATTACTTAAGGCTTGAGGTGTATAGGTTCAATGCATGCTTTTGAGAGCGTGACTTCAAAAAGATTAAAAACAAATTTAACGGGAAGGGCAAGTTGCAAAATGTAATTTTCGACTGATCTGATAACTTGATGAATTTTTAAAAGAGGTAACAAAATATGTTTTTGGTTGATAGACCGAAAATCGATGAAGCAGATATTTGATAAAGGGTTGTGTAGCATTTGGATAAAAATTGTTTCTCAAACCCTTACTTCACCATGTTCACAATTTATTTTGTTCATCTCGCCATTTTTATTTCGCGATTTTTTATTTGGCTTTTCATTTCATTTACAAATTTATATATTACGTCGCCAAACTATTTTCGCGTATTTTTACCTGGCTTACTTCGCCAATCATAAATTGGCAATAATAAACAAAATAATAAAGCTAAATAAAATTTAGCGAAACAATAATATGCGGAGTTAATATTGTAATATTGGTGAGACGTAAAATACGAAACAATGTTTTGGCGAAGTGATATTTTAGTAAAACAAAAAGAAAGAGTTGCCAAATATATTCCAACAAAATAAAAAAATATGGCAAAATTTGAATTAATTTTGCCGAGATGAAAAACTGCCAAAAAATTACCACCAATTAAATCAAATTTTTTTTATTGATACACGGCATTAAAACGGTTGAAATAAAATTTCAAAAACAGTTGCTTTTCCTACTAGGAATTTTTATTTCGATTTTCTCGCTGATAAATATACCGATCTTAACCAAATTTTATATCTTAAGCGTAGGAAGCTTACGTCTGTTAAACAAAAAAAAAACATTTAAAACCATTTCAGCTATCGGAGTAATAAAATGTATAGGAATTTTAATTTTATTTTACCAATATTTTAAATAAAATAAAGGGCACGACTGGATCGCACGAACTTGCTTTTCTCGCAAGAAACCTTCGCGTAAACGACTGGGAAATTCGTCAACTTTTCGCTGTCATCAACAAAGCACTCACATGAAATTGGGTCTAGGCTAATTCACTGTGCGCAATTCACTATATGGACAATTCACTAACTTCAATAAATTAATTTTGATTAATTTTTTTATTAGTTTCTCAAAGTTTCATATATCTATTTGAGATGTAAGAAAATAAAAAAAATATCATCTATTTGAGATGTTAATTTGCATAAATGCAAATTTTGTAAAGGGCGAATCAAATTAGCTGTGTTCGAAAAATAGACCACAGTGAATTGTGTTCCACAGTGAATTGTGATCCACAGTGAATTTTACACAGTGAATTGTCCATACAGTAAATTGTGCTCAGTGAATTAGCCGGCTTCGCATGAAAAAAAAAATATAAAAAAAATTACTTTTTTAAAAATACTTTTTTTCCAAAATTTTTGAATGCAGTATTAATCAATATAAAGCGGCCTGTAAGAATATTAAATTTTGTTTGAATCGGTCAAGCCGTTTAAGAGATGATCGGTATCGAAAAAGTACCGTTCTATGGCAGTTACCGTTAATAAGCTACGCCGGAAAAACAAATTAGATGAAAGACATCACTAGTATCATTACTAGTATCAAATTTTTTCACAATTGATAGTATTTTTTCGATAAATTTGGAATTATCGGTTACGTTTATATGGTAGGTCGGTACCTACCATATATGTTTCAAAAAAAAAAAAAAAAACGTCCGGGCGTATTTTGCTAAGAACACTTCTTAGAGTTTCTATAGCGTTTATATGGTAGGTACCGTTAATAAAGTGATTAAAACAAAAATCTAACGAAAAACTCCGTCATTTGTATTTTTTTTTTTTCGAGAAAAACCGGATTTTCTACAGAATTTATATGACAGGTAAGGTACCGTTAATAAGGTGAATTTAAAAAAAAAAATTCTAACGAAAAACTTTGTCATTGCTAAAATTTTATAAAAATCGATCGTATTTTTTTCGAGAAAATCGGATTTTCATAGAATTTATATGCCATGTACCGTTAATAAGCAGATTTTGAAAATAAATTTCTACAAATCCATTATACGAAAATATATCAAAATCGATCGTATTTTTTTACGAGAAAAATTGAATTATCTGTTACGCTTATATAGCAGGTACCGTTATTTTCAGACCTAGTATAAAAATCAAAAATACGCCTGGGCATATTACTCTAAAAATACAGAGTAACAAGTTTGAAGAGTGGGCGGCAATGGTACAATGGATGGAGTGCTTGCTTGTTAACCCAGAGGGTGCAGGTTCAATCCTCACTTGAGTACAAAGCATTTTTTTCTTTTCAGCATACCTCCCAGCTTATGCTGGACGTCGCCCATGAGGTTATGCAATGAAAAATAAAAATCAACTAGCTCTCTATCCATTGTACCAAAACAATTCTTTCCTATCTTTCTATTCCTTCTAACTAGTGTCGTGCAACACCTGTTGCATTTTAAAAGGCAATGTGCCTTACAGACACATAGTTAAAATATTATTATTATTATTATAAGAGTGTAAGTGCCGATACATACAGACTGACAGACGGACAGACAGAATTGTCGGACCTACTTTTTTCGTGTTTCTACCATCGTAATGTCACGTTTGATTGAATTTTTAATGTCTTTCATGTCTTCATTTTGTTTTTGAAATTTATTTGGAACAAAATAAGATTTTAGTTTGTTGGGGCTTTTTAAACTGAAGGCCGTTGGTGCAATAGAAAAGTTTATGGAGAAATTAGGCATTGCATCGCTTGCAAAAAAAACCGGTTCTTTTAAAATTTTGTTTTTATGTAAAAACTAATTAGGTATACTTAATAGTTAAACCATTTATATCTACTTTACATTCACTTCTGATTACTGACTTATTTATACACACTTTTGGTCTTTGTTCTGATTAACATGTTAAATTTTACTGAGCTGGGCTTATCACTACACGCCGAAACACGGCTTATGTAACGTTTAGTTATAGGAAACCTTAAATTTTTAAGCACACAACCATTTTCACTAAAATATCTGAGCTTTTTTAGAGGAATTTTTCGATGCAAATGGGCATACATTTCAAGAAATAAATATAAAATAATATTATTTATTAACTCATCTGTACACAACTTAAAATTACGTTATTGGCAACGCGTTTCGAAAATAAATTCCATCATCGGGTTTTCTTATACTGAACATCTTTTGATCAATGAGAAAAGACCGGTATTCGGAATTTATTTGCGAAAAGCGTTTCCAATACCTAACGTAGTTTTAAAAATTGTAAAAATAATTAATAACTGAGCTTAATAAAATAACTTTTTTATATAATATTATTATATATATAGGTACCTATTTTATTTATTTATTTCTTCACAAAACACAACTAGAGTCGAAAACCAACAATATGTATAAATTATTTCAACACAAAAAAGCCACCTATACTATACCACCCATATAAAATTTTAAATTTAGGATTTTGAAAAAAAAAACACAAATATTTAACAAAATTTAATATTATTTTAACATTAAAAACATTTTTACTGTTTACTTTCCAGGAGGGCATTTCAGCGATTCTACCAAAAGTTCATTGAGACAGCATATCCAATCGAAGATATCTACATTGAATAATCACTACCCTTTATTCATCTAGATCGTATATGAATACCAACATATATACCAAAATTCTATGTAATCAGTATCACTCTTGTTTTGTCTTCAATAGATTAATTTAATAAAAAAAAATATTTAAAAAAGAGAGAGAGATCGAGAAAAAAAAACAAAAAATGATTTCCATCAAAATAGTATGAAAAAAAAATAAGAATACACGCTCTGTATAAAATCAAAACTCGTTAAATTCAATAACTTATTTATTTGAAATAAAAATCATTTAAATAAATAAAATAAGTAAAATTATCTTTAAAAGTATTAAATAACGCAGTCAAATCAGAGTATTCCTAAATAAAAATTTGTTCGATTAAATTTAATGAATTCCCATACGCAATCAATAGGAAAACATTTAAATCAGCACAAATTAAAAAAAGTTTGTTAATTTTTAAGAATATTAAGTATTAACAAAATGTAAATAGATATTTATATATGTAAAACTCTTAGCCCGCATTCCGTTATCATTAAATATATATACTTAACGACCTGCATGGAAAAAAAAATAGAACGATTATTGCATTCCGAATACAAAACGAAAGCCTGATTCGATTTGTTTTTAAATTTAATTAATTTTATATTATTCTGCTATAGTTAAATTAATTTTATACAATTTATTTTATTTAAGTCATTTAAATATGTCTTGTTGACAGATGTGACTTATAACGTCACTAAAATAAAAAATTTATTCATAGTTTTATAATCTCCAGCTGTAAGTAAGTTTTAAAAACAAAATAAATAAAAGTGGCTCATATATAAAAACCGTTATCTGCAGAATTCTTTTCTTAATGTTGTATTAAGAAATATACAAACAAAATTAATTTCGGAAAATCTATTAAATCTATAATAAGGTTTGAAAATACAAACAGTTACTTATTTAAACTATCAAAGGCAGATAAATAGTTGGCAATAAATTCTTCTAAAATAAAATTAGAAAACTCCAGTGATGGAATGGCTACGATAAAGAATTATATTTTATTCAAAAATGTATATACATATAGACAGATCCCCAAACTTACAAAAAAAACCAAATACCTTTAAGGATTTAAATACTATTTTTATAACAGAACGGCAAAACATTAAAAATAAAGAATTTCATTTGAAATATTTACTAAACCGTAAACAATAATTCGCAAAAACATAGAGTGATGAAAAAAAAAGTAAGTAAAATGATTTATCTTATTATTAAAATAAATACATAAATTATTATTAAAAAAAATATTACTAATATGTATTCCCATTGTCATTGTTGAGTAAAATCAAATGTAAATGTAAACAATGTACTATCAGAAAAAAAATTTAAAATAAATTTATGATGAAAACAAAATGGCATATTATGTAGAACTATTAATAATTAATTAATTGCTGATCATGTATTCAAAAACTCAATTTAAAAAAAAAAGGTCTATGATGTATAAGTCTAAGTTTAAATAAATTAACGATTGAGGACAGGTGGTTTAATAAAGAAATGAGAATGTAAAAGAAAGGAATAATAATTTTACTGGTATTTGAATCAAAATGATTAAGTAATTAAAAATATTAAATAAAAATAAAATCTACTGAAAAGTGTAATATTGTGTTTTGTTTTTCAAATTTAACTTATTAATTTTAGGCCGATAGAATACTACTTTTATTTATTGTTCCAACAAAATAGAAGGCACAACTTGGTCGCTGTATTTGCTCTTGCATGCTTTAACTTTCCAAACAATAAAGCACTTAGAGGATGAAGGACTTTCCAAAACATTTATCGGCATTTATGTACATCTGTTGTTCTCTAACTTTTTGAAAGTAATAAGACTACTTAATGAACAATTTATTAATTTTAACAACTTTAAGAGCAATGTATCATATTTGATGCACAGCACTCAAATTGTACCTGTTTTTCATCGTCGTGTATAATATATGGTCAAAGAATACAAGACACTCACAGGTGTTAAAAAATAATTTTTTTATATAACTTTGTTTAATTATTATGATACGTTGGAGATGGAAACCAGGTACAAATAGAGTAATGGGTATCAAATATGATATCTACATTGGACAGTGAAACGAGTCTTTTTTCAAAAGAAAATATATAACTTGGTTGTGCCAAAAATCGGTTTTTTAAGGGGGGCAGTGAAATTTTTGAATTGGCCATAAAGTATTTTTATTATTTTAATGGCAAAAAATGTAGGAAACACATTTTAAATGCTGAATACCCAACTTTTCGAGAATGTCGGTTAAGAGTTCTTGCTGATACATAAAGACAGACTGACCGAACTACAGGCCGACAGAATGACAAAATGACAGAATTGCCTGACCCACTTTTTCCGACGTTTCTATCATCGTAAAGTCATGTTTAATCGTTATCTCAATTCTTTTTTTTTTACAAATCCGTGAGAACCTACAATCCAAATAAAAATAACCTACATTATGTATACAATGTGCCCTTTTATAAAACATGTTTATGATGTAGAATCATTTTACAAAAGAAATTAATCATGAAGACGTCTATGACGTCACATACCATTAAAAGATTAATTTATCTAAGTTACGAATCGTATGCAGTTTTTTGGACGCAGAAATTTTATTTTAATTAATTGATTAATTTTAATTTAGGCCGTAACACATTGGATGAATTCATCCTGGGAAAATCAGATTTTTAAGAAGAGGGAAGTGAGGCGTGCAGCATGAAACGTACTTAAATGCTGTATCAAGTTTGGTAACACAACTGGAAGTATTCGGGCCTCACTTTTTGATTTATGATTCAAATTAATCGTACCTAATTCGTTCATGAATCGTCCAAACTCTGCGCATGTAAATGTTATCTTTTAAAAAAATAAATGCTGCAGACTGAAGCCCATGGTACGATTCGCAGAATAAACTCTGGTTGACAGCTTCTTTAGATTCTCCTTGAACAGGATTAGTATTGAGTACCAAAGAGGAATCGGAATCACGCGATTTTGCTGAAAAAATCGAATTTTAAAAATCAAACTTTCAAGACGATGATTTCGTAAACTGATTCTCTGCATCAGCAATGCATTGCTATTTTTCCTTTTAGCCACCACCAGGTAGGTGGTAGTAACAATGTTACTACCAAGAGCTGCGTTTAAGAATCCTGGTTGGTTTACCGTCCCAACAGCACTGATCAATTCAGATTCCTCAAACTTGTTTGACTGGGGATTCTAAATTCTTTGAATTGCCTTTTTTTTCTATCTTTTCTTCTTTTATGCAGATGTAATATTTCAATTAGTACCACAACTCTCCCACTTCACCGATTCGCTTAAACTTCTGCTTGTGGGGTTCCCTCAAATAATCTTCAAAAAGAAAACACAGTATTTTTTTAGCCATAATTCTTTCTATATTTTTGTATTTATAATACAACTTAAAATTACACATTTTTTTTTTATTTTTTTGAAATTTTGTAAATTATTTATCATTAACATAATTACTGAATTACTGCTTAAGATTGATTTGTTTTTGTTGTTGTTTTTTTTTCATTGTTATTTCCTATAATTAACAGACAAGTTGATTTTTTTTTATTAATTACGTTATATGTATATTTATATTTTCAAACAAATAAAAAAATGAATAATATAATATAATAAAAACAATAAAGGCGAATAATAATATTAAATATACAATTTTTGTGTTGTGGTTAATTAATCATTTATATCTACTTATAATTAAATATTACACAAAAGTCTGCTTTACTTTACATACATGCGTTTGGTTTGTTAAACGCAAGTCTTGCATGCTTCGTACTGTAATAAACTTGTCGATTTCTTATAAATCGATATAAATTTGTTTGTTATTCACATATATATAAATCTTTAATATATGCTATTGATATCAATCTTTTAATCTACTATATACAAAGTAACTTTTTTTTAGAAATGAGAGTATTGTACTTATATTGTAAAAGATCTCAACATTTTGAATGTGAAGAGCACTGTTTTTTTTATTTTTTTTTTTATTTAGTATTTGCTATAACATTGTGGTTTGTTTCTGTTAAATGGTGACTTTCGTTTATCTAGTTTATTTTGTTATTTGTTTTATTTGTAATTCGGTTGTATTTTAAAAATTTTACTAATGACCTTATTATAATATTGTTTTGTTCTCTTTACTGTTTTTTTTTTTTTTTTTTTTTTTGATAAATTAAATAAATCAAGAATTTTTCATATTTACATTTTTTTTATGAGCTATGGACAGCAACTACGGGAAGAAAGTAGGTATGTTTTTTACATGAATGACGTGACAAAAAGAAAAACACGCTATAACGAAAAATTGACTTCGAAACCCGCTGTTTTCCACATTTATGCTGATATTTTAATATATTTTGTTTCTAAATACTTTGTTTCCATACTAAAGTAATTAGTAACTGTCCAAGAAGAAGCATTCGATTGTGATACTTTAGAAGAACTGTAATGTTTAAAACACTTGCAGGACAAAAAAAAATGTCTCGCCATTTAATTTCAAAAGTCAAAAAGGAGTTAAGGGAAATAAACAAACATATATAATTAATAATACTTTTTGAGTGCAAAGTATTGTCGTTTAAAATGCAGTTTCATTTTCAGCAACAAACAAAATAAATTAAAGATATTTGGCACACTATAATTAAGGAGAGGAAAGACACATCTAAACACGCATTAATTTTTGATTTGAATTAATTGTTTTAATTTTTCATTTTTATTTCTGTCCAATCTAACAAAATGTGTTCTGATAATAATTGCATATGGGTACCTATCACATGAAAACAAAACGCATAGCAAAGAAATTAAAAATCATATTTTATATTATGTAGCTAGTTAGAGAAATAATAATAAATCAATCCGCAATGTATAAATGTGAATGCACTTTCCACCGGCCTCAGGCCAAAAAAAAATAAAAAAAAAAATAAATTAATAATAAATAATATCTATTCAATTGTTTATTGAATTTTGTTTTGTTTATTAACATATTTCTGTAGTTTTATTTCAGAAATAATACTTTTGTTTCTCTTAAATTAAGGGAATTAATTTACAAATTAAATAATAATTAAAAGAGTAATCTAAGGCTCTAAAGCTGAGAAACAATTATATAAAAAATCTCCTACTCTAAAACTATTTACTTAAAACTTTTTAGATTCTTAATAATAATTTTTTTTATGTTTTGTTTTTTTTTTTTTTTTGTTGTATTGGTATATCTAAGTTTTGAAACTATTTATTTTATACTTAATATTTAAATATAATAATCTATTTATGTTATGCAATTTTTTTTTTGTTTGCTTTTTTTCTGATTTTAACTTATACACATACATATACATACATTAAAAATTAACAATAATTACTAAAAATGTACACACTGTTTTACGTAGTTTACCATGTACACATTGACATTCAACATAAACACACAAACGTTTCATAAAGCACTCTTCTCTTATTAAGTAGTATTTATAAAAAAAAAATTATCATCGCGTGGTGATGATTTATGTGTGCAAGAGTCCTTTCGAAAACTCGATTATTTTTTTTTTTTGTTTTTTGTTTACTAAATTTTTTTTTTACAATTTATATAATTATAATTCCATGCATTTGACTAAAGAAAAAAAATTACAATTAAACGATTGCTCGCCTTCAATATCTTCATCACTCATTTTCTTTCTATATTATATTTGTTTTGGAAGGCGGTAATATATTATACTCGAATATAAATTAGTTAAATAAGATTATATATAAATATTGGAAAATAGGTAGGAAGGGTGAAGAATAGAAGAGACATAAAATAACTATACAACTTAAACGATTATTCAACAAACGTAAGAGTTAATTGCAGTAGGTTTATCATCTAACTTCACAGTCTTTGTTCAGTGGAAGTAAGCTGCAGTCGTTTGACGTCACTGCCGCTGTTGCTGAGGTTGGTAATGATCTTCCAGTTGAGGGATCTGTTGGTGACGCCAAAGACACATCAGCATCTGTGTTAGCATTGTCTGATCTTTGGAGAGGTAATGCTGAAGGCGGTGTGCCACTGCTATTGCTACTGTTGCTATAACCAACATTTATATCGGTCGCATTTTGTTCATTATGAAAATTGGTCCTTAATTTAAGCGGAGGAACTGGTTGATTTGTTTTTGTTGCTTGCATCGACTCCCCAGACAATCGCTCACTTTCGTAAGTGTTGTCTCCAGATGGATCTTGTGCATTTGAGGAGGGTTGTTGTTGCTGGTTGCCAATCACATATCCACCACCGTCTGAGTTCCGAGCGAGCTTTAGTCGAATGGGTACTGTTGGCTCTGATGTTTTTCCAATATCGTCTCCTATGTGGGTATCTTCTTCAACCTTTCGTTTTCCAAAGCGGATGATAAGTTTAGGCGCAGCGTCAGATGCATTGTTTTCAATCACTTGAATATGCTTGTCCTTCTTCTTCTTTTTGTGTTCCTTCTTTTGTTTTGAGGATTTCTTTTTGGACACTTGTGCTATCACTTCGGTTTGTTCTGCACCGATGTTGGGCTTTTCCTCGTCATCGGCTCCGAAATCAGCCATAACTTTCTTCCGGAAGTTCATACTTTCACGTCGCAACATTTCAAATGGAGGGATAACATAGGCCAGACGTTTCTTCGGTGGACAAGAAGCAATTCGCATATTTCTTGATGTTCCTGCACCACTGTTTCCAGTTGATGATGCACCAGGCACCGTCGTTGATGTGGATTCGTAGGATTTTTTATGAATCTTTATTTTTAGTTTAGGCGCATGCTCTTCCTCGGATTCGAGTGTTTTACTACGTCCACGACGCTTGCCGGTTGTCTTCACACCAGTTTCATTGCTAACCGATAGATTACTACCTGTCGAACAGCCACTGCGTCGTCTTTCAGGATTAACTTCTGCAACATCGTAAGTCATGTCGAGTTGCCGCAACTCCCGTGAACCACACTTTTTCCTCTTCGACGTGGTCTCGGTACTATTGTACCCCTTGTAATCGTCCTTTGTAGGAATTGAAAGCATTGAATCCACCGCCTTGGGAATGCCCACACAGCGTGTTATCATTGTGTCTGAAGAGCTTGCTTGTTTCTCAGCTAACTGTGGCAATCCAGCAGTGTCATCCGGATTGGTTTCTTTCTGACCCCAATACTGTAGTAATTCCTTTTTCCTCATTCGTCGAATACCTGAAGTTCCAACAGAAGAGTTTCCAATTGTCACTTGTGATACTGGCACATGCGCTGATGATTGTTGGACACTTAAACTTGTCGAGTTGTACATATCCGGATATGCCAACGGTCCTTTAATTTTCAACTTCAATTGATTTCTGGAGTCAGAAAGCGAGACCTTAGTGTTTGTGGTATCGGAATCGATAGAAATCTCTTCTGACGTAGTTTCCATGGACGTTTGCAATTCGGCAGGCATGACAATATCTGGAGCGTGCGCAGGCTGGCTGTTTTGAGTCAGCCGAATACCTGTTCCGCTCGCTTTCAGAGCGGATTGGAATTCTTTTTCAACCTCTTCGTCAATATCGGGCAGCGTTTGGTCTGCAGTACCTGAGTCAAATGCACCTAGTAGATTGTTATTATATGCCTCCTGGCTAGCAGAAGAATGTTGTGCTTCAAAATCGATATTGTATGTACGCATATCAACAGGACCTGGAAGCACTGGTCTCACAATACTATGTAGCATTGAGACATCGTTATTTCCAGTGGAAATTGCGTTTGATGTTGGAGTCTTATGGTCGCCCTGTCGATTATTACAGTTGTTGGAAGCTGAGGTCTGCGTACTGCTTCGCATTTTGCAGGAGTACGAGGGACTTGAGAACTTTTGCTGCTCGGGAGTTGTGTTTTGCTGCAAATTGCCACGGCAATCAAATGAACGTCGGCGATCTCTTAGCGATTGAAGATTTTCCATGTTCGATGATGCCATATCTTCTTCGTAGTTAAAATCGTATGGTGTTCCAACGAGATTGTTAACGATATGAGTGTTTGTGTATTCAATGGCAGGTGGAATTTGCGTGGTGGACGTTAAACGTCCTCCTCTACCTCTGCCGCGACCACGTCCTCGACCTGTACCTGTTCCTCGAGTCGAGTTCTTTCTCTGACGACCCGTGCTCTGTCCCTCAACCTTCCCACCAGAACTTTTCGGGCCCATTTGCTTGCTGAGCAATTCCATTTGACGGGGACTCTTACCGGGACTCTTGTGCATTTGCGGCGATTTACGTGGAGGAATCTGTTGCTGCTGTTGCTGCTGCTGTTGCTGTTGCTGACTGAATCGCGCCGATGTGCGTTTTGACGGTGATTCTTTGTTGTTGGAATTATTTGTGGGTGGCATCAGATCAAGTAAAGAATTAAATTGTGCTGATGCGGCGTTAAACTGATGATTCTGCGGGGAATGGTGGTCCAAACTAGCTCCAGGCGTTGATACTATTGCAGCAGTGAGTGCAAGATTGTGCGAAGACGAAGTAAATGTAGCACCACCGTTCCCAGTTGACATTGGGGTCATAAAAGAAGACGGTGTGTCTCGTTGGTGATTTTGATGATTTCCTCCAAATATGGAAGAACTTTGTTGCTGTGACTGCGACGCTCTGCTTTGCGGAACATTTCCTGCCAACCCAGCCGTGGGAAACAAAACTGGTCCTGGCGTTGGAAAGGAGATTTGATTCATATGATTGGGCACGTTTGCGTGTGGTGGTGGTGCATGGAAAAGACTTACTGGACCATTATACTGATTTTGTGAATGATTCGTCTGCTGTTGCGGCTGTGCAAAGCTATAGGAAGAACCTAATACGTCGATTCCGTTGACCATATTTTGATTGGAATTGTTCTGTTGGCTAATGGAATTAAATTGTGAATTTAATGCACTGCCAAATGACTCAAGTGCTCTACCGAAATGAGTTTTTTGATTTGCAACTATGTTACAATCCTGCTGTTGTTGCTGCGATTGTTGGTTGGATTTATTGCAAGGTGGTAGCTGATGAGGCATATCATTTGACTCCGATACTGAACTAGGCGATGTGGAAACTGATCTTCTTGTCTGAATAAGGTCGTTTTCGTTCCACATGTTGGGTGCATTCATGTACGGTGACTGCATTCGGGTATTTTCATCGTAATCACAGTCCACATGCTTCCTCGAAACCGACTCAGCATTTCTTGTGAAATCCATCGAAGTTTCTTTCGTAACGTGAAGATCAACAAAGTCTGGTTGCTTGAAGTCGGCCAATTTATTGAAACATTCGCGGTTGTCAATCATAGTCTGCGGAGTTTTCTTCTTTTGATCAGCCATGCGCGTATCATTTAGGAACATAGAGCCTGTGTCATTTGTTGTTGCAGAATCTTGTAGAATATTGTGCGATTCCTGTTGTTGATCGTTGGACGATTGCAACGAAGGAAACTGCACCAGCGAAGAATGAGTGCTTGACTTGTCCAGAAAATTGATGGCGTTTTCAGAAAATGGCACAATAAGGCTAGAACTATTGTTTGTGAGCTGTGACATTGCTGGATTATCTGTTGCAGGTTTGTCTTCAGGCAAGAGAGTATCTTCTTTGAGTTGCGAGGAAGGAGCAGAATTTTCTTTTTGCTGGAACATATCTTCTGAGTGGTGATTGTAGGGGAATGTTGTTGGTATTGCAGGCGTTGGAGGGGGACCAAAATCTGTTGGAACATCATCGCATTTATTATGATTGCGTTTTTGCGATTGAGACTGACGTAGTTTCTTTACTAGATTCATAGTAAGTGCACTATCGTCCTCTTTGTGAGGTTCGTGATTTGTCTTTGGCGACTTTCCAGCACGATTTATATCAGGAGGATCAAGTACTTGACTGAACGAGAAATCAGGCATTGCAGAGGTGTCATCATCGTCATCTTCACCGTCTTCATTATCGTCACGATCTTGAATATTGTCCAACAAGTGCCTATCGGATGTTGGATCGAAAGATGACGTTCGATGATGATGGTGTGTAGCTGGAGTAGCAGGAGACTGTTCAAAAATCTTTTGAGATTCCTCATGGCTAGAAAGGGCAGGTGGAGTTTGTGGCGGTTTTTCTGAAGAATCCTCCTGCCCTTCATCTTCTTGTGGTTGTGGTTCGTTTGAGTCGATTTTGAGACTCTGCTCTGAGTTAGAATCCAGCTCAATAATATCAGGATCTTCAACACGTATTGAGCGACTGCATTTCTTCTCCACCGACGGCGTTGCAATTCTCTCCTCGTCAGCTTGTTCTTCTTCCTGGGGTTCTTTAAGATCATCCATAAAAGTGTCACTCTCTACATTGCTTGCACTTTCTCCTGCAGAACTACTAGACTTTCTATCGTCCATTGCGCTATTGTTGCTGCTTAGTTCGCGTTCCTTTTTATTGAGTAACTTGTCTAAAGAACCGAAATTGCGATGTGATTTGCTAATGGTTGACAAGCTTGAGTTAGTGCTTGTATTGTTGAAGATTGACGTCGAAGAAACCAATTCCGCTTTTCTTTGATTAATTTCTTCCTCGAGGTTTGGTGATGTGGGTGATATTTTAGTGATTTCGTCATCGTCGATTTCAATAGTCTGAGCTGCCATTGTATTGTCTTCTTTCTCTTTTTGAGGAGAGGATTTTTCTTTCGGTACATCTTCCTCGTCGTCATCATCCAAAACAATTGGAGTCGAATCTGGTTCCTTCTCATCAACCGCCATTTTAGGAGACTGTGACATTCGAGAGGGAATTTGCTCTTCTTTTGAAGGTGATACCCTACTTCCGTTTATGCTACTAGCGTTGCTATGGCTTGTGCTCGGTAACTGTGAACGTCTAGGTGATTTAGTGGGCGATGATGGTGGCGACTTAGGAAGTTCATCTTTCAATTCTTTCTTTGATGACTTTTCCCCAAGGATTCCTTTGGATAATTTTTCAGCAGCGTTAATCTTGTGACTATCTTCTATTTCACTTTCGTCAGAAGAACTGCTGCTACAAGATGACGAAGAGGAACTACTAGATTCCGACGTCGAAGTAAGGTTAACATTTTGCACTGGTGAACGCCGATTTCCTACTATGTCGGCAAACTCCTTACTCTTATCCAGAAAAGTAAGAGATGGAGATGGAGGTGTTTTTGGTCTCGGCTCCGTTACTTTCGTTTGTTTTTCTTCCGATATTTCTGTTGATTTCAACTCAATCGTACTTAACTTTTCTTTAGATGGTATCGGCTCGGCTAACGGCAAAGGTTCTGGTGCTTGTTTTTGCTCAGGTGCCGGTGTTTCTACTGAAGGCGGTGTAACAGGTGTTTGTACTGATGCCTCTGATGGAGTTTTAATTTCAGGTTCTTTGACTTCTTTGACAATGTCTGTGTTTGAATCTTTCGACCTTCGTGTGGTTGTTGTTCTTGCAGTCGTTGCTGATGCAGTTTCCTTTGTTAATGTTTCTTTCATCTCCTTAGATAATCTTCTTGGCTTACCAACATAAGACTCAATTGAAGGCGTAAGCTGCTTTTTATTGCTTTCTGGGGATTTCAATTTGCTTTCCTTATCCTTAATTTCTTTTTCTTCTGTGGGCATATCAGCCGTAGGATTCTTAATCGTTCCTCCGCTCTTGAGCTGTTCTGCCGCCTTCTTAGCAGCCTGCCTTTGAGGCACATATGCTACAAGGATGTTATTTTTGGTTGTGTCTGTTGGTGATTTAACGCTGTTTGGCAACTCTGTTGTTGTTTTGCTACTGCTTGATTTCGAAACGCTATCCGCCCTGGCCCGCACCTTCTCCTGACGTGGGGAAACAATATCCTTAGAAGGTGTTGTGTCTTCTTTGTTCGTAACCTTCGGAGGTCTACCACGTTTGCCAACAGTTTTTTCTGTTGGTTTCTCCTTTTCTTTGGAGCGCGTTTTTTCATCCAATTTATTGCTACTACTACTACTACTACTAGAATTACTTTCCTTTGGTTTATCCTTCTCCTTGTCTTTATCCTTATCTCGGTCTTTTTCTTTCTCGCGAACTTGAGACACCGGCGTTCGATCAGAATCGCGGTCGTCCCGAGATTCTTTCTTTCCAGATCCAGTTGAAACGGTTGAAACTGTCGCAGTAGTTGAATAGCTATTCGTTGATCTCATATTTTCTGAGGCTTTCTTAGCCGCCTGTCTTTGCGGAACCACCAACAAGTCTGACGCGAACTTTTGTTGTTCAGCTGATTTTGACGCATGGTCTTGAGACTTATTTTTCTTGATTTTGTCCTCTTTTTTGTCTTTATTCGAGCTCTCCGTTCGCAAATTTTCCTTGGCAGGTTCTTTTATTTTAGGTTTAACTTTTTCTTTGACTTTAGTGCTGTCAACGTCTTCCCTAGCTTTTGCGGCTGCTGCTTTCTTCTTTTGTTTTTGTATTGACTGCTGCAAAGTAAACTCTTTCATGGCAGCCTTTGTTCTTACATTTGTTTGATAGTCGCTTATATTGCTTTCTGTTTTGTCCTTGTCTTCCTCTGATGTCGACGTTGATGTATCGCTGTCAGAGTAGATTTGTGTTGTCGCTTTTCGATTAACATTTTTGTTTGAGTTATCGAGGTTCTTTAATGGAATTAATTCTTCACTTTCATTGCTTGAGGATAGAGCACCTTTATCTTTTTCCAACTCCTTTTGCATTTGAGAGAGGAAATTGTTTCGTCGCTTATGCGATTCTTGTTTCTTGTCCTCCTCATCGCTTGAACTAGATGCAGCCAAAGCAGCGCTGGCAGTTGACGCAGCAGCACTCATCTTTCGTCGTTTTTGTCGCATTTCGACCGAGCACAAATAGCTTTGCTTTTTACGGTGTTTGGCTGGCGATGATTTCTTTTTAGTTGACTCATTTTCACTGGCCGACGATGGAGACGATGCTGAGGAAGCTGAAGATGCTGAAGACGAAGATGAACCCGAAGAACCCGACGATCCCGACGAGCTTGTCGAAGACGAAGATGATTGTGATTCACTGCTTACTACTTTGTGGCCATCACCGCCATTGCGACGCGGTGCCTTAGCTCCATTTACATTTATCTTCTTGTATGGAGAAATCGATTTCTTTCGATTTGCGGCTGAGGAGCCCCGTGAACAGCCAGCTACCGTTGAGCTCGCTGCACCCGAAGCTACTTGTGGCCTGCCAGTCCTACCATCCCTAAGTGATTTCTGCCTACTTTGTTCTAAATTTAAAAATGATTGGTCACCTTGATAATTTGAGCTAGTATAAAACCTATCGTATAAAGATGGACCATCATTTGCATAGGTCACGGCATTCGTTAAAGTTTCATTGTACTCTTCTGTGTCTATTATTGTATCGTCAGTAAGCACATGAATTTGTTTATAAACTATTTGCTCACGCAACTTAAACAACGAACGCGACAGTTTTTCTCTTCGACTAACCATGTAGCAGAGATTCCGAACTCTTTCCAGATCTTGACGCAGATGCACGAATAATTTGTGATTCTCCAGGTCTGCTTGCTCTTGTTTACGGACAATCAGTTCTACGTCCTCAGATTTAGGTGGAATCAGCTCATGGTTGTTTCGAGACTTCCGTTTTAACTTCCAGTAGTTGTAAATGCTGGTAATTGCGTCTTCGTCACATTCAAAAAGATGGCAGCTAATGTCTCGGACATTTACGTATTTATCAAATTCAGCTTCAACTTCCTATTAAAATATATTTCAAATATGTATTAGAAATTATTGGAATAATATTTTAACCTTGTATGAATTGAGTTTTTGATAAAAGCATTAAATTAGTTGCTACATGACTACACCTTATCGCACTTGCAATAGCGATACCATCAGTATGTTTTTTGAACCCGAATTGTCTATTTCACTAATATAATAAAAAATTTAGGACCAACATTTGTTTAATGTTTTTTGTATTGGTTTCTTAGTTGGCTGTCGCTTTGAATGTTTATTTATTTAAACAATTAAGTTTATAAGCTTATAAGATCGAAATCAGATAAGTTTCAGATTTTTTAATTTGAATATTCCATTAACACAAAAATGACACTTAGGATCATGTGTCGATTTTTATAGAGGCGATAGTTTCAGTATCTTTTTAGATAATCCTCCCATTAAAATATGAAATGTTTGCAGTGTATTTTAGACCCAAGTGTTTTTTGTGTGTGAGGTCATAAAAAAATCTCTCTATTTTATTTATTGACATCCAGACAATTGTCACGAAGTCGACCCCAGTCGTTCGCTGCAGCAACAAACTGCAAATACTTAGCGCGAAAATCACATAGGTCCAGAGCACTTGAACCAAGCTATATCGAAAGTTCGGTATTTTTTCGAGTAAAGCAAGACAAGAGTATAACAAATCAGAGGTTTCTGATAACTGCAAACAAGAGGTAGTCAATACATAACATACGGCCAGATTTTCCAAAGAGAGAAACAGAATATTCTCTCTTCAATATTTACAAACGAACTCAACTCAATTGGTATTCACATTAGATTTCGCATAGGCACATCTGACTTGTGTAGAGTCACACGACAGAGAGGGAGAAGAGGTCTTCCCTCACTCTCTTTGTGAATGCCCCAGTCTAGGTTGCTATAGGGTAGTTTTTTCACCATTTATAGACACAAGAATATAACAAAATATAACGGTTTCATCAATAAATAAGAGATACCTTACGGTTTCATCAATTTATAAAAGATACCGAAATAATATTATAAATTCACAAAACAAATTAACTGCATATTGTGTTTGTTGATTGATGCATTGGTTGATTGATGGGTTGGTTGATTGATGGCTTGGTTGGTTGATTGATGATGGCCCTAAGGCAGCGAGTTTCGGAAATCTCAGGATCATGGAAATGTACGAGCATGTCAAAACAAATGTAAGATCACAGAATTCAATAAGGAATTCCCAATCAAAGTACGTGTACACCAAGGAAGCGTTATGACTTATGAGTGTTGCTCTCTATATTAGTGCTTGAATTCATAGTTTAAGGTGAAGGGCACAAAAGTGAATCAGTTATTCTTTGCTGACGGTGGAGCCTTCATAACTGATCCGAGCAAGACTCCACGTCGAAATCATCATCGGGAACAAAATATATGTCTAAAAGGAGAGAAAAACTCCTAGGACACTCTAAGAGCATTCAGTTTCCTTCAGAACCGGAAGGCTTCCCGACGTTCTATGTGATCAACCCGGGATTATTTAGTTCCACTTAATAAATTTAATATAAAGCTAAATTAGGTAGAAGAAATAAATTGTAACACCACAAGCAGATATTTAGACGCGGTGAGTCGTAGGAGAGTTGTGGCTTTGGTTTGAGATTATATACACCGTCGAAAAAGAGGGAATCAAATGACAATTCTTTTAAAATGAGATTTTGCATACTAATAGAATGCAAAATATTTTGGTCTATGTTGCATTGTGGCTACAAAAATTAATTTCAAATATTATAATTTTATGTTTTTTAAGGTTTTAAAGAGTTTGTGCTTGTTTCTTTTTTATTTAAATAGTTTCAATGATTATGGATGGAAGAACTTTCTCTCGTTGTATATCTTGAAGCTTCGCAAAGTTAACTAATCCATTAATATAGAATAAATTTCCAACAATACTACGTTCAGACATTCATCTACATAAACATGAGATATGGCAGCTTTACTGTTTGTTAAAAAAAACAGTCTTTTTAAAGAGCTTGTTTAGACTAACACAAACTCAAAATTGGACTCATCGTTCCAAACAACTATCCGTCATTGATATAAAGTCTAATTTGTATTTCTTTTTGGTCCCTATGTGGTCTTTTCTTGTATTTAATGTAATGTCAAGCGACCATTTTATTTATTAAAAATGTATTTTGTATTCAAAAAAGAGTGGACCAACTGCTGTTCTCTATTGTAGCCTTACTTTTGCAATGCCTTATTTTAAGTTGATATATTTTTAATTTAAATAAAATTTGAAATTCTTACCTGATGACGAAGCGCTCGCACTTGATTGCGTTCTTCTGAAGTCATATCTTTTCGACTCTTCCGCCGACGACCATCATCATCATCAGCGCCTGAACACAGTCCGTTGTTATTCGTAGATTTTTGGTTTCCTTTTTTACCCTTACTGCCCATGCTGTGTTTTAAACAATAAGAGCGTAGTTTAACACCATCTTCCGCATTACCCTCTTCGATGATTGCCCGCATCTCTAGTCCGTGCTGAAATGCACAAGTTACGTGATAGGCTGTCTTGCATGTCTTCACCGAACACTGTATGCAAGCTCCGACACGTTCTTTACACAATACACATATCAAAGCCCATCGACTTTGTGGAATGCTTGAGATTTTTGTTATTGGTTCCATGCGATCCACACACCCAATACTAACTTCTGGTATCCATAGAGCACAGGAAACATGAGCCCAGTTCTTACCAGATTTTGTTGATTTCATTGCGCCACCCTTGTTCGGACATAGCACACAACCTGGCTTAATATCCATCGAACAAGTTCGGCACAGCCATTGTCCTATTAAAAAAAAATAATTTCAATTATTTATTTTAATTTTCAAATTGTTTTTATATACACATACCTGAGGGAATGGCTGTAATACCATAACACGCCTGGTGCACACATATATTGCAATTATCACAGAATACCATTTCGTTTGCTTCCTCTGAATCAGGTGATCGACATACATCACAAATTACATTCTCATCATATTCAATGCCGAGACCATCTTCATTTTTTAATATGACTTGAATTTGTTCCCAACATCGAATCTATCAAAAGAAAATGTTTTAATAAATAAATTCTTTCATTACAAATTAATAAAAAAAAAAAAAACACTTACCTCTAATTCTTCGATAACACGTTCAAATTGCTCAGATGTTATTGGAGAAGCACCCGATAAAACTCTTTCTTTATTAAGTAAATTTAACCAAACTTCATCGACTTGGTCGATGTCGTAGGCACAGGTATTTTCAGCTAACGCTACCACATTTGTTAGGTAATGTAATTCGGAATTATAGGAGTCATCTTTAGTTATTCGTAAATATCGGTTTTTTGGACTGCAAAATGAAAAATATAAAATAAAAACATTAAAAAGGATTTTTCTTAATCAGATGTATGTATGATTTTGGCAAAGTGGCATAACCCCAAAATGCAACAACGGAGATAATCGTGTTTAAAGAATGCTGGCGTCCATAGAAATGCTCCAGGGCGGGAGCAACATTTTATCATTTTTTGATTTATTTTTAAGCTAAAATTAGTTGCACTATTTTTGTATTAATTAATAGTTCTCGTTGTTATGATGTTAAAAACACAAAATTGGAAATAATGTGGGTTACGCCACTTTTGCACTCACAGACTCATATAGACTTGACGAAATCAGTACACGGTACAAATCAGAACAAGGTACAAATTTTACAATGTGATATATTGGACAGTGAATCGAAAGTCATTTTTTATTATGGACATGGGGGTGTAAAAAATATGTTTTGTATGGGGACAGTAAAGCGTCTTGTACAGATATATCAAAAATTATACAATGGACGTGGGTAACCAGATACAAATTTTATGATGTGTGCAGAAATGATACATTGGACAGGAATGGTGTTAATATTAATATTATCATTCGATTTTTTGGGTCCAAATTCCGTTCGCCCCCTTGTGGTAATCAATCGAAGACCCCTCGATATCGCATGATTATATATACTCTCATTAAGACAGATTTGCTGAATGGTTACAAGATGTGGTTTTTCCTTTGGTCACATCCTGTTTGGGCGTCTTAAAATGTGATCAGAAAGAACGCAAACCGAAATTCTATTCTATTCTATCGTCCTGAGAAATATTAGAGAGAGAATTACTATCGAATCAGTTTTTTCGTTTTTATATGCTTCAAAAGAAGTTTTTGATTGTGGCATTATTGGGACTGAGGCCTTAAGGTTGATATCCACACCTTGGCGAAAGGATTACTATTATTGTAAGTTTTTTGTTAAAAAGATATTTATTTCTCTTTCGTAGTTACTCAGATTTCTTCGTGCATGTGTTAAACTGCAAAAAGAACATATTACATCGAAGCTCCTGGAACAAAAATGGACAAAAATTACTTACTTTCCCTTCTCTCTAGTAAAATCACCAATGACTAAAGACTTAGTATAAAACTAGTTTAAAGTACAAAATAAAATACAGATCTAATTGACAAATTGAGAATATGTAAGCATAACTGCAGTTCCGAAGTAAAACCGCTTCTGTTTTGCGAATGCAATGGGAAAAAAGAAGAAACCAAAAACAACACGGTGTGATGACCGATAATAGTATTTTACACTTTCAAGAGCTCACAACAATTTTTGGGTGTGTGTGATTATTATTATTCAAAAGCACTATAGTTGTCATTTTGAAAAGACAGAATAAATAGAGAGAAAAGATAATTTTGAGAAGCACTTAAAATTAGTTTCAAATTAAAGCCATATTTGATATCAGGGGACTTAAGAGCCCTTACATTTTTAAGTGTAAAGCAGCATATAAACAGGTTATCTTTATCTTATGTACTTTAAAAAAATTTATAAATACAAAAATGCGTCAACAAAAAAATTATAAAAAACAAGACTATATGGAGTTTTATTAAAAAGGCTATAAGGTTTAAATAAAAACTATATTGTTTTATATATAGTTTTATATTTTTTTAAAAAAATGCAACGACATTGGTGACACCACCACTGGCTTGAGTAGCTTGATTTATATCGTAGACATAGACTTAAAGAATTTGGAAAACAAAACAGACCAATCAATTGAAAAAAGAACGAGAACAATGTATAGGAAATTTCAAAAAGTTAGAATGAGATGTGAATCATACGATTTTGCGTTATAATATAGTGAATGTTATCTGTCATTTAGTTTCTATTTTGTTGACGAAAGAGTAAATACAGTTGCTATGGTACGAAAACATATCATTCTTGAATTCAGGTACTAAGGATACGAAAATAGGGGGGTTCCCGCTTGTCATGCCTTCAGATGAATGTGAACCCTCCTAATATTAACGGCTCTCTCAAACAATTTCAATTTTTTAGTATACATTTCATTATCGCATCAAATAAATTCGATGCTAATTTTCGAGTTCCAATATAACTTTTAATTTAATATTCCATCGAAAATTAAAAAAGGATAAAATTATAATCAAAAACAAGTGATACAGGATTGAAATTTAAAAACTTTACTTTTATTTTACTTTTATTTTACTTTTGCTAAAAATTGTTTCTTTTTTTTCATACAGAATTTGGCTCCAAAACCACCTACTTTGACGCAAGCTCTGATGTTTGTAGTTGATAGGTATAATTTTTATTCTGTGAAAGCATCGTACTAACTTTTCCTTTAGTATAAGCATTGTTTAAACTCTGTACTAAAATTCTCATTGTGACATGCGCAATGAATTTCTGGTATTTATTTTAGAATCTATGCATTATTTAAGTATAATTTCATTTTGCAAAATTGATTTTGTGAGAGTATTTAAATACAGTTGAAACTGATTTCAGTTACTTAAGGTGTGGTTCCATTATTAAATGAATAAATTTGGGGTTTAGTGCACCGCGACCTAGAGATAATATGTACATAGTGTCCCTGTTAGGGATCCATAATTGTGCTTCTTTTAGAACTCTTCCACTTATCAGATTTCTTAATTAAATGATTGTATTTGGAATATTTAAAGAGAGGGTATACGCTCTTTTCTATTTTTATTCCCTTATGGAATCACAAAAAATACTACACACGAAAACAATAGAAATTATGTATGGCACGACAGCGTATACTCTTAACCAATACTGAGATTTATCTTAAGCTTTACATAAATTATTTAATAAAAATATTTACTTAAGAGATACACAACAGCATACCTGTTAAATATTTTATTTCTCGATGCTAAACTATCGTCGCTTGTTATCGTCCGATCACTTATTTGAAGTTATAAAGTTAAATAAAAGTTCTCATCATTGTGGTTATTAACAATAAATTTCGTGTTAGAGTATTATATTTTCCATCAAAATGTATTTATAATATACTTTCCTATTTTACCTATGTTACGTAAAATCCATTTCCCAAAACATGAAACATTCAATTTTTAATATCGATAACCCGGCAAATTATATTGGAACAACACAAACACTTGACTTTTGAATATTTATTTTTTAAATAACAGTAAATACCGAAGTCTAAATCTGCTTTTTAAACATTTAATTTTGCTTGAGTTTTAAACAAAGTTTATAAAAATGTGTAAACTAAAAAGCCATTATTACAAATAGCGAATCAAACGTTCGACTTTGAAAACGTTTTAGAAATCACTCAATTCGCCAGACGCATTTTTATGTTCACATCAAAATTCAAAAGTTTGACAAATGTGGATTTTTCTCCACTTGAACGTAAGCTTGCTTTTCCAATTATTCGAGATGTTGGATTGCTCAAATATTTGCTTTAAGTCGGACTTTCGATTCGCTCTTCATAATGAGAGTCTTAACTATTGATGAGATTGAAAAGCTGACTTTTACATATCTTATTACATACATAATATTTTTTTTCTGTTATATAAAGAGCAAAAAAGTAAGATTAAACATTCCGCAGCAACAAAAATATATTTGCAATTAAAAGACAAACCGATAAAAAAATAAAATGTCTGATCATTATGTGCAGCTGTGTCCTAGGAAATAAAAGAAAAGCCATCAGGACCCGATATTGAAGATATGTAAAGGTGTTTTGTAAATTTCACTGGAAGGTAAGAAGAACATCCCAAGTCTACAAAGTTCATACGGATGTCTCCATACATATTAAGTATGAAAAACAGATTTTGAGGAAAAATCGATAACAAACAAATTTAAAAAAAAAACTCGATAGCCATCCTGCCGCATTTATTAAGCAGCATGCACAAACTCAACATGAAAATATAAAAATAACCCCTATGATTAGTTAAACATTATCTAGCACTCGACTCAAAAAAAAGAATCACGGCTCTCAAAATACCAACTTAGAATCGAAATGCGGTGAGAATTGAATGAGCATTTTTATAAACTGGGAAAGAAGCTTCCGAAGTAAGCACAAGTTTTGGCTTTTACTATGGTCCTCAGATTGAAAGTTCGGTTTTGTAGCTTTAAATTTTAACGTTGATAAGATTAAAGTTCCCGTAACGAAGTGGTTAGTGTGTCAGACAATTACGGCAGGGGTCTGGGTTCAAATCGTGAGTACGCCTTATGGTTTTCAGGGGCACTGCCGCTTGCGAAAAGTTCATGTCCCCTTAGTCGTTCAAATTCGACGAAAAATTGTGGGTCCCCTCTAATCCTATAAAAATAACAATGCACACAAAAGGATTGGTTGAAAGAATGTAAGTCATTAGGCCTTCGTTCTTCGAAGCTGTCGTAAGGGGCCACAACTTGTAAGATCAAATGATAATCAAGATTTTGGACTATCATAAAAAGGTCATTCTCTAACATGCGTTTCTTCTTCTTCTTCGATGACAATGTTAATGGTCTGGTCTGTGATCATAACTACTCTACTTTCGATTCAGGGATCAGTGTGACGGGTTCGCCAGGCTAACCTCCAAACGCCGTCAGCACCACCCTGTTTTGGATTGAATTATATATGTAACCAACTAACTTAGATTTTCTACAATTATGTAGTTCTAATAGCTTTATCGAAGTCCAAAATTAAGATTACTTAAGTAGGTATGACTATTGAGTATATACACATAGAGAAATCATGTATAAGTTTCAAACCTTGGTCGTAGGATGTCGTTACTATCGACTTGTTTTTTTGATTACTCTTGTAGCAATTATTTTTGAGTTAAAAGGCAAACAAAAATTAAGAAAAACAAATACAAATGTATGCCGAAGAATTTAGTTCGATTCGGTTAGAGTGTTTTTGGTTACAGGGAATTGTTGCAATTATAAATACTCGATATGTTCATTAAGCGGCATCTACTGAGTGAGTTTGAAACCATCTTAATTCCTCTATAAACTCAATGGTATGACCATGTTTTTTAACAACAGAATAAAGCAAGTCAAATATGATCAATGACTGTTTAAACACATGATTACAATTGATTATTTAGTAAATCATTACAAAACTATAAGTACTAAACTTAATATACTCACAGTTTAAAATCATGCGCAGGCTGAACAATAGGCTGTTGCATCACAAACACTGATGGCTCCGGCAGCGAATCCGGATTCACTGGTACCTGTACACCTTTCTCCCATTCCTGTTTCCATTGGTCGTTGACAACTAAATACTCATGGCTGGCCAGTGGTTCGGAATCGGGTAATTTCATTGCGCTAATGAGATCTTTTCTGCAAAGTCGAATAAGAACACACCAAGTGTTAATTCCGAAAAAAAAAAATCAACGACAAATGAAAACCAACCTATAAAGCTCGGCAGGTGCCTCTGTTGAACTCCGATTGTATATGCTAGAGATCTTTATATCGGCTACTGATCTCGCTTGCCACGGCACCGTGGATGATGACCCACCACATGGGCCGATGCCTCCTGACGTCGTCGCTGACGGCAGTTTTGATGCTGATGATGTATGGTGTGATGTACTAGCCGCCGACGCCATCGGTAAAGGAGGAGGCAGCGACAAAGCAGAACTGTTACTAGCTGCTCCTCCTCCACCTGATCCTTCGACATGGTTGTCATTGTCGTTGGTATTGCTTGATGATGCCACTGTCTTAGAACCTGTGGCTGTCGCCACACCTGTCAACGATCCTGATCCATTGGGTGGCCGCCCTTTGCGTCGCTTCGTCGGCGGGGGCTGCGGATCGCTTTCTAATCGATGGTTATTACCTCGTTTACCTCTTTGTGACATCTTGATGTATGATTAAACATATATGATAACGTTTAATCGACTATTTCTGTGAAGAAGTGTGTCTTCTGTTGTATTCCATATAGATATGGACTATGGTTGCCGTTTGGTCTGAGGAAAGGCGGGAGCGGGCTTTCGCTGATTATATACCTGTTGGTAAGAATAAATTGAGTTGTAACTTTAAAAGGACGGCAAATGTCCAGCTTAACCTTACATTACATTATCTTCTTTTAAAAACAGAAGAGTGACCCCTATCAGTACTGTTTCTTTGGTTGGGTTGCTCCACAATTGCTTTTGCTTCAATTAGAAGCAGCAAACATGGAATTGATGTTGCTATATGCTGTTTTCTGGCCCAAAGTATCCGCGCCTATGACACTGTCTCTATATACCGCGGTGGTGGAGACGACAACGACGGAGCAAGTGTACATCTACCTATATGTATACCAAACTATATTTTCCTTGAATGACTCTCACGACACTGAGTGACTATTATTTACAAATAGTTGTTTTTTGTATATTTTTTTAGATATTGTGCAAATTCAGACAAATTATTAACAAATTTTGGATCATTTTTTAACATTCACTGATTGTGTATTACAATTCGCACTCCTGCTGCAACAGAAAAAATATTTTTGTATTTCTGGTTTTTTTTTTTTTTGTTTTCTGCGTTTCAATCGAGCGAGAGTTGTCAAAATAAAATTTTGTTTTTTCGAGTTTTCGTGGGAATTTTCGGGGGTTTCGCGATTGATTTAACTTGGCGATATTATAAGAAAGGTTTCTTTATGAAATTTGCTACGTTTTGGAATTTAAAATTGTGTAAAAAAGTCAAGTAAACAACACATAACACAACATTTACAATTCTAATGTTCTTCGTCGCTCTCAAGTTATCCCCGCCATAGTTTAGTTTAGTCAGAGAAGAAATGCATTACGTTGATTTTGCACATTTTGCACATAGAATGGGGATTTATTGAGGGCGGAACACGAATAAATATATTAAAATACAATTCACAATAATGTTTTTAATTTCAATTTGATTCTGTATAATTGAAAAATTTGGCCGTGTAAATTTTATTTAGAGTTGATTTTTAATATTTACAAGACGATAGACAGTCGCCATCATTAATTTGACTCCATCTTTCTTTACATTTTCATTGGCCTTTTCATTCTAGGGATTTTTTTTGACGCGAGATGTCTCTGTTGTATGTAGGAAGATGTATATTTTGGGGGTTGAATTCGCCGTAATGTATTTATTTGACAAAAAGAGATGCTGCGCAGCGAATTGCGCTAATTTATTCAGAGAAAATATTGAAAAATTAAAGCAGGATAGAAGATAATGAACATAAGTTGAAATGAGAAAGGGGTATAAGGTGGCGAATGGATTATTTCTCGCCGAATTGTTTTTTCTTTTCGCTGTAGTGCTGCCATCTATAATAATTTTTTGAAATTTGTGATGATTTATTTTCCAAAGGTCTGTTCACACTTTTTAATTTTGTTATATATACAGCCTTATTTATTAGAATTCTCTATTATCCATCTGCACGAGTGAATAGCAACACAGTGATTAAGCTATTATGCGTCCCCTATTCTATGATGAAAAAATGCTTATTTATAAAAATTTCCTAATGCCATTTTAGTTACAATGCGATTGCAAAACAAAAAAGCACCAGAACAGAACAGGACAATTATAATCATCTACAGTTGCTTCCAAGTTAATCATACAGCAATTAAAAACACATAACTTACTACTTTGTATAATAAATATAAATATTTTTGATTTTTGTTAATTTTTTGCCAAATAAAATACTGTAAAACCTCTTGTCAAGTTAATCTTTTTTTGAATCTTTTTGACCGGTGGAAACGCTACTAAGGGCCAATTTTTTCAGCTCTGGTTAAGTTTCATCATCATCAAGTCCTGTAACTCCGCTCGGGGCATAGGGCGCCAACAAAACGTCTCCATCCTTCACGGTCTGCAGCTAGATATCTTAACTGTGGCCACGTCTTTCTCTGGGAATTGGCCCTTAACCACGGAAAATCATATGGTTAACGTAATCTATGGTAACCATAGATTCTCTGGTTAAGATTTTGTTGAAAAGACAGAATCTATGGTTACCAGTTGAAATAATCAATGATTAAACTTAACCAGAGCTGAAAAGACTGGACCTTAGTGTCATTATTCTAGTCAGTTAACAGAGATTTGATTTTTTCAGCAAAATTTTAGCTAGTAAATCTATAGTTATCAGAGATTTCGTTAACCAGTCAATTTTGCTTGGTTAACCACAGAAATTCTATGGTTAGTGATTATTTTGTTCACATTTGTGTCGAATGCGATTAATACTATACTAGATAATAATTGATTATCACTACTAATCGTAAAGAATAAAATTAAAGAAAATTGTATGTTTATTTTTTTGTTTTCCTTTTTTCGTAAATGAATCAATTCAGTTTATCCATGTGCATCAAAACGAGACAGGCTGTTATAAATTATTGACAAAATCTTCAATCTCTTTCTCTGGCATTCAAAAAAGTATTAACAAACTTAACCAGAGATTCCGTTTCAGATCTGGACTACTGGAAAACTGGAACTATCTCTGGTTTGGTAACCAAAGTAGATACAATGGTGAAAAGACGAACTGTGGTTAGCCGAGTTTCAAAACAAATGAGAATTGGATAGTGGATTAGATTGCTGTTGAGTTGTTTGGCATCGGCATGGTAAGTGGAGCCAGTGTGTTAAGAAAAGAATGAGCTGAAAAGACTGGTCCTAAATCACACATGCAAATCAATAAAAAAAAACAAATATGGTTCGATTTGTCATGAATTTATGACATCTACAGTTGCTCCCGAAATTGAACGAACACCAATATTACACAAGTCACATATTTTACGCTTTTTTAAAGATTACGATGTTTTTTATTAATAAGTTTATTGAATAAAATAATACCACTAAACAAACCTTCGAAACAACGGCATGTAAATAATATAAAGAAGTAAAATATGTGTTTTTTATTGATGTATGATTAACTTGGAAGCAACTGTAAATGATAATAATTTTCCTGTTCTGGTACTTTTTTGTTTGAAAATGCATTGTAACTAAAATGGCCTGGGGAAATTTTTATAAATAAGCATTTTTTCATCATAGAATTAGGGGGAGCATAATAGCTTATTCACTGTGAAACTATTCACTCGTGCAGATTGATAACAGAGAATTCTAATAAATAAGGCTGTTACTGCGTTACCGACACAATTACATGTGTTAATTCCCAAAGTCGTAATAATACATAATGAACTTGCAAAAAAATATGGCCAATTCTACTTGAATTAAAGTGGTAGATTGTGTTTTTTTTCTGGGTGTATCATTTAGTACTTTTTAGTACACACTTTGACAGCCATTTATCATAACTAGTTCAAGAATCGCATTATACGAGTTCATGAAAAGTCTTTGGGAAAAGTGAAATGATAAATTTTTTATGACTTCACAGTTTCACAGATCGAGAATTAACCCCCTGGTGTTATCAAGCTCAAACATAAAATTTATCGCATCAGTACTATTTTGTTTGCACCCAAAAGCCTTGCAGACAAATTCAAGGATTGTCTACCGTGAATGATTTCACTACTGCCTCTGCAGTTCTGCCAGTTTGCAAGTTATTATTATTGTGAACAAACAGTCTAGACAAAAACGAATAAAAAAAATATATCAAAGAATTTTTGCACAAAAGAAAATTTTGTGAAAGAAAAAAAAAATCTCTTAACTTTTATACTTAAATTTTTAATTACCCAAATTCAACAAAACTCAACTTAAAAGACTTAAGCATAGTTAATGTAGTTAATATTATCAAACAACTGCCTTTATTGCTTGAATTAAATTGCGTCAGGCTGGTGAATCTGAATTGGTGTTCCTACATTTCGTACTTTCTCGTTGCAAGAAAAACTGAAAAAGGAATTAACAATTACAGCAGCAGCAGCAGCAACATTAATTCTTTGACGAGAAACTCCTTAAAAATGTCAACTAGCCAAAATTCTAGTAGCAATTCCAAAAATAACAAACAGGACGAAGCATCCTATAGCAGCAGTAGCAGTATCGAGGAGTTCAATGAGACAGAAGAAAGACGTCGCAGGATTCTTAAAAATCGAAATAGGTACATTTTCAATTGTTAAACATTGGAATATGTTTTTAGAGCTGTAAGTTTTCAGTTGTAGAGGATCTCTACAGCAATTTGTAAACCTTTGTCTTATAAGAATGTTGAAAGTTTTTTATAAACTTAGTTTAAAATGGATAGAGTGAATATTTACGCAAAGATTGTTCTAAAAAGTAAAAATGTTCATATAAAACTGGGTATAACCACTATCCCTTGGCCGTCTCATGAATGCTTTTAATTCCCAGTCTTCACATCATTGTTTTTGGTCTGTTGTATTCTTGTTATTCCAACTTCCCGAAAAGATTGTATTCATAAATACTGCAGTATTGCTTTTCCTTAAATCTTTAAAAATGTGTAACACACTCAAATTAGGAACTATCTCAAAGCCAGATAGGTAGAAGTTTGCCGTTCTTTGTGTTGTTAGATTACGAACGTATTTCCGACTTGACTCGCAGTATGTGGCCTTGCGCTAAAATAATAAATGTATTTCCTTTGCCAAAATCTATCTTCCGCACACACCATGCAAAAGTACAACATTCGCTTTCCGTAATCTTTATTTAGCATAACATTACTTGCACTTTTCAGACGAAGATTACAATTTTGTAGCAGAAAGAAGTGCATAATCGTACTCTAATGAGGAGGAGGTGGGCAAAGGTCCAATATTGAATGTGTGGGATCTATGCTGACGACTGAAAAAAGGCTGAGACAGGGTTAGTGACAAGAGCTTGCTACTGACTATGTATGATGCGGTTGCGAACAGCTGCTGTTAAAACATGTTAAGAATATTGAAATATTGCAGCGGGTGTAGGTCAACTTACAGGCCGCTGTGTAAGACGTGAAAAAAAGAAAAGGGTGGAGAAAGTTTTGGAGAATGCGGGACAACCTGCTGAAATGGGTCATGCACGGGGAATGAAACATCTTTGGACAGCAGAAGACATTTTCCGCTCAATGTTAAAGGCAACCTTTTAGTAACTACAAAAGATCAGCTGAGAAGATGAAAGGATCACTTATGTGCTCCTTTACTGCTCGCGGATGAAAATGTGAATCTTTCAGGCAAGCCATCTCCATTTAGCAGCTGATAGAAATAGCTTCTCTAGTTGTTTAACTGCGTATCAGATGATATCTTATCTAGCTTTATTAACACTTCTGCAAAAACTACGCACTTGTTTTATCATTTCACAGTTTCACAGAATCTCACAACCTTTCCTCTTTCTTTTTCTTTCATTTTTCAAAGTTTCTTTAGTCTAAAAATAGCTTGCGAACCGTTCTTGTTTTTTTTCGCTAGCCACGTCCTGTATAACTCGGGCGTTGTTATGAGAGCAAGAAAGTCTCCAATTATTTTCAGAGCGGTTTAAAAATTTTATATTCACAGTCTTAGGCTTTCTCTTCAGCTCTGGGATACTCGGTCGGCATATTTTTTTGCGGATTGCAGTCTCATTGTTGTATTTTCTCCTCGCAGTTGATTTCCTTATTGGATGCAAAGTTTACACCACCATATAATTGGTTGGTTGCAGTTTCGACCATACGAAGACCGCCTTTTACCTTAGTCGATGTAGAGATGTTTAAATCTTAACCGACTCACAAGTTTTTGTCCCCCAAAAAAACGTACTTATTTTAAATTACTTAAGTCCTTTTTGCTTCGAATTCAAATACATTTTTATTTTTATTTTTTTAGGAGTACATCTTACATGATCCGCAGCATAAGCAACAAACTTCCACCACAACTCTTGCAGCAGCAAAAGGGTGGTGGTAGTAATGTTAGCAATTTGTTGTGTAGTTCCGGTGGAGCTATTTCTAAAAATGACGTCAAAGCTTCATCTCAACAAGTTAATTCCGTAGCAGTAATGGCAGGACCCTCAAAACCTGCCCCAGGCGAAAGAATAACTCTGCTAGTAGACAATGTACGCTTTATTGTAGATCCAGCTCTAGTAACTGCCCATAGGAATACAATGCTCGGTACAATGTTCAGTTCGGGCTTTGAATTTGTTCACCCCAATGAACGGGGTGAATACGAAGTCGCCGAAGGAATCTCACACATTGTGTTTCGTGCGATTTTGGAATATTATAAAAATGGAATTATCAAGTGTCCACCATCGGTTTCTGTGCCCGAGTTGAAAGAAGCTTGTGACTATTTGTTGATCCCTTTCGATGCCACAACAGTACGCTGCCAAAATTTAAGTAAGTTTATTGAAATAATTTACATGGTATTTTCATTTTTGTTGTGCTTCGATCGACAGGAGGTCTTCTGCATGAGCTCAGTAATGAAGGTGCTCGTCAACAGTTTGAGGTGTTTCTTGAGGAGTTAGTTCTGCCACTGATGGTTGCATCTGCACAAAGAGGGGACAGAGAATGCCATGTTGTCGTGTTATTGGATGACGATGTTGTTGATTGGGATGAAGAGTTTCCTCCTCAAATGGGCGAGGAATATTGTCAAAGTAAAATTCATTTAAATATTTCTAGCGAACATTGCATAAACATTTTTTTTTTATAGCTGTTCACAGTACAGCAATGCACAGATTTTTCAAATACATTGAGAATCGAGATGTTGCAAAACAAGTAATGAAAGACCGTGGATTAAAAAAGATTCGCTGTGGAATAGAAGGTTATCCAACACATAAAGAAAAAGTTCGCAAACGCCCAGGTGGTCGTGCTGAAGTGAGTTCAATTTGATAAGTTGATTATCAATTATTATTATTAACATTTTTTTATGATAATAGGTAATTTACAGTTATGTCCAACGTCCATTCATTCACATGTCGTGGGAAAAAGAAGAAGCAAAAAGCCGCCACGTAGACTTCCAGTGTGTTAAATCCAAATCAGTTACAAATTTAGCTGAAGCTAACGCTGATCCTCCATTGGAACTTGACGCAAGTATGTTTAAATTTTTCTACTCAATAAAAAAAAACATTACTTATTTGGGTTTAAAATTTAAGGTGGAAATCCTATTCCAATACAACTTGTCGCTATAGCACCAGTGGAGGTTATACCATTCATTGGAGCAGACGGCGAAGAAGCAGTTGGTGGTATACTTAATGAAATAGATCAGCCTGGATTGGCCGAAGAGCAACACTAGGATTCTCCAGAATGCCTATGTTTTCTCATACACACAAAAATATCAATTTTTTTTATTAATATTTATTATTTTACTCGTTATTTATTTGGTTATTTTTTTCAATATTTTATAATTTTCAACATAAACAAAATCGTTGCACTTATAAAGACATAACCCACATAATGGAGAAAAAAATGACTGCTGCCTTATTACTTATTAATTGTTTCTTTATCCGTTCTTAAAAAGATGAGGATAAATTTCGAATATCTGAATGACAAGAATCCCAGCCAAATGAACGTTCTACAGCCATTTTCCACTTTGAGTATCGAATGTCGCGTTCGTTTTCGCCAATCAAAGGTTTAAATGTGCTATTCGCTTGGGCGTCGGATACAGGTGCATCGATATCAGCATCTGAAATCGCTTTGTATGCAGCCAGAGCAACTCCCTGAAATAAACAAGTAATAGGGAAAATAGAAAAAGTTGTGGGGAACATAATTATGACAGTAAAGCAGCCCTATTTAAAGCTGCAGATAATTTGCACTGGTTGTTCTTCTTCTTGTTAAGCTATTACGACGACTTAAATGGGACCCCAACATTACCTGCCACTATGCCTTAAGATCTATTTGTGGTATTTGCCTTTTTCGCATTTTTTTGACACTAACTGGTATGCTCTTGGTTTGTTGTGACACCAGTTGTCTTCAGTCGCTTTAAGGTGTTATTCTGTTACTAGGTTAACCTTGGTTTCCCTAGGTGTGATTTATTTTATATTCATATCTGACGATAAGAAGGATTCAATAACCGACATTCTGACACATCCTCATAAGAGTCAGACTAATGCCAGTACACCACTTACACTAAATATGACTTAATCGAAGTTTAAATACAAAAGTAAACTATTGGTCCTATCAACACAAATTATAATTTGTGATTTCACAAGATAACTATCTGAAAATCTCTATAAACATAGGAGTCTACCCAATATTTTAGCAATTAAAATAAGGTAGTTGGAAGCTCTAAGAAATGCAATATGTTCAGAAGTTGAAGTTAAACAAGAGTGTCTTACCAGCGATGTGGTTTCAGCAACTTTTGGTCGAATCACATTGATTCCTACTAGGTCAGCTTGGGTCTGTAAAAGCAAAGTATTCGCTGTCATACCACCATCGACTTTCAATTTGTTTAAAGGGATTCCACAATCCTTGTTCATAGCATCCAGTATATCCCGAACTTGAAAGCAAACTGCCTCTAATGTTGCGCGGACGATATGTTCACTTGTGGTTTCTTCACTAATTCCGCAAATCACTCTATGAAAGACAAAAGTTACATCAAATCTTCAAGAATATAATATTTTACCCTCTGGCTTCTTGATTCCAGTAAGGAGCATACAGTCCACTAAACGCCGGAACGAAGTACACATCACCACAGCAATCTACCGAGTTTGCCATTTTTTCTATTTCACTAAAATCGCCGACAACACCTAAATTATCTTTTAGCCAATTGAAGGCAGCTCCGGCTATAGCAACACTACCTTCAAGAGCGTAAAATGGATTGGCATTTTTACCCAACTGAAAGCCTACAGTTGTAAGCAAACCGTGTGACGAACTTACAATAGAGTTGCCGGTATTGTAAAGCAAGAAACACCCGGTTCCATAAGTGGCTTTGGCTTGTCCTCTATGCAAGCACTGTTGACCGACTAAGGCAGCTTGCTGATCACCCAAACACGCAGTTATAGGAATGCCTTTTAAAGCAGGCCATGTGATATCGCCGTAGACTTCGGCGCTAGAACGGATTTCAGGTAAAATACTACGCGGTAGATCAAAGAACTTTAACAAGTGGTGATCCCATTGCAAAGTTTCGATATTCATGAGCATTGTACGCGATGCATTGGTAACATCAGTCATATGAAGGCCGCTAGTGAGATTCCAGATTAACCAGGAATCTACTGTGCCGAATAGACAGGTTCCGTCCTTCATCGCTTTTGTCACGTGTGGTACATTATCTTTTAACCACCGTAATTTAAGGCCAGAAAAGTAGGGAGAAAGTGGCAGCCCACAAAGGGGCTTCAAATAGTTTTTGTTGTATGATTTATTTGGAATACTTGCAACTAAATGGTCGACAGTAGAAGATGTTCTCATGTCCAGCCATATAATTGCATTGTGAAGAGGTTTTCCTGTGTTTTTGTCCCAGACAACTGTTGACTCACGTTGATTTGTGACTCCGACGGCCACTATGTCCTAAAATAGATTGACTGAATAGACTCACCTTGATATTAGATAAGTCATTTTAAATATATTAACTGACCTCGACTTCTCCTCCTAACTTTGTAAGTTTCTTTAGAGCCTCATCAATGCACGTACTTACAACAGATAGGATGAGCAAGGGGTCCTGTTCAACCCATCCTTCTTGTGGGTAAATTTGAGGAACATTCATTTGATGATAACAAACAATTTCATCCTTTCCAGCTTTGAAGATCATAAATCGAGCCGAAGAAGTACCTTCGTCTATGGCACCAATTAGTTGTCCGAATTTCATTTTTCTCATTCAAAGGAGACGTAATATAAAATAAATTTGCACTTTACACCACGGCCAAAAAATAAAAAGACTTGTTATCGAAAATAAAAAGGGGTTCAATAAACGTTTAAAGATAACAACACGAACATGGGACTAAAAGGAAACAAAAAAATATTGACAGCTGCTGTCAAAATTTTTACATCGTATATCTGCAGCTCAACTTGATAATTTTTCATTTTCCATTGTAAGGAGTAATCTTTTTAAATTCTGCACTTGTTCCGAACAAAAATAAAAGTTACCAGAAAGTGACTTTCACAAAGGCAATTACAAATCCTCAGAAAAATAATTTGCAAATTCTTTCAGAGTTTTATTTTGGTGTCTTCTTGGGTGGAACTTGTTGTAAGTTATAAATCTTGTTTGTTTAAAAACCAGTGAACAAAAAATTAAAAAAACAAATTCAGGTTGCCACACATGAAATTCGGTCGTTGGGATCAAAGAAAAATTGGCTGCTGGTCTACTTTTGAAGCTTCTAATTTGATTTACTGGGGCCTCTCAAATTCACCTTTACATCGGATGATTTTCATCTTTAGTTTTCTCGTCTACTGAACTTGCTTATGCTTTCCATTGTCATTTACTGTGATGAACCTCTTTTGATAATTGACCATTCCGAACTCCGGTAAATTTATGTGACTCGAGAATCATACTTGATTCTGGATTTTTTTTTTATTCAAAACATCACTTTACACTAATCTTTCTATCTCTCTATAAATTAAAATATTAACCACAGGTCATCTACTTGTAATCCTCCGTCTCCTCCCGTAGAACCAAATTTTTACACGCTTTTCTATACATGAATGCGTGTGAACAGCAAAATGCAAAATTGTAAGAATGTATGGTCTAGCCAAATTTGACCGGCACGCATACAGAGTTAAATCTCTGCAGTTTTGAAAGTTTGTAGGCAAAAGTGGGTGGAGCCTCCTGAGTTGATGTTCTATTTATTTATTATTCTATGATATTAACCAAAGTCCCCGTGCGAAGACTGATCAAATCTTGCAGTGAATCCCGCTGACACAAGAGGTGACTGAGCACTGAGGATGAAACACATCTTACTCTTGTACTGTAACAAACAAATGCAACCACACCCAGCATTCAATTAGCCTCAGCTCAGACATCAAACAATCCAAAGCAAGAGGCTAGCCGAAATTTTTTGAGGCCAATCCGGCGAACCGAGCAGACACATTTAAGTGATGAAATGGAAATGTGGTCCCAATCGAAATCATCGTCGGAAAAAGACCAACAAGGAAAATTCCGGGTCTAATTTCAAAATTAATAACCGCAAATCAAATATTCATATTTACTAAAAAGATTCTTTTCCTTCAAGTGCCATGTTAAAATAAACTCCAAAAACACGACTCTTTTATTCAAATCAATTTTCCTTCAAGTTTAATATTTTCATTGCGCTACCACCTTTATTAATCGAATTTCTGGTTTTCGTCACCGATTATGGTGAAAAAGAGAAAATATAGAAAAAGCGAAAATGGCGTCATGTCGTCAGTGTTGTGCTGTGTCGTGGTACGTATTGGTTGAACAAATTTTTAGACTTGAATTTCTACTCATGTTGTGTCTTTTTCTAATTAAAAATAACTGTTTTCAACAATTGTACAAATCCGAAATCGAAATATTTCAACCATAATTAACAAGCCATCATAAAGCCCCTATAAAACTGATCCGAAAAAACCATCAAATCGACCGATACCTTTTTTTCTTGTCTTCTTCACCATAGTACGAGTACCTGTAAATACACACTACTATACCCTGCTTCAAAAAAAAATTTTCACAATGAACAATTTCTTATTTGATTCTTTTGCACATATTCAACCAAATTAAAAATGAAAATATTTACAAGAAGTTCTATTAAATTACTAAAGTGGATTACTGTTTAGTTAATGCATTTGTTAATTTATAAAAAGAAAACACCAGCAAGACGATTTTAATTTTTTTTTCTTCTTTTCTAATAAGGAAGAAATCGATACTGTGCAACGTATATATTGGCCGTCGTCGTCGTCTGATTGACATTTGTGGTGCTCATTGCTCGGTGCTGCGGGTGCTAGTCTGCTAGAGCTTTTGTGTTAAATTTCTATGTACAGTACTTTTTCTTTTACATCGAGAGTATTTTTTTTCTCAATTTTTGTGTTTTTTTTTTTAGTTGGATTAAAATGGTTTATCGTTTAAAGTAGATAAAGGATTCAATTAAATATTAACCAAATATTTTGGTTCAACGAAACTGGAACTACTACTTATGTAGATAATACTTAACATGTATATGCGCATCTATTTATACCGATTAATTAGTTTGACAGTTTTTACTTTAATAATAATAATTAGTAAACAAATTATGTGTGTTTGCAAGTTGTAATAAAAAAAGAATTCACAAACTACAAGTGATCCTTTAGAAAAAAGGCAGTTCTAGTGAGTTAAGATTTAATTCAATTGAGAAATGAAGAACCGTGGTTAAATGCGTGCAGTGTAGAAACTTCGCAGTTAAGTTATCCCCTCTTAACATGCTGGGTTGTTTATCACAACAAACAACATTTATTTTCTACATCTTTTACTTGATTGTTTTTGACGGTTCATTTCATATCATCTTGATTAAATTATAAACTTTTAAGAAAGTTTTAATCGCTTGACGAAATCAGTATGTAATTACTTCCTACTTTTTAATATATGCAGGTACCTAGAAGGTTGGATTGTGTTAATTAAACCGAAAACACTCAAATAATTACTTTTTTTGTTATAGTACCTATTTGACCACAGAATTATCTCTTCATATATCCACTTGGGAATTATAAAAATACAGCTTTGCTTCTTCCGTATGATATTGAAACATGTAAAAATGTTAAAACTCTGAGCTGGGTATTGTAAAGAAACTGCTTTGCTTCTTCCCTACGATATTTAAACATGTAAAAATGTTAACACTCTTTTTAATGGTAGGACCTAGGTACCTAATTAATTAATTGAGTCGGTAACGAGGAAGTCAAATTAAAAAAACCGTTATATGAATGCATTGAGATACATAGAGGAATCAAGATGGTTTCAAACACACCGAGGTAGATGTCGCTAAATGAGCACATCGAGCAAATATTACTGGCCTAAGTACCGAAAAACACAACCGAACCGAACAAAATTCTTCTACATACATTTGTAGGTACCTATTGGTTTTTTTCAATTCTCTTGCTTTTAACTCAAGAATTATTACTAGGTACAAGATTAAAAAAAAAAAAAAACAAGTCGATATTAACGACTAACTTTTGAAAAAGATGATGAAAGGAAATATAATTTTGTTCTAAATGTTCAATTTAAAAGTCATATAAAGTTTGATTGAAATCGGTTATGCCGTTATCAATGTATGTCCAAATTTGTAAAAACTAGCCAAAAACCTAAAATATATTTTTGTGTATTAACAGCACTGCAAATATAACGTTCACAAAACTTAATCAAAATCGTTTAAGAAAATTCGGAAAAACTAAAACCGTTATTATAGGAAGTACCCGTCAAAACCGGGCTAAAACAAAAATAAAAATTTGTCCTCTATAGAATAAGGTACCAAAAAATGCTATACAAGTTTGAAGAAAATCTCTCATCTTTGACGGTCGGTATGAAGAAACCTGCTTTTTTAGGCTTCTCCTCTATCATCATAATGTCAGAGGGTCCCTATTGAACAAGCAAAAATATGTATAAAATACTGATTTTTTATTTTTTTGCTCCAGAAAAAATTGACAAAAAGCTGAACAAGTTTAGAAATTATAGAATTATTATATTAACTGCTTTTAAAGCCCGAAAGGCGATTTTTGCCACAACTTTTGGATTTTGCGACCACAGCATGTCGGTGATCTCCAGTCGATGTTTGGTTTTGTTACAATTAAATCTTAACCCATTCTAGAAACTTTTTCATGATATAAAAAAACAATGTTTAGTTAAACAAGCACAACATGAGAAAATACTATTTAATCCAGCCAATAAAAGGTTTGTAGAGTGCGTGAGCAGGGACCTAATCAATTCCCTTGGAATATTGTTCATGCTGCTCAAGTAGTCCGGACTTCTGGGGACTTACCTTATACCACGGAAATGGCCCGTTGTAGGGAAAAATTCTCTAAAACTTAAAAAAAGCCCATCAAAATTTCTTACAATTTGTGTTATAATGAGGGGGTAGATCGCGTTTTTACGATCGAACTATCGTCGTTTTGCAGATGTTGTCCCTATCATATGTTTATACAAATTATTATAAAAAAGAGAAACATTGAAACGACGATCGTGCAATTGTTTAAATTTTACGCGATCTATCTCCAGATCGCTTCCGAGTTAAACGCATCGGAAAGGTGAACAATTACAAAAATAAGTGTTATTCCCATATTTCATCACCCATTAACCATTCCATCATATCGTCTAAACTGTTCATCTGACAAAAGCATTTCTTAGAGGAAATTAGACAGAATTAAATTTCCTTTAAGAAACTAATTCTTGAAATTGGGTTGTTGAATACACAAGACCAAAATCACGTCATTTGAAAAATAGTATTCATAATTTTACAATTTAAAAAATAAATTCACATATCGAGTTAATAATCAAATAATCAATCAAGTGGTTGTAGTTTGCGAGAGCAAAAACTTTGTCTGTATGATTTAGGAGTTAACATACTAAAAGTCCTGACACCTGGAAGGTAAGCCTTACGAAGTTCTTATGCACTCAAGAAACCAATTTAAACAGTAAGCTTCTTAAGGGAAATTTAATTCTCTATAACTTCCCTTAAGATATTCTTTTTGTCTGATTAACAGTTTAGATGATATGACTGAATTTTCTGATGAAAAATATGGGAAAAACACATATTTTTGTAAATTGTCCCCATTGCTATGCGTTGAACTCGGAAAAAGCTGAGGATTCGAAAAGCTGGCCATTTCCGTGGTATAAGCGTAACCCTCAAAAAGTGGAACTTAATACCCCTCTAATGGATTAGGTCCCTTCTTACGCACTCTAAACCCCTTTTAAGCTATTCATTGACTGGACTAATTCAAAATATAAAAGTGTAAACAAATAAAAATATATTTACTTTATTTTTATTTTCAGCTTTTGTAACTAAATCTCCGTTTTGACATCACACTATTTTCATCATCAAACTTAACAAAAAAAAAATCATCAAATAAAAAAAAAAAAAAAAAAAAAAACAAATCTACAGAACTTAGAGTTAAGCTAACTTCCCCAAAAAGCGTTGTTAGATTTCCATTCATCTTTGGAAATTAACTCAAAGAACTCAAACAAAAACAAAAAATCAAACCAACCAAATCATATTTTCTCAAAATTACGTAGCAACTGCAACTGAAGCCAAAAAAAACAAATTTAAAGTAAAACAAAACAAAAGCAAATAACATAATTCAAACTTAAAAAGTTTAGTGTTAAAAAAAAATATATTTTTTTCCATTTTAGTTTATGTTTTTAAAAAACGCAACAACAAAAGTGTCATTAGAATCAAATTTATCATTTTCTTGTAGTTCTCCATTTATCTGGAGCTAAGTGCTGCAGAATAAATTTAAATACTTATATAATCCTTATAAATCTCAATACTCAATAAAAAAGAAAACTTTCAAAAATAAAACAAAAAAAGTTACAAAAATTTCACGGTGATATAAAAAAAGGGTCGAAAAAAACATTTTTGCTGGTCAGCAACATAAAAACACTCTTTTTAAAAACATCCATGGCCAAACAAATTTGAAGTCTAAAACTATCCAATCTTTAAAAAAGCGAGAGAAACGAAAATACTAGTTACAAGTCACAATCCAACAGCACACATCTTACGAAAATAATACTAAAAACAAAAATAATATAGTAATTTTATTCAACCTCAAATATATATCTTAAATATATTACAAAGCAACAACGGATCATTGTTAATAAAAGTGTTAAGTTCAAAAGTTTTTTTTCTTTCATTTTTCAAAAAAGAAATAAATAAATAAACAATATTAATAAAAGACATTAGACGCCAACGACGGAAAATGACAAAACTCTGGTTTTCTTAAAAATAAAAACGGTGATTCTAAAAATTTAAAATAAAAAAAAAAAACGTCTAAGGACACAGAAACAAAACACACACACACACCCACTGTTATCCTAAAATATTAGGTCTTAAAACATAATATATTTATTCAAATTCACACTGAAAAGAAAAGAATAAAAGTACAAAGATTAAAATAAAAAAAGTAATTATCATAAGGTTTATACAAATAATAAAAAAAAAAAATAAAACTAACAACACAAGTGCGGACTGTTAAATTTATAATTAAGTGAAAAAAAAAAAAAATACAAAATATACTATAAAACGGAAACAATAAAAAACGGAATAATATAAGGCATTTTTACGTATTAAAAAAAGAATATTAGCTATATATTCATATATATACATATATGTGAATGTATATATGTGCGTGTGAATTGCGTGAGTGAAGAGGATTAAAATAAATAAAAAAGAAAACAAAGTTTATGCAACATAAAAAATTAACATCACTGTGATAATTATTATAAATTTATTATTAATTAAAACTAAGAATACATGAAGTAAAAATTAAATTAAAAAAAAAAAACATTGAAACAAATACGTGATATCTTAAAGGACTTCGATACATATATATTATATATAAAAGAAAACATAACTCTTAGGTAAATTAAAAGACTTTGCAATCTTTAAACAAATAATAGAAATACATATATATTTAATAATAATAGTGGTTCTCAATAAGAAAAAAAAAATAAAAATAAATAATTTATATTGATAAGATATAACGAACACTTCTCATTGTGACATCAATATTGCATCAACATGAACAATATCTACATTAATAAAAAAAATACTACATTCTAAAGTCAAAATCAAAATAAAAAACAAAAAAACAAAAAAAAAAATTGTAATTATAATTATAAACAAATAATATATATTATATGAATTTATTAAAAATAATTAATCTGAAATTATAAGAAAAATTAAAAAAAAGTTCTTACGTACCTTCCGACCTCCTTCAATTTGTTCTACATTATTATATAATTGTTTTCATTTTCTACGGCCTTGATTGATGAAATAAAAATTTAAATAAAAAATAAATAGTTATTACAAATAATAAAATATAAAGCGATTAATTAACGAATTTCGTGTTTAATAATAATAATAATATAATAAAAAAATAATTAAACCAGGAGCAGCTATATTGAGTATTATCATCATCTTTAACAGCCAGTCGTTTGCAAATCAGCATTAAAAGGTTTACCTCTAATATGAACACTCAAGCTAAAAATTATAGAGCCCTTGAAGGTATGTTATTTAGTGTGTTGTTATAAACATTTTTAAAAATTGTATTATATTTGTAAACAAAAAATGTCTGGCAACTCTGTTTGTCTGTATCTGCATCTATAATACTGCCTGTGGGGTTCTACGGATTGATTGATTAATCGTTTCTTGTCTTAGACCAACTAAATGCTGTTGTCGTTGCATTTGTTCGTTGCAAGAGTTTTTAGGCTTGGCTTACCTTCTTCGTTATAATAAATCCTTTATCTACATCTCCCTCTTGTAGGTATAAAACAATATTAGCTGAGTTAGCAGATGTCAGACACGATGTTTCCTTGGATCCGCTGACTTCTAATTCGAAGGTTTGTCACTCCTGCTGTCATACAAAGCATATTCTACTCAGATGCTGTCACTTTGATCTTAACATGGTGTAACATTTCAACACTGAATGTACACACTGCAGTGAAGAGCATTCATTACGCCTAAGCGATGTTTAATGTCGTCATCACACGATGATTCGGCATCGATCGTAAATTCAAAGTATTGACACTTTTCGCAGTTGGGAATAACTGTTTCATTAAAAAAAATGACAAAAAGTGAATCAGTTTATGAGTGCGAACCAGAAAGTATTCTGTCTTTTTGGGCTTAAGCGGTACTCATCGCCCTAAAAAACGTACACCTCTTCAACAAGTGCTTATGATTACTCTATCGTCAGCAAAACCACTTGCAATTATATAAGTTCGTAATTTCAAGTGAAATCTTTCACTCGAATTTCGTTCCTTGTCGGTTTTTTTCGTAATTCAACTGGACATAACGGAAATCGATATTTTTTTTGCAGCACAGCACACATTGCAAACTCGACGATAACACCAAGTGTTATGACTTCTGCACTTTAGAGCGTGAACAGTTTTATTAAACAAATACTCTTGTATTGCGCAATTGTATTAATCTACCGATCTATTTCTAAACAAATACAAATCTTCTTCCCTGTAATTATTCACCTATCACACTAACGTCCTTTCTATTTAAAACTTATGGAATATCTCCAAAAACGAAAATTCTTAACACATTTATATTGTTTCAATGACGACAACATCTTCAACTTTTCATATTTGTTTTTAGATTCACACAACCATGTTTTTCCAATGTGGAACTGGAACGGCAGCTTGTAAAAAATTCTTAAAAAAACATTTGTTTAATGAGGAATAAAATACTTTCCTTAGCTGCACCACATGAATGTGATATGCTTTAACAGGCTAAATTTTTAACCCACATTGTGATGTTCAATTCAAAAGCAATCAATCTTACGATATGAAAATATTTTAAAGGAAGTCATAACCCCTTTAAAAAATTGAACGATCCAGGTATAGAAACCAAAAAAATTGCTTTCAAAGCGTTTGATTATAGTTTTCAAAAACGCTTTGAGGTCACACCGAGGTTATTTCTAGACTCATCGAACAAAGCTACTCTTTTTAACAGATTTTAATCTGTTTTTTTTATCATTAAAAAAAAAATGAATTTTAACAAATGAAGAACAACTTGAAATCATCCCGTATGCGAAGACCCATTTGCCAACCATAATCAATTTGATATTTTTTCATAGAAATGCCTCCACATTTGTATGAGAATGCTCATTCTAAAGTTCTTTCTCTACACAAATTGTGTTAAGAAACTTTAATATTTAATGTTTTTTATAGAGTATAATTCACTCCCTTCTATCTGGTAACATCTCAAATATTTGTGATGAAACTAGGTGCTTTTGAAAAAATATGAAATTACTCTTTTAATAAAAAAAAAACATATGAAATCAATTGGCGTAGATTTATACATAAGAAAACAAAAATTTTGAACCTTCTTTCTCATGATTTAATTTATACTGAATTTAAAAATTTGTTTCAAAAACTCCGTTTGTCTTGTGTTAAATAAATTGTAAAATTAATACCATAATAATTGTTTCACAGAAATTTACGAAAGTTATGATAATGGTCCAAACGATGATGCTTTCTTTATGAGCACCATGAGAAATCTTAATTTGCCAACTAATTTCCCACCAATTGGAACTTTTACTCTCGACTCAACTTTGGGACCACCACCGCAACCCCAAAGTTCAATCGGGATTTTCGACGCAAACGAGGAGCAAACTACGATTGGGGTATTTTCGTCGAATAGCGTTCTTTCGAATGGTATTAATACAACTGGTAACTCATCATCGTCATCATTTGGAGCGTCAAGCACTACGGGCAACAATGATTCTAGTCAAACAACTCGCGAGACGGGTATCATTGAGAAACTTTTGGTATGATTACACTAAAAAGTTTAACAAAATAAAACAATTATATTAATTTGGAAAAAAATCTAATTTTTAGCATTCGTATGGATTTATCCAGTGCTGTGAACGCCAGGCACGTCTTTTCTTTCATTTTTCGCAATTTAGCGGTAACATAGATCATTTAAAAATCGGTGATCCCGTTGAGTTTGAAATGACTTACGATCGACGTACTGGAAAACCAATAGCCAGTCAAGTTTCGAAGATCGCTCCCGAAGTTGTAAGTTAATGCAAAAATAACTTCAAACCAGAATCATTTTTAATTTTTGTTATCAAGGTCCTCTCTGAAGAGCGCGTTACTGGAACTGTAACAACTGAGCTGCGTACCGATTGCGTTAATAATCTTTTGGCATCGAATGAGACAACAGGTCGAATAAGCTATGAGAACCGTGGTGAATGTTTCTTTCTACCTTATACCAAAGACGATGTTGAGGGCAATGTCAATCTTAGAGCTGGCGACAAGGTCAGCTTTCAGATTGCTACTAACCAAAGGTAAATTTCGAAGAAAAGTTTATTTTGCAGAAATAAAACGTGCATTTAATTTCAGAGGAAATTTAGGTGCTTGCCATATTCGTCTAGAAAACCCGGCGCAGCCAGTTAAGTATCGCGGTGTTGTTTGCTCGATGAAGGAATCTTTTGGATTTATCGAAAGGGCAGATGTTGTTAAGGAAATATTCTTTCATTTTTCTGAAGCTGAGGGTAATGTTGAATTGCGTCCAGGTGATGATGTTGAGTTTACTATTCAAACCAGAAATGTAAGTACACATGAATTTAATTGAATATTTGAATGAAAGTAATACATTTTGTTAGGGGCGGGAGTTTGCATGCAATATAACTCGTTTGCCTCCTGGGTCAGTTATATTTGAGGATGTTGATTCATCAATTTATAAGGGGCAAGTTTTGAAACCATTGGATAGGAATAATCCAGCTCGTCAAACGAGCGATCCATTACCCGGGCGAATTCGTTTCCGAGCAGCTGATTACTCTGAAGATGAGGTACCATTTGGGGATAAAGATCAAGTAAGTTTTCAACAATTAATTTTATTAAAACAATTATTGACATAAAGTTTTCATTAAATTTTTCAGAAGGGTGATTTCACTTTGCGCCACGGTGATTGGGTGCAATTTTTGTTGGCTACCGATAGAAGGGATCAGTTGCAGAGGGCAACATCTATTTCTTTGCTCGATGAGACATTCAAAGTTTCTGGGGAAAAACGAGAGCAAGGAATTGTATCATCATTGAAAGATGGCTTCGGGTTTTTACGTTGCGTTGAACGCAATGTTCGTTTATTCTTCCACTTTACAGAAGTTTTGGATACTGTAAGTCAATTTTTTAAAGATACAATACAAAGAAAGTGAATATTATTTTTTATAGAGCCGTGAAATTGCCCTTGGAGATGAAGTAGAATTTACTTGTGTTCAGGAGCCTGGCATTACTTACAACAATTCGCGTTTAAATGCAATTCGAATTAAATATCTTCCACCAAATACGGTTCAATTTGAAACCTTAATGGCAAGCAATATTGAAGGTAAACGTCTAGTTACGTCTTTATAAAATTTAACCATTATTTTATTATATTTTGTTAGGTTATGTTACTCGTGAAGCACCAAAAAGCCCAGTTAAGTCACAAGATCGAGTAGAAGGTGGCGTTATAACTTACGACCACGGTGACAGCAAAAAGACTATTATGTATTTTCTTAAAGACTGCGAAAAACCACCAAGAATTGGCGATCGAGTTCGCTTTGACATATGTTTGGTAATATCTAACTAAAAATATAACTTAAAATAATAAATTTTATATTAATAATTTTCTATATTAGGTAAAACGAAACAAAGAATTCATTGCTATTAACATAACTCAACTGCAACAAAATGCAACGAACCAAAACAATCAACCTGACGAAGCAGTAGCAAATGGAGGCAACCAAAATGGATTCAGTGCTCCTAAAATCGAAGATTTTAAAACTGAAAACAATAACTTGGCCGAACCTGGTCACACTTATGTTGGATTTATTGCTGTTATAAAGGAGAATTTTGGATTTATTGAGACACTTTCTCACGACGAAGAGGTATTTTTCCATTTTAGCAACTATGTCGGCAATCCCAATTGGCTAGAATTAGGACAAGAAGTAGAATACACCCTTTCGCCTAATGGCAATACTTCAGCTTCAGGCAATTGTTTGCCAGCAGAAAATGTTCGTACTTTGCCAAAAGGCTCAATAAAACAACCATCGGTTATGGAGCCGGACTACAACGGTGTAGTGGCTCGTCCTCTGCGTTGCATTAATCCCGATCAACAAGAATATGCTGGATTAGTTGAGGTTCTTAACGAAAAAGGGATAACTGTGTCGCAACATGAATTCGGCATAACTAGTTTAATAAATCGACGTGATCTCCTGCAAAAGAACGATTTGGTTACTTTTAAAATTGACGAGACCGGACGTGCCGCTGAAATAACTGCTGTTCGCCAAAAGAAGCGTGCAACTGTTGACTCAATTAAAGGTCAATTTGGATTTTTAAACTATGAAATTGAAGAGGGCAAAAAACTATTTTTCCACATGTCTGAAGTTCAAGGCAGTACAGCAGCTTTGCACCCAGGAGACACAGTAGAATTTTCAGTGGTAACGAATCAGGTAATTGCAAGAAAAATAAAATAGAATACAAAAATACTAATCAACATTTAAATCACTCAGAGGAATGGAAAATCATCAGCATGCAATGTAGTAAAAATAAATGACAGGCCAGATAGGCTAATCTCTCGCTTGAAGTTGAATAGCTCAACTGATGATTCCTTGCCACGTTTAATTGTGACCCGAGCTCCCAAAGGACCACAGGGTAAAGGATTTTCTCCTCAAGCTCGTCTTTACAAAATTCCCGGTAAAATATAAATTTAATAATTTATTCAAATGAAATCACATAAATTTTATTTTTGTTACAGGAGCATTAGTTGAGTAAAAATTGGGACACAACGCACGCATAAACATTTAGTGATGAAATAAAAGAAAAAACAGCAATTTTTGGCGCCATCTTCATAAACATGCCTGATTATACTGCTCGTCAACTGAAACAAAATAATTTACAAATAATAATTAAGTAAAAATACACAACAAAATAATTATAAAAAAAAAATATACGAAAAAAAATGAAGTAAAAAAAAGGAAAAAAAAATAAACTAATTATTATCTAAACACTTCTGATTTCCGCTTATAATTGTATGCAGCAAATTTCTCTGAAAACAACATGAATAGTCATCCTCAAACTTCATAACCTTCTGATGTTTGTGCTTTGCATAATAAATACAAACCCATTTAAAACAATGCTCATTTATTTACTTTTTTTTTTTCAATTTACTCACAACATTGTTAAAGAAACAAAATATGACCATACAACAAATAAATGTGGAACAACAGTAAAGCGCTAAATAAGGGACTCATATCCAATTGAATTGTATCTTGATATATAAAAATATATATTTCTTAAAAAAATCCTAATCGTGATATGTCTCTTTTTTCTTTGTTTGAAATTATGATGTCGATTCCCAGCTGAACTACAAAACGCAAATCAAATTTCACTTAGACGATAAAAGTTCGATTACTCTTCTTTCTAGTCGCTTATTTAGGATTTACATAACCAGTAGTTTCACTGGCCGAAATTTCTTCATTCTCTTTCGAACTCACCCGTGTTTTGATTGCTTCATCGCTTGAAAATTCAATGAAATTATTGAAAATTTAAAATTCAGCTTGAAACAAACACTTCGTGTTATTTTCTGACGATGTTATGATCTCGAAGGGGATCCTATTTCACCACTCTCATACAGATTTGCTTTTGCGGTTCATACGGCCAACGACCTCAGAAAATGTCGGCAAGCCTCCCGATTATGGATTGATGTCATGTCTAAGGCCCACTGAATGCTGGCGTTGCATTTGTTTCTGTTTTTAAGGCGTTCTTACGCCACTTCATACACCCTACGCTTACGCGATGGTTGATGATGATGTCGTCACATCATCACAAGATGCTTCGTTTTTTATCATAGATCCAAGGTATTTACATTTGTTGCACTTGGAAGCACTGTTCCGTTCAAATAAATGTTTGGCATATACCTGGGTGGAAGCAAAAATTAACGAATCCACAAATTAGAGAAGAATCGCATGGTTGAAATTCTTTATAACAGTATCAATTAACTTCTTTTTATCCTTCAATAAATTATTCGAAATTTAATTCAAAGAAATTTAACTTAAAAAGAAGGAAACAATTATATGTTAGTTAACTGGGATTAACCGTGATTTAAGTTTTTATTGATACCCTCAGTTGCGTAACTATGCTAATGTTATTACAATCTTTCATTTGTAAATTATCCTTAAGCTGAGCAATTTATAATACGGTTGTATTAATTTGGTTGTTTAATTGAAAATGTACGTTTCAAAATGAAATTAAAAATAAATATAATAAAGAAAAGAAAATCACTTACCCAAACTTTTGTTTATTTTTGTTTACTTTCATGTAGAATGTAGATGAAGATAAATTTTACTATCCCCAGACGATTTATTCAACAATACAAAATATAAGGCACTGCCGAAAAGCAACGGGCACGGAAATACGATGCATCGGAATTAACTACGGCGATTTCAACATCGGAAACGGAAACACAAAACGTATGGCACCAAATTACCAAGCTTTTTTTTTTAATTATGCTCATAAAACACTTTTCAAAATGATTTTATTGCCTTTTGGCTTAAAATTTCACGTTAAGAAATCGAAACCGACGAAATTAGTATAACTAAATGAAATGATCAAAAAACAGGCACTTGAGCACCTAAAAATTGGACACACACACATACATACATAAAAAAAACTACACAAATAGGGAGCACCCGGGGAAGGAAATATTTTCGACGACGCCATTTTAAGAGCTTAAAATTATTTTGCAAATTTGCAAATTTTCGTTGCATTTTTCGAATAATTTTACCACAAAAAATTAATTATTACAACTAACACAATTAATGTATAGTAACTTCATGTTATTTTAACATTAAAAAAATTTATTTTTTAGTAAAGCATAGATTTAACCGAATCCGTTATCCGACACGACAGAACTTGCTCTTTTATAAACCGGAAATGAAGAGAAACAAAAGAGGATGCGAATCATTGGCTGTGCTGCGTTAACACAGCGAAGTCAAAATTGTAAATTTTTTGTTTGACATTGCATTAAATTAAAGCTGCAGTTTTACAACGGACAAATTTTAGAATTTATCCAATAGCCAATAGATGATGTAAAAAGATAAACATTAAAAAGAACAACAAAATAGAATTAAGGTGTTATTTTCTGAAACAAAAAATAACTTTTCTTTTGTTGTCACCAATATTAATATTTGATGGATTTATGTGTGTTTTTGGACTTACATATTATATTTTGTGTGCAATGGTGAAATACATTAATGAACATACAAATTTGTTCGTTGCTCTTTCGCTAATAATTGGTCGTGTATTTAGGGAGTACCGGATCATTTCGTTTTACATCAAAAGCCTAATGTTTTCATGAACAAAAATAAAATTTTTTTATTAGATTTTAATCGCATTTTATTTTATGGGTCAAATAAATTTTTAAATATAAAAAAAATTTAGTTAAGACGGTTATTCAGGTCATACGCGTATATGACCAGTTGTTTGATTGGCAAATTCTTTTTAATGAGTGTTTAAATGAAACATGAGAGCGACCAGCGAATAAACGAATGTTCGTTAGTTTTGACATTTCAATTTGTTTTTTGTGGTTATGTTATTGTGATTACATACTTATTATAAAAATGACTGCTGTTCTTTTTTGTTGTTTTTTTTTTTTGTTGTTTTTTAACTTCAAGTGGGTAAAAACCATAGAATAATAAATAAATAGAACATCAACTCAGGAGGCTCCACCCACATTTGCCTACAAACTTTCAAAACTGCAGAGATTTAACTCTGTATGCGTGCCCGTGCATTTTAAATGGGACTGTCAAATTTGGCTAGACCATACATTCTTACAATTTTGCATTTTGCTGTTCACACGTATTCATGTATAGAAAAGCGTGTGTAAAGTTTTTTTCTACGGGAGGAGACGGAGGATTACAAGTTGATGACCTGTGGTAAACGCTATATTTTGAATTTACATAAACAGTGTCCATTTTGATACTCATCAGAGTTTTTATTTTCAAATTCCGAAAAATTCAAATTGGATTGGCAATGTTTATGTCATTTTTAGCATATACATTTTTAAAGTTGTAACAAATAAACAGTGTGAACTAAAAAATGAAGGAATTCTAGGAATCAGAGTAATGTTTGTTGGTTTAAAAAATCTCAATTGATTTACACTCGCTTTTTTATGAGATTTCTGAGGAGACAAATTTTATTTATTCATTTTCCTCAGTTTTTATCTTAATTGAACAGCTAAACATTCATTTGAACAATGAGGCTTTCGAATACGTTTTTGATAATCATAATTAAAAATAGCAGCGCTGTATGTATTGCAATTGACATCAACTCTGTTAATTTCAGGAAGCGGACGATACCTCCATATTACTTCTTTATTAGGATATTTTAAAAAAATCATGTCAAAGATTACCGGACAACTCGCCGGTTTTGACAGATGCTATGGATGAATGAAATAATACAAGATTAAGACACTTTGGCATTTTCACTTTGTTGTAAAGAAATAAAGGAACGGGTGTTGTGCACACGTATAGTGTAAATGAGTGAGGCACCAAAATGTTTGCATACATTTAAACATCGCATCCTAAATGTCATTTTGTCACGGAGAGAGCAGCAGGAGATGGCGAGTTAGCTCACACCGCTGTCAAATGCATATAAAAAAAACAACTCACCCTAAAATAATAGTGCCGCATTCTTTTCGCAGAACATCTCTTCCTGTATTTCTTCTTCATTGTACTTCCTGCTTTTACTTTTGAGAACAATTAAAATTGTATTTTTGTTCATGACAAAGTTATATTATAGCATTGTTGATTATAGCATTTGCTATTTTTGTATTTCTTTTAACCTAAGCATTGGAATACTTAAATAAAAAATAATAATATTTGCAATCGCACCATTTAACTACAGAATGAAACAAAGTTCAACTTTACTGCATGTGTATTATCTACATCAAGTAACGAATCAGCTGTTGTTGACGTTTCATATCAGACTAACTAATTTTTTTAGTGTAAAATTCCCGACTAAATTCTTGACTAAATGTCAGCTAAATGTCAACTAACTTTTGAGGGGATCTGGCTAATCAGAGCTCGTCGACTAACTTTTAGTCGGCGCATTGAACGTACCCATTTAATGGGGTAAACCCACTGATCGCAATATATAGAGATCAGTGGGGTAAACTGGTAAAGTCATAACAAGACTCCACCATTTATTTGTATTTCTGTTTGTGCTCACGTCACAAGAGACCAAAAAAAACTGAAAACTTACTGAAAATATTAATAAGTTTACCTGCCATATTTCTGGAATTCGTACGTGCTGGGTATTTTGCCAGAATTTGTATTATTTGAAAAAGTTCGTAACCAAATAAAATCGGGAACAAAAGACACTAGGCGTGAACCAACAAAAAAAAAACGGAGGAAACGGAGGAATTCAGTTTTTGTTGATTTAGCACAACAAAGCAACAACAATAGAGAAGTATCCGAATACGTTAAAATCAAATATCGAATCAAGAAAAAAATTCCCAGCTAAATCCGTTGATGGAAAACAATCGCATTTTGTACTGGCGGAGTACAATTTCGCACTTCAATACCGTATTAACACTAACACTTCCATTATTTTTAATCGAATTATTATTTAAAACACTTGTAAACTATTTGTTAATTGTTTAGTAGCAAAAAATAATAAGAAATTCTATTCCAAGATAATTTTTCTTTATATTTTGTGGAAGACCGATCGCTTTTCCTTGCAAAAATCACAACTTTTGGTTTGTTTTCCAACAAAGGATTTCGTTTGATGTTTTTTGATGCCTTGGAGTGAGAGAGAAAATAATATATATTTCTATATAGCCGTTGCTTAAGAACTCTTCATCTGGGTGCAGATCGCGTAAAATTAAAACGATTAAACGATCGTCGTTTCACTGTTGCTCTCTCTGTCTTTTTATAAAGATATGATAGGGACATCATCTTTAAAACGACGATAGTTTGATCGTTTTTACTTTACGCGATCTACCCCCCGATTCCTCTGATTCCACCGTGTTTGTGTTCTGGCCTACTGTTTTGAACAGGCTTATGGATACCCTTACGAAACTTACAAGTGTGATCAGGTGGATTCGAAGCCACACTTCACATATGCTTACATCAACTTACCTTTCTTATTCTTTTTCACGTTTCTATGGAATCCTAGGGTTAAAACCTGCGTTTGATCGAAATAGCTGTTTTAAATGTTTATCAAAATATATAGGCATGTAAATTCTGGTTGATCAAAGGATGTGCTCCAAGATATTGTTTTGAAATAAAACACAATTAAAATTATTAGAATTTTCGGTTTAATTATGTTGATATATGATTAAATGATTGAATGAATGAAATAGGAAAATGTATGCAATAAACTCATTGTTCTTCCTATCAATTATAAATTTTTATTAAGTTTACAAATTGTCGGTATGTATAAGCAAAATTTACTGCTCCAAACAAAGTACTTTGTACTTGAAGAAAACAAAGTTGTTGTTTTTTTTTATTTGTTTGAATATTTATTCCACAACAAATGGCAAAATTTCTTTACTAATTTTTATTTTACGAGGCAATTTGTTTTGTTTTTTTTTTTGTTTTTTAGCAAATTAAAATTACATATGTATTTAATTAAGAGTGCATATTCATGATGAAATATATTATAATAAATTCATTTACATTTTAATTATGATATAAAGAATATATATAAGTATTCTTTGCACGCAATTAAAGTTTATAATATTTATTAGGTATATGAATTGATTAAAATATTGCGTTAAGTTGATATTTTTCTGAGTGTCTTACGGTTTTCTTACAATTAGAACAAATTTTTTTTTGTTTTTTTTTTCAATAAATTAAATAGATAATGCATTTGAAAAATCGGTCTAAAAAATCAATTAATAAATTAATTAACGAAATTTGTTTAATTTCCTATGTGCCTTCAATCAAAGAGCGTAGATAAATAATAAGATTTGTTAATGACCTTTGGAATGTTTTCACATCGTAATTTGAGGTTTGATTAGATTAAACAGTATCACATAAATCAATATTAATTAATTACTGAATTGAGCAGATAAAAAATAATTATTAAGGATGTGGGTTCGGTTCGCGGTAAAAATAAATAAGTATTAATTTTCAATGAAGTGGTAATGCCATTTACTTCTTACCAGTAACACATGGTTTGGCCTAGTAAATCGAGTTAGTCAAATAATTAAAAAGATACTCTTGATGTTTGTTTAAAAAAACGTTTTGATGTTTCACATAAGGTTGTCCACAAGAATTTAAATTTGATACATATATTGTATGCATTGTGTGATTACCCGAGATGATTGTTACCTTACGGTAGATGCCCATCTGTATTGGGGCATAAATTTAAATTGACCAGTGTATTCTTTAACTAGCCTGTGTCGTTAACGAAACCTTAAGAATCAAGATGCTACTCATACATAAATTGTATTTCTTACTTCGCAAACTAAGTCTTGCAAATGAAACTTGAGCGATGTTTTGAAGTCCGATTATGGCTTCTTAAAATTTATTTTCAAAAGCAATAGCTTCGACTGTTAAATTTTAAAATATTTAATTCTGAGTACAAATAAGATTGTTTATATTCGAAATAAGACTAATAAATACATTAATTCCTATTTCGGCTTTAATTGAATAAAACAGGATTTGAATTAATATAACAGCCGGAAATTTTTTATAAACGACACTCTTTAATTTGATTTTATGTTTATATGCTGTTTTAAGTATGCAAACTAAATTATTATTTACACAATGTATCTTTATTAATTCTATGAATTCATTTCCGGTGTAATAAAAATATGATTATATGTATTATTTATGTATGTATGAATGTATGTTTTGTTGAATTGTAATAATTTATAAATGAATAATATAGTAAGGATTGTGAATGTGAACGAGGTTAACTATTACAATATTTTTGTGGTTTATGCGTCTATTTTTGTTCATTAACAAATAACAACGGTTGCTCATTATTTTAAATACTACTCTTTGAAACAAATTCGTGTAGAATATCACATGCCATTTCAATGTTGTTCCTTGATATGCCCAGTGCTGTGATGGCATTCTCTTTGGAATAACCCTCGCTCATGAGACGAGCTATGTATTCCAAATTGATGTTTTCGTATGGCACGTTACAGTCTTTGTTATTGATTGTCACATTTTCGTACAACAAAGGACTCTGCTGCGATTGATTTGAATCACTACTTATTGATGACGATGATGGTATGTGTTGGCTTGAGGCTGAATTAGGAAAGGCTTGTGTATTGTAACGCACATGTTTGGTATATGGATTTGGTGCTACCGATGACGTTTTCATATGGTAAACACTATTGCTATTTTCGGATGTACTGTCGTTATTTTCAACTGAATACGATACTGCGACCGGAATTCTGGCTTCTAGGGGCCTTGTGTCAATAATGCCCGATATGGTTTCGGCTGGGCCGACAATGTCATCATCTGTAATAGATCGTTGTGCTGCTGGTGGAATAGATGGTGGGGAACTGACTGGAGTAGGGGTAGAAATTCTTTGGCTTCTCAAATCATCGGCAATGGAATCAATATTCTTGTTGGTTTGATTGTGACGTGGGATCGGCGGGGCTGTGGTTCTCGGTACTTCGACTGCTGCTGTGATGTTTTCGGAGCTTTTGCTAAGGCTGCATGCCTTAAGTGGCAAGCTATTCAAATTAAGCAAACTTGAGGCAACGCTTGAAGGGACCGCCGCTGATAGTGGTTTTCCATGTTGCTGCTGTTGCTGGGGTTGTTGTTTAGTGGTGTTATCTACGCCTGGTGAGGATTTTCTCGGTGGTAAAGGAGGAGCAACGGTATTGTGATGACCATTGTTGGGATTTTGTAATATTGCATACGATGAGTTGCTACTTTCGTTGTTTTCCGTAGACATAGCTTTTGCAAATGGTTTGTTATTGGTATTGGGAGTGGGTACCGTTGAACTTGTTCCCATTGCGGGAGCACTCATACGATTTGTTGACTTGGACACAGACGAACCAGCTGCATTTACACAGGATGAAGAAGAAGACAAATTTGACTGCTTGCCTCCACTATTAGCTACTGCACCATTCACAACGTGTAAGGGAGGCGCTGATGGCTGTGGATGGGGTTGGGATGCAGATATTGATAGTGTCGGTTGGTGACCAGCGTACAGATCATTTTGAACTGCCATAAGACTAGGGGTAGTGCTGCGACGTGTCAAGCGAGGCGATGAATGGGGACTTGGTTTCTCCGAACGGGATGAAGTGGCCATGCTGTTGCTGAGAGCGTGTAATGATGATGTTGCTATGTTGAATTCCCCGAAGTCCTAAAGGAAAAAAATTAAATTGCAAAACTAAAATTGTCATAGAAAGGGTAGATGTAACACAAGCGTCATATTCTTGTTTTCATAAAAATGTCCTTGATTTCATGTCATGTCCTAACAAGATTTAAATTTGAATCCCAACTGTTGGTTAAAAAAATTATCAAAACGTTCATTTCATTCAAAAAAACCAAGTCAGTCAGAACTCAATTTACTAAGAGTCGATAAAATTTGAGCACTTGAAGCTACTGCAACTTAATGCAAATAAACATTTTGTACAAATGTTTAACTGTGAAAAATGACAAAGACCTACTATTTGCTTTGAATCGGATAACTCCTTTTTGTGGAGAGACATTTTGACAATGCAAGTGTATATTTCACTATACTCCTTCGCAAACCTTGGGAATATATTTTGCTGATAATTAATTGATTGTTACATGCAAAAGTTGTCTATCCAATGATGAAAGAAGAATATTATGTAAAATCGAAACAAACCTACAGTTTACCACCTAGCAAGCCCTTAAAATTGAAAACCAGTCAAACATGCCAAACGCAACTCGAAAAAAAAATCATGCCTGCAAATTCTCAAAGTCAACCAAAACAAACAAACAAACAATGCCTTTTACAGCCAAATATATGTATATATATATAAATGAAAACCACACACAAAAACAAACCGAAAAAATAAAATATAAATAAATATCTTTTTAACGTAAAATTGATTTTTATTAAATTCATTTAATATTTAAAGCTAAAATTAAAATATTAATTTATGTATGTACTTTTTTGTGATATAAAAAAGTTTATTTTAACAACATTTTTATATTTTCTATACAGATAATTCTAGTTAGAAATTAAAATTAAACAAAGAAAAAAAAAAAAATCATACAATAATAATAATATTGACGTTTTACTTAGTTGTAAAACTCATTTTGTTTTAATAGCACAGTCTCATTAATAATGGTATTGAATTAATAAACAAAAAAAAAATAGCATACAGAATAATGTTATCCTAATGGATGTAAAAGAAGTTGTAGATTGTTGTGAACTTAAAGTCTACGAGCAGCATCTTCATTTGATAATAATTATCTTTGGAAGCACAAATAGTACTACGTTGTTTTTATATTTTTATTATTCTTCATTTAATTTTATATATTTTTTGAGAAACAACGTAGCAAGGAACAACTATTTTGCCTTTGTTCTAAATAGATGTTTCTTCACTACAAAAGTAGTGTGTTTATTATGTTATTTAGGATATTGTAGTAAATAAACTTATAAACTAAAAAAAAAGAACACTATTTACATAAAATAAATCGAATATGAATGATTTGTTTAATAAATGACAAAAGAGAAAAACAATAATATATATATATATATATATTTATATATTTAAGTATATATAAGATAGATCAATAAATAATAAATTAGTGATTTTAAGAAAGCGAACGAACACAATTTTAGCACATTAAATTAAATAAAATAAAAACTAAATGCGCTAAAAAATAACGAAACAAAAATTAAAAAAAAAAAAAATAATATTAATAAGAAAGGCTAAAGTGTAATTATTTATTGCCTTTCCTAGTCGTTATTTTTTTTTAATTATTTCTTATAAATTATGAGAAACTATTTTATGTGCATTATATTTTCTATCTAATTATGAATATATGTAATATATATGCTCAGAATATTTGTTTTGTTTTACATACAAAAGAAATGAAAATAGGAGGATAAATACTAGAATATGATAATCGAATTTAAAATTTGTTGCTAACTATACCTCTGTATCGTCGTCGTCGACATTTTGATGTCGGCCATTTGTTGAATTTCGATTATGCTGTTTTCTTGGATCAAATGCATCGACGACTATTTGTTCGGTTCCTTTTATTTCTGCTCTACAGAATGGGCAGCCCTGTGAAATGTTTTTTTTTTTTTTTTAGCAAAAACAGTTTCAAATAATTAAAAATTAAGAATAATATTACCTGGCCTTCGGAGTCGACTTGCCATGACGTTAAGCAGGGAGTACACAACAAATGACCACACGGTTCAATTCGAATGTCTTTATCATTTTCAGCACAAATTTTACAGAGTTGAAATGTGCTTCCTAAAATTCAATAAAGTAATTTAACAATTTAATTTACAAAATAGCTAATATTAAATTTATAAGATCTTTTTTCACAGTATCTGCATAAGTTCCTGTTAAAATATAAACGGTTTATTTTTTACTGCTAAATTGGGCAAATGGGCAGAAGTGGCGTTTACACAATGATGGTAAAAGAATTGTTTGCTCCTAAGCATAATTTTTGCTAGCACCTAATCTCATCTTCATGAGTCGACTCTTAAATGCTTTGTGGTAACTAAGGAAAGAGGGGTAGTATGCGACTACTAAGGGAACTTCCCATTTCATCGGGAGGGCAGCTCCTAGGGCGGAGCCAATAATGTTTTTCAATTTTCCAGTTAGGCGGAGTACAGTAGAGCTAGAACAACATACTTGGAGTTCAGGTTTTCAAGTAAGTAAGCGAAAATCTGTTGCTAATCAACATCAGTACTTAATTTTATAACATCAGCTTAGTTAATAATATTTGATTTGACAAAAAGGACGAAAAAGATAGCTTTTAAGAGCTTTAGAAGCTATCTTTGCATTAGTGCTGATGAAATAGGAAGCCGAAGAAGTTCAAATAGAATTAGCTGCTGAAGGCTTCTAGCCATACGAGCTCTTCAAAGCCGTATTTTTTGCTCTAAATACCACTTTTGTGCATTATTGGAATTAGGATTTAATAACTTATACTTTTCTTAGATTTACTTACCCATTTCACAATACAATTCATACTGCTCCTGTGTTACTGTTATATGATCTTCAGTGGGACTCTGAACCGCTGAAGACAAATCTGGATTATAAGGTTGTCCATCTGGATACAAATAAAAGCCCTCTCTGCAAAATTCAATTATTTATTAAAGAAAAAAAAAACTTAAAAATATTTTATTATTCCAAACCTGTGTCCATCCAATAGAGCTTGACAAAGTGATTTATTTTGCGGGATTGTTTGTAATATTTCTCCATCGCTTGTTACATAACCTATCGCCCACTGTCCTAATCTTGTACAAGATAATCTAAAACAATATTTTTAATTTTAATCAATTAATTTTTTAACACTAAACATGTTCGTTCTTACCGAAAAACATAACTGCCAGCTTTATGAATATATCTTTGTAATCTGGCTTTGACTTCATCATATGTAAGAAATGCAACATATCCCGGATGGGTAACTGCTAATATTTGCCAATTTCTTAGCAATGTAACCCACGGTTGAAATAACCGTGTAAATACATCAAATTCAAAATTTGAAATATAATCATTGCATGTTAAATCAATTGTGGTTTTAAGTGCCATTGCTTCTAGACCCGATGATATGGGGTGAACTTTATTAAGCTCCTGGCGAAATATTTTCCATGGAACCAATGTGCTGCGAAGAGTGGAAAAAATAAATGTTTAAAAAACGTTGCAAGGACTTTTCATATTAAAAAAATTAATTATTTTTATCGTTTATTTATTTTTTTTTTGTATAAAAGGTTGACAGTTTGTCTGCATCGATGTGGTAGCGTCACGAGGAAAACGGTTTGTACCCGTCACCACCACAGAAACTGTGACTTTCATAGAAACTCTTTAATGGTATGAGTCCAATGGAAGTAGAGAATTGGTTACTGTTGATATAATCGATTAAATAGAATGCAATACGTTGGGGAGGTCCTTCATGAACACTATTGTCCTAAATGAAGTTCATATGATACGTTCACTTCCTATAAATACAATATAACGACTAAATTCACACGTTGCGTAGCAAAAATCAAAATGGGTTTCGCATAAGACAAAATTAAAGAATACTTATGCTGCTAATTTGCTGATCCTCGTTTTAACTGAAAGGAAAGTTCTACATTGCAGTAATTCGACCAGCACTTACATACGGTTCACAATGTTAGACAATGTACAATAAGTATGAGAGCAAATTGACGGCAATTAATATAAAGATGATTTCCATGACAGAAGGAGTGACAAAGATTGAATTAGAAACAAGGAGATACGAGGAAGCTTTCACATAAAAAAAAAACATCGTGAACAAAAATCAACACGATCACGACCAACCGAGTTGATACTGTCATGTACTTAGGGAGACACTAAGAACCCCGTTCAAATGGCATTATAATAGAACGTTTCGTTATATTCACGAAAGAAGGGCAGGTCTAAGAATATGCGAGTCCATCCCTTATTTCGATCTATCAATTTACCAGATTTGTAGGTTAAGTAAAAAAGTGTAATTCGATCATAACATTGTCGGAAAAGAAAAAAACATTTTGGGTTATTATTCAATTTATATGGACATTAAGCCCATCATTGAATGGAAAGTAGGTTACCTATATATTATGTGTATTGAAATTCTTAAACCGAGGAAACAGTAGACTATAAGAACAAGTAATTTGCTATTATCATTATTTAAGCTGAAATAAAACTAACTATATTAACTTAAATATCAATAAATTAAAAATTACAGTCGAATTAAAAAACAGCTGCCACTTTGGTGTACAACATAAAATTTTAGTAATATCGATTGCTACATTTGCGATCATAGGCATATCATTGCATGTAATTGGAATTAGTCGTTTGTTCGTATTCGAGAAAATAATCAAATAAAACAATGGATAGTAGATACCTACACGGTTTTATCTTGCTCAACTTGCATATCATAACAATAATTGAAATTTGTAACGCCCACAATATGATTATAAACATACAGACAGATTTACGACATAGGTATAATGTACCAATTCTTTCTATATATACCTATTTCCAAAATTAAACTTCCAAAACTCGGCAGCATCCGCTTTGGTAATTCGAAACTGATCGCCAGCAAATACTCCATTGGGGAATATCGCCTTTAGCTCGGAAAGCATGTGCGAGAATACCAAACTGAGCTTTGTTAAATTCCTTCGATAGTGCGAGTTCTCATCGAACATCTTCTCCTTGCCTTCCTTGAATAACTTAATGGCTTGCTTGCACTTCCTCATTAGATTGTTTATGAAAACATTGAAATGCTCATTCTGGTGCAAGATGTGCATCTGGTCTTCGTTCTTGGAATAAATTAATCGGAGACGCTGATACGTGTCGGGCAGGATATCCAAAATAAATGGTGGGCTGTTCTTCAGGTTCATTTTTGGCTGCTGGCAAAGTTTGACCACTTTATCCATGAGCTTCCAAGTCTTCTCCAGAGTTTTCTTGTCAGTTGACATTTTCTGTGGTCCACAGGCATCAGAGAAAGCCCCTTGTAATTTTGAGAGGATGGAACTTATGTTTTTTGATTGTTGAATTCGAGTACGACTTGTCGCCATTTTTATTTTATTTTTTTGTTTATTCCTTTGCTCTGCTCTGCTGCTGTGGCCTATGTGATGCTCTTTGGTTATTGCGCGACCGATTGGAAACTAATGGTTAAATTGTTTTGTGCGCGTCGTGATTTAATATACAAAAATTATTTTTATGAATTAAATAAAATTTGAAACAAAAAAATGCGATCCGCACAGGAAATTATTTATCTTCCACGACAAACATGTGTGTGTGTGTGTATCTTCCGTTTATTTTATTCACTAATTTATCATTTCCTCTGTTTTATTTTTCTTTTTCGTTCGTCGTTATGTGTGTGTGTTTGTGAAAATCGTATGAAATGTCACTTTACCAAAATTCATTCAAGCATTTAATAATCTTAGCTCTTCTATCGCAGTATTATGAAACAAGGACAACACGATGTCGTGTGAATTAGCACAGACGGGCGGAGAAAATTTAATTTTTTCACACAAAAAAAAACTAAAACGATTTCGAGACGGCAAAATTGAAATTTAATATTTTCACATTTATTTTAATATTGCGTTGTTGGAAAGTGTCGCATTGTAATGCGCGAATGCTGAGCTTTCATTAAACGAACCATTCATTATTAAAAATAATAAAATTCATAGTGAAAAATGTAATTTTTGAAGAGATTTTTGCGACCGCGTTATACTGTCAGCCAAGCTTTCGGAACACTTCTCACATTTTGACAATCATGGAACAAATCGGAATTCAAAAGCAAAAAGGAGTTGTTAGATATTAATGGTGCGGTCACACTGAGAAATAAATAATAAAAAAAATTCGATTCAATTTTTAAAATTAAAATAAATTGTTTTGAATTTATTTCAAAGTTGTGTATTATGAAAACTTGTGCAATAATTCGGAAAATCGTGAAATTTTTAATGTGAAACAAACCGTCGGAAACTATTCGGAGAAAACTGTCAACGAGAAAGAGCTTTTGCAGCGCAACTTATACAGGTATGTACCTACGTCAAATCTTAAAAAAAAAAACATTTGACAAACGAAATTTAAGTTTTTTTAGCTTTTTTAAATAAAATAAAATATACATTTCGGAACTAAATTAAAATAATAGGTAAAGCAAAGCCAAATACGTTCATATATTTTGTCTGACATTTTTGTATCCTATTATTAAGGAGAAAGGTTCATAAAACTACATACATACACTTCGGTTTGACTGGGTTCGACACACAAACTTTCCCTCAGAATTTTTTATAAACGTAACAATGAAGATGCATGCGTATGCATTAGGGACTAAATATTTAGGGCCAGTTGTATAGTCGTGGTTCAACGTGGTTCAACTTTTTAAACCACTGATTTCCATAGATAATCTGTCAAAATTGGTGAGTTAAAAACTTGAACCACGATTGTACAACTGATTTTTAGGTAACTAAAGTTCTTGAACGCAAATTTACTTAAATATCTAGTCAATTTCACAAAAGTCATTTGTTGAAATTTACTTTTGAATTTTACTTAAAAGAATTCACACTGCGGAGAACAAAAAATATTTGTTGGTTGCAAAATGTTTTAGAAATAAAAATAATACACATTTTGTGCAACAAATGAAATATTACAGGGTATTCGGCACATACATATTATTATGACAAACAATTTTCTTGACTAACTTTCCAGTCAAAATGCCCTAACTTTCCAATGAAAACAAGCTAAATTGGAAGTGAGTTTTGTGACAGCTGACCAATCAGAGACCAGCAAATTACCTAAATATTTAGGTAAAAAGTGTTCTGAACGTGCCCAATGTAAAAACAAAGTTCGAATTAAGCATATAACATACAGGACACAGGTAGTTGTGCCTGTAATTTAGTTTTTGTCGGAGTTAGCTAAGTCGCGTTAATTATCAGGAGTTAGCTTTAGTCTATATGGACGTGAGTTGTTGTTGTATTTAACATGTTTTCACACAATAGTTAATAGTAACACTTAACTAATTTGTAGACTTTGAATTTCATCGCCTGTTTGGATCAAATTTGTTTCATCCTATTCGAACAGAACAAGCATTCTGTTCGAGAACTATAGGGAAACAACAACTACTCTTCTAAACCAGTCAGCTAAACTGTATATAAACAACAATTATTAAAAATATCAATTAAAGTAGCTACTTACAATTTACAACAGTCAAACTGCTTTTAAAACAAAAACAGTCTAAGATATATAAAGTGAGCTTAAATGTAAGTTATTATACTACCTGTGATTTAAAAGAGATTTTACTTTCAACTCATGATTCAATTATTGTAAATTCAAAGTTCTTTAAATGAAGATGTTTACGTTTTTTTCTTTGTTATTTTTAATTTTCGCTTTCATCATATAATTCTTCTTTTCAACTTCAACAATTTGCGATAACAAAAATCTATAGTGCGAATGACCCAAATGGATTCTAATTAAATGTTTTATTTGCTGATGCTTATCATAGTGGCATCGACACCCTTTCTGGTTCAATCTTTGCTTTCGTTTGCTTTCCCAAATTCACATAAATCTTGAACTGCTATCCGTTTAACATCTCTCACTGGTTGGAGATATTCAGTGGTCTGTTTCTGAGAAAATAAACTTAGATTTTAAACGCGTGCGTTTCATGATTTGAATATTATCTTTAAACTTAATTACCTACTTTGGATTAAGTTAAAGTAAATGTAAAGTATACCTAATTGGTCTAAATATTGTCAGGTTAACATTGTATACGAACAGGTAATAAGCAGACAATCATGGTCATTTTTGATATACCTAAGTACCTTTAAGCTGTTTCTGTTTGATTCTCTTGTTTTTTTTCCTGGCTTATTTTCCGGAAGATTACATGCATGGGTAAGTCGGCTAACTAACCCATCTATAATTAATTGTATCAAACAAATGGCAGCCAGTCGTAATTTAAAAATATTACAGGCTTTACCTCGACATTAAGTTGGTTTTCACAACATTATTGATTTTAAAGTGATAACTGTTTCCATGCGAAATCTGACAGTACATTTTCAAACAAAGAGATTTTTACAGTTTGCAAGACGTGTTTTTGTGAAAACTTTAAATATTTAAATAAAGAGGTATTTGGGCAAATTAACATATGTTTTAAGATGTGGAAAGACGAAGTGACGTACAGCCGCCATTATAAGAAGGATATTGGGTATACATAAATCGTTTATAAAACGCCGACGGGCAAACCCAACTCACGCGCTGTACAAAATGATGAAAAACAAATTTGTCGGAGTTTGTTGTGAGTTAAAAGCCGATGTTTAAATCTACAAACAAGATTGCTTCTTCTTTTAATTGGATATCACTCTCCTTACGTTATTGACCTCTTTGATTATACTATATGAGAACAATTAAGAAACAACGACTTTATTTTATTTGTAACGCATCAAACAAAACATTATGGATTTATTTTTGTTCCTCAGATTGACAATTTTCGTTTGTCTTTTTTTACTATGGGCTGGGCTATATTTTCCAAAAGAAATACCATTGAAATACCCTTAATTATGGCAGCAAAATTGACTTTAGCTGACCTTTCACATTAAACCAGATAAATATTCTCATATGTATTAAGAGAAGTTATTAAACAAAGTGCCACACTGATTAATGTCGCCACTGTTTTATTGAATATCGGTCATTGTGTTATGTGTAGATAATGTGATTGTTATATAATTTTATAAATTGATTTTTTTTTTGGTTTTACATAACCAGTTAAAAGATTACCATATCTCTCACTTCTCGTAGAAAGAAAGTAAGATGCTATAAAATGTGTAGTGGGCATTGCATAGCCTTCTATTTCAATTCAATCCCACAGAAAAAATAAACGTCAAACATAGAATGACAGCCCATTTAGAATACTATTTATGGCATGCTACATTTGAGATAGAAAGATGTGGAATGGAATTTTAGATAAAATACTATTAGCGGTCTTTAAGAGCAATTCAAATAGATTACTATTTGGCATTCTATTAGATCTTAGACCGAGTTCACAAATATATCAAAACAAAACTGACAATTACCGCCATTTGCAAAAGTTAAAGCATTTTTTGATAACGAGATACATGTTCAACCACCCTTAAATGTACTACACGATCAACATGTGTTCTAAATGATAAATAAAAATCATTATCAGACATTTTTCGTTTTGATAGAAATCATCTTGAAACTGTCAAAAATGTCACTCGAAACCCCATTTTAACGTACTGCGAAGAAAATTAATTTCATTAGCATAATACCAATGTGCGGTCCATAAAAATATGTGCGTTTGGAAAAATACTGCAAACGGCGTATTCTTTTTAAGCTCATAGTAGCCATGGTTTTTTGCAAGACTTGTGTGAAAAAACCACATCAGTTTACTCTTGAATACCAAAACAACATATAAGTCCATATGGACTTCGCTAACTCCAGATAATTATCGGGATTTAGCTAATTCCCGATAAAAACTGTATTACCGGCACATTAACATTGATGTTTAATTGTGTATGTTATATGGGAACGTAAAATTTCATCGGTAATATGGTATGGGCTTATCCCCAATGTCGTTTTTTCGACAACTCTATATGAACTTGCAAAAAAACGTAGCTAGTATAGTGCACTTGAACTGTCAAAAATTAATATGTGTTTCTTTCTATCTATCTATCAGAGAGTGCTCAACTTGTGTTTCTTTAAGTTCAAAATAAAATAATGGAGTTATGGAGTAGACAAGCACGAATCTGTTTTTACGTTGTTGTACAGGTTGTAGATAACTACTTTTAATTTTTTTAAATACAAAATTACATATAGCCAGTGCTGACGTTATGATATGTTTCTCTAGTTTGTTTTAAAAATTAATTGGATTTTTTTTTAACTGTCGGCATGATCAATATATAATACGATTGTATATAATATGGTATATCTATTTTATATGGTATATCTATCACCAGAAATATAATGATAAAAGTTTTGTTGCAATAATTTGCACATATAAAGCTCTAATACGCTTTTAAAACCATGTAAGTCTGCAACAAATGCGTATATTAACTATGTGTTGACTAGTTAAAGAAAACGATATAATTTACAATACAAATATGTAATTGAATGTAATCCAATCATCATACTAGTTTAATTCACACTATAAAAGTAAATCTGTAAAAAAGTATGCTATAAAAACACTTTCCATTTTCTTCAAACTTCACGGTATGTTTACTGCGTCTCATATTATAAAACCCTCGACTTTGTCTAATTAACTTCTTTTTGACCTAAAAAAAAATATATATTACCACCAAGATAGAAAATGAAGAACATGCGGTGTTAGCGTTGAAATAAGAGAATAAAAAGTTTAATTACTCATTCTAATGCGATACAACAGCTCTAACATCGTGCAACCAGAGTACCTGTTTACTGTACACACTCCTGGTTTTAGGAAATGGCTTGAATATACTTGACTTTATGCAGATAGTACCGGTTAACAGTAAAACGGTACCTATAACTATACAATAACAAAAGATGCCTTTTTGTACATCAACAAAGAAATTTCTCCCAAAGAAAGTTTATTTTTCTAGACGAAATAAATTGCTTGTATTAGACAGACAGAGTGTTGTTTCGTTAACAATAAAATATAAAATAAAAGTAAATTTGTTTACACTTTACCGTAACTAAACAAAAATGCATTTAATTTGCATCACTTTGCGAGTAGGTTTTCTCAAAGAGTTAAAAAACTGCCAGTCAGTTAGTGAGTAGCTTAGAAAAGTAAATGCGGACGATAGTTGAATGCAAAATTACTAGTTAGGTACGACCGACGACGTCCGAGTATACTTATACTCATAGAAGCAACACCATATAATATCTACCATTTTTCTATTGCAAATTGTATTTTTTTTAAGCAATATTAAACCACAGAAACAGAATGCAAATATATTAAACCAGCTTATAAGAACAAGACAAAACAATTGAAAAGAAAATTTCTTTTTATAACCGTCGGCTACTTTCGAACGCACATTATGTTGAACAGTCAACAAAATGCTGGCACTCAGCCGGCCAACTAACCCATCTTTAATAATCATATCTTAAGGTTGACTTGGCCTTCGCCACTTTTGCGAATTTGTACGCTCGTGCATTATAATTTGGGTACAGAAATTCACTCGGATCTACTCTCGTTGCATTGTTGATGATTGGAGCATTAACTTACTTTTTTATGTTTCAATAAAAAGCTTGTTAGAGAGAAGAGATAGATGTTAGGAATCAATCAGCCTATCGAAGATGCTATATCTTTTGCAAATGGTGGGAACTGTCAGTTTTGTTTCCATACTTTTGTAGTTAACAAATGTAGAATATACATACGTTGACAAGTCGTGGAACACTATAAGTACTAGAGTTAGGTGCGCACTTGAAATTTTATTTGTCAGTGATGTTCAAAAATCTTGGTAATAGCGTCATATGAAAATATGTTTATATGTTCAAATTTCAAATCAATGTGTCAAGATCGCCCGATTCGAGCGCTCCATAGCTCAATAGTTTTTTTTTAGGTCGCAGGTTTATGAGAACAAATGCCACATTCACTGTAAGCTTTCACAGAGAATATCCAAAAATAATAAGAAAATTTATGCGGTAGAAACCCAAAATTATCACTAACAACGACCACATATGGATCTTCTAAAAAAACTTAACGAACCAAAGAATCATTGAAAAGAAATTTTAGAACTACATAAATGTATATAGTTCAATTCTAATGATATAACAATAAAGAAAATCGGTTGAGTGGCGTTGGATATCTGAATTGGTGGGCAGCTTGCAGCATGCAGCATGCAAAATACAAGTTTGATTAGATTTTTACTTTATTAATATATTCAATAAGCAGAAATAATAAACATATTTCTTTTCGCTTAAAATATTTCGGCAAAAAACTGAAAGTCACTGTGGCGTATGCGTAACTTTTTTTTACAACCCCAAGGAAACTAGAAATTATATCGAAAATCTAGTGAGTGATGAAATGATGTGGGTTCATGCTGAAGAAAGAGCCTAACAAGAAATTATTATTTGGAAAACCGATTTCGGCGAACTTTTTGACGCCAAGGTTAATTTCCAAAAACCGCAAGGTCATTATTATTTAAAACTATACACCAACAAACGTAGCGGAGCAGATGAGAAGACCTTATTCTACATTTACTTATATATGCTGTTAATTAATGACAAAAGGTGTTTTAACAACGTAGTTCTCAGCCACGCCATTGGGAGTCATGGATTAGATGAGCGAAAAGAAAATGTGCTCGTCAACTTCTCTTACACTCGTCAACTTGTGATTAGTGGATTTTCATTTTCTCAAAATACCTGTAATAAAATCACCTATAGGACGGTCGAATCGAATATCAAATCGACCTCTTCATCATAATCAACGATTAGATACTGCAGTATTGTCGTTGTTAAGTAAAAGAACGACAGCCTTCCCTTTGGACAGAGTCAAACCAATAACAAAAATAAATGCTTACAATTGCTGCTCTAAAGTTTTCTGAAAATCTAATAGCAGTTTTATCCATATCTACAGTTAATATTAATTTCCTGTAGTTAGGTTATATTAAGGACCACAACACAATAACCATCAAGTACATTTATAAACGTATCTTTGAAAAAATGAGTTAAGACCTAACAAAACCTTAATACATCATAAATATTGGATGAATTGGTAGTTTCTTTTTTGTTTTGTTTCTTTTTTATGTCTGTATATTTTTTTCTATTAACCCATTCACCCATAAAATTATTTTTTTAATTGAAATTTCATAAGACAAATTCATCTTTAAACCGCAGTAAAAAGAAGAGTACATTCATTGATTTTTACAACACGTAATTATACACAGGATAGCTCGTTCCGACAAAGACATATCAAATCATAGCAACATTAATTCGGTCCATGTCCCCTTTGGGTTTACTGGTCAGCATGGTTATTTTCATTATCCGCTTCTCATCGTGTGTAACTAGGGAAAGCGCGATATTTTCTTCTTCTTGTGGTATATAGTACTTTTTTTTTTTTTTTTTGCCATTTAGTAATATTCTTTGATAGAAGCAAAAAAAAAAAAAAAAAAAACATCTAAAGCAGAGCTGAATAACAATGAACAGTAGGTGTGCAATGCCAGTACGGCATCAGTTACCCACACGGAACTATAGAAAACAATTTCTTGGATTTTACCTCAAACCCGCAATTTGTCATCAACTCTTTTCGGCTTCTTTCCTCTCTAATATCTTTTAAGATTGTGTTTTATTTTAATGAAACCAGAAACAGGCCCATTCCCAAACACTATAAGCAGCCAAATGTATGTAGACGTTAGTTACATACATAATGGAAAATAGAAAAGATACGGATTCAGATATGGAATACAAGTACCATGATGCACCTATAGATTCAAAAGTCAAATTAAGAAGTTTATCATGTCGACTGAAGTTGGAGTTGTAACAAAAACAGCATCAGCAGCAGCAGCAGCATCATCGAAAAGAGAGCTACAAAAGCAAATCCAAATTTTAATGTATGCACAAGAAGAGAATGCAATGCGCTTATTATATCATGTACCTACTTATGTGTACTTTGCACATATAGTAGAGTAATTTCTGAGGCTAAAGAGCTGTTTTTCTATCCTACTATACTGATGATGACTACCGGGCTGCTGTTGCTGCATTTCCCCGAATTCAAAATTCCCTCCTGATGCTTGGGTGCCTGGTGCCCTATTAAAACTCTATCACACAGCATTAGTTGTACATCTGACGAGTTTTATATGTTTTGTTCATTTAGAGTTCCTTCTTTTTTGCCTCCGCTTTCGTTAAAATCTTGCATTTTTATAATTCTTGTTTTCATCTTTCTTTTCGAGGAGAAGAAGCAAAAGTCCCGACCCAAACAGCGAAACTTCATCTCTATAGTGTCGAGCGGCATTATTCTTATTTTACTCTTCCAACTATACATACACCATGGATATGAATCCAATTCTTTTCCATCGTCTACTCTGCCTTTTTCTATAAATTACTAAACCTTGGCAATGAAATTTCATTCTGGATTAGAGCTTGAGACCTTTCTCATCGGTAGCGTCGTCGGAGTCTTTGCAGAATAGTGTATAAACTTCTTCATTATTTTACAGAATTAGTTCAGTTGTTACTCTTGTTTAGTAGTGTTATATTAATTAAACGAACTTTTGAAAACTGGTATATTTGAAATTATTATTTTTCACGTGTATACGGTGTAGTGTATTAATATTGTTATTTAAATGATATTTAATATATTGAATGTGTCTATAATAATAGTGAACAAATACAAAAATTCAAAGTGAAAGATAAAAATGTTATACAATTAAATTGTTATAATTTATTTGAAGTGCTTAAAAATAAATAAACATAAGAGAAACAAAAAAAAAACTTATTTTGCCCGTGGTCATAATTTTCCCTGCTTAAAAATGCGTAGTTTGAATTGTTTTGTTGTGGTGCTCTTGCTGTCGACAAAGCATCTTCCGTTGTTTGCAGGTAAATTTCAAAGTACTTAATTGTTTTTGTTTTTAATTAAAAATATGCATTTTTCAAAGAAAATTATCTAAAAATAATTTAATTTTTCCTGTAAGCTTATACGATATATAAAGTAATAAGTGTTTTTTATTTTAGCTAAAATAAAACACTACGGCAACACTTTCAATATTATATTTTAGTAAAATTCTAAGTTCTGTTATTCTTCCTTAACTACTTCAAAATAATTGTTTCTTAATTAAAAATCTACTGCCTTATTAATAAAAACTAAACTGTAAAACTGTCTTGTTTTCAAGGAAATTAATTCATGGATTACAAAAATATTCTGGAACCAACGAAAGAGTAAATAATTGCCTTTACGTTGACTGTGCAAAATTTTTAATCCATGGATTAGTTAACTCGAAAATAAGACTTAAAATAAAGGTTTATTTTTTATTAATAAGGTAGGTATTATTGTTTAAACTTTTTTTTTTGGAAATTTAATATTTGGAAGGTGGGTTGATGTTTTACAGAGTAGGACAGAAGAACTCGTACACAGTCTTCTTTTGCTATATTTTTCGAATAAAACGCACTTCCATTCCATAATTTTAAAATTTTTGTTGATCATTAAATCTCTTTTTGATGCATTTTAAATCTTTTTTAACGAAATGTTCGGGCGATAAGAATTCTGACGGGATTTTCTTTGATAGCGGAAATTGTTATCATAGACCCGGAACTTCAAGAAATTTCAATTAAAAATAAAATGTTTGCATCGGTCAAATCAAGCAAACTTTAAGTGCAGACGAGATATTATTAGGTGACCCGGAAACGCATCCATTACCATTTTTAGTGTCGGGTGAGTAATATGTTTGCTGCTGCACCGTACCGTTGGAACCAATTCCCAAGGCTACAAAAAGTCAGCCTTTTTCATGCCACGTAACTTGGTCGACATTTTCGTCACATCTGCGGATTATCAGACACACCAGAAATAAGGGGCCTTAAAACACGTCTTCAATGACGTTTTTTTCCAGTATTTTACTCTCTTCGAAGCAAAAGGCTAGATTACCAATTTTTTAATTAACCAGTTGACCTAGGACTTCCGGAAAATCTTGTTCGAAATTCGCAAGTATTCCATATGTCATTACGAAATGTATTCTGCATCTGTTTATGTCACAAATATCATAAATCAAAACTGACAATTGTCACTGACAATTTAAACTTATCTTGACACTGGCCTTAACAATTTATAGCCTCTAAAAGTGCATCCAGGTATACGATAATTATACTAAAATTAAAATAAAAAATAAGATTTTCTTTTCATTTACTCCTAATCTGAAAGTACAAAATACGTTTATAAATGTATTTTTTATTTTAATCATTTATAAATAATCAAACAAACAAAATTGTACGCAAACTATAACGTCTATTGGCCAACCAGTCGTTAATTTATCAATACGGTGACAAGTTAAGTAGTTCATTCAATGAAATCTTTAATCTATAACAAACTAATACTGCATTTCTGTTAGTTATATTGCATACGTTAACGTTATTCTATCTCTGTGTCATAAAATTAAGTATTCTTCTCACGGCTAGAAATACAAAGAGTTCCATAACCCTTTGGTTAGAGTTAGTGACGAAGACGCAAGATCTTATTTCAAGATTTCCCTAAACGTGCGAAAATCGTTTGGTATTTGTTTTTGCATTTATTTTGTATGCGCTGTTTACATACAAAACAAAAAGAAATGAATAGATGAGATTTCAAATCAATAGTGTACATACATATATATAGCTATTTGTTTTCTCTTTAGCTAAAAATATACAAAATGTTTGACTAAATTTGTGTATAGGGTTAATAAAAGTTCACAATCTTGCTGTCAAAGATCAATAACTGATTGATAGACGATTATGGTACATATTATGATTTTTGTCAAAATTTTGTCATCTGTTGTAAATAAAGAACGAAATTCTCTTGTAAATGGGAATTTTGTTTTGAAGTTTAAATTTTTGAATCGTTTTATTTCTGGTTGGATATTGTTTTCTCATCTTCTTTTAATTTATTTTCGTGTAAATAAAGTAATGATGACTTAGTATTTATAACTACACTGTTTATTTAAAAAAGAGGTTACATTAAATGACAGAATTGATGGAAATGAATTGAAAAATTAGCGAAAAGTTTCTAAAAAAAAATCAAACCAAGTTTTGTCTGTAGTGTTTTTTTTAGACACAATGTAAACCTAAGTCAATTCGCTCCTGATCTGCTGCTTAGATCTTGAAATTTTTAAAAACTGGCTTTAAAACCATCAAATATTCACAGTTAAACTAACGTTTCAAAAACAATTGATTTATGTGCGGAAAACGATTTTAAAATTGTTTTAAATGCACAACCATATATCGTCTCTTCATAATTAATGTTAAGTGATTTAAACAAATTTAAGGTTATCGTTTGGAAGGATACTAATTTATCAAAGTCTCGGTTATGTTTGCAATTTTTGTAGCAATTAAATGAATTGAAAAACTTTTCACGCAATTTCATATGTACATAATATCGCTATTTCAAATTATATCTATTAAAATTTAATTCATTTCCATTCCTTATTCCATACGGGCAAGCAAAAACACAGACGGCTTCGTGCATTTAGTGATGCCCGCACATTTCCCTTTATTAATTGTTTTGATTTGAGGTAATGTGCCTATAACAGTGATTATAAAATTCACTTATGGCTCGCATATGGGTGTGTGCTGTGATGCAATAATAACACTGTATAAAAATACTGAATAACCCACACGCTATACGAATTTCAGTCTCTTTTGAGAATAGCGTAAAATATCGGACGCATAAATTCAACTTACGTTCTTTCCCTTTTGCTATATATGTATGTCGATGTATTTATCAACATTTCGAAGTCTAATTGCTATACTCACTCAGTATGGATGAAGTGAATCCAGATATTAATTCTTTAACGAGTTCGCTAACATGGAATGGCATAGCAAACAAACCGACAACGACGACGACGCGACGGATGGAAAGTATTCATCAGGTATAAATCATTTGAATAGGGAACTAATTAAAACTGACCCAAATAATTTTTCTGAATAAAATGTTATTTTTCTTCATTTTCGGGGAGTGTGTCACCTGCCTGAGATTTAATCTTCACACGGTCAATATTTTTGTTGTATGACCATTAATCATATAAAAAATAATTCTTTATCAATTTCAGAATTCAAACTGAAATGCATAATTATTGTTTTATGTGGCAATGAACTTATGAACTCTCTAAGATACAAATATGATAAATACAACCATCTACAATAAATGTTGGTACCAACATAAATGTATCTATAAGTTCTTCGCTACCTTTATGAGATGAAATTCCATCGGATGAAATTCCATCGGTGGAGATCGTATATGCAGCATCCACACACAGCTTCTCCGGATGGTTAATTGTTATATGTTGGGTCTTAAAATCGTATGTAAGATATTTACTAATTTAGCCATAGTGCCTAAGGCGTTTGTTTTTTTAACATAAATATGTGTAGACTTTTTGTTGTATGGCTTTTAACTGAGGTTTTTGGCATAAAGGGTATGATGTACTTTCTTTTATGATACATGCCTACAAGGAAGCAGAGGCAACGTCAGAGGAAATGCAAAGGCACTATGAACGAGCTATTGTATGTTGTTTGTGTGTTTTGGATATGTTTAGTTGAATTTCCGTTGTAATTAAAATGTTGAACTATTATGCAAAATGAAATGTTCAGAATAATAGGATTTCCAAAGTGTAAAGAGCACTGAATTAATAGACTTTTGTTTTTATAATTGGTGCCTTTTTGCATTTTGTTTTTATATTCGCTCTTTGTTAGAAAAAGTAGTAATGAAAGCAAATTTTTCGTAAATAAAAATTTCCGAAAAAGGCAAGTGGATTTTTTTTTTATTAATTGTACAACTATATTAATTTTGTCTTTTAATTGTTTTTACTTATTTTGTTTGCTAAACTGTTAAGGCAGAAATTTATAATGACCAATTTAGGGAAGAAATTAATGTTTTTTTTATTGAAATTAACGAGTGAGTTCTTTCTTCTTATGTATCCGGAATTTATGTTAGTCAACAAAGTTTATCAGTTGGAATAATCGTTGTCAATAATAATTATCAAAATGTTTGATCAACCATGAATGACATTGAGATCTATTTTGAACTATTGGAACAATTTGACTTGGAAGCTGTCAAAAATATTGTTATATAAATTTTTTAGTCATTTGCCAGTTGTCGAATTGTAGGGTTGCCAAGGGGTAGCATGCCCCCATTCCTACCTCACATTAAAAAGATGCCACTAAATTATCCGACAATGCACGGCGGTAATGTGGTGCTGAAGTTTCCGGTACTAAAAAAGTTGTGGCGAACAGTCATTTATCGACTAATATTTATATTGTGAAATCTTAACAGCATGTTCGCTTTTATTTTATTTGTGGAATCAATCGCTTCATCGGGTTATTATTTCTATTATTACTTAACTTCAGTTCCACAGATACTTTTTTAAGTTTTTATACGCTTGTACGTAAACTTGACAGTCAGCCAACAATCAAAGTCAGCTAACTTTAGAAAACGACAAGATTTTTGTATATAAAAAAAACTTAGATATTACGTATACGCCCGAGTGGCTTCAAAAAAATATGTTACGTATACGCCCGAGTATCTAGAAACAATTATTTTAAATATTTTATTATTTACTAAAGTATATTTAATTTCAATCCTTAAGGGCCAGAGTTATACAAACATTTGAACCGCAGCTTAGTTGTTTTTTATCTTCTAAACTCGGCTACTTAGCTAAGATCTAGTTCTAGTTATAGGTACATGTATGTGATAATAAGCGATTGCATGCCTATATAAGAGTTGAACCACAGTTAACCTGCCGAAATCGGGGAGTAAAAACACGATTGTACGACTGGCCCTAATTGATGAAGGGGTCCTAAAGGAACATATTCTACACATAAGTAAATATTCAGTTAAAACACAGAAAGGACACGATCAAAGATTTAAAATTAAATTTCAATCTTGTTTTATAATTTTTCTCTGATTACAAAATATGTGCCGGCAGAGATTGAAACACAATCTCTATAAGGACCAGTTGTACAACCACGATTGGCCCTAATTAATTATGTTCTTAGAGGTGTTTGTCTCATTTTCCAAATAGCCGAATTCTGTTTGTGTAGTTAACTTATGTCATTACAGTGCAATTTGACATTTATTTTTTGTCTGTGAAGCTAGGAACAAGATAGCTATCAAATTTTGATAATGAAGATAAGCTCAATGAATTAAACCAATCAATCAAAAACTGCTCCCATATCTTAACAATTTTAACACAATTTTTTCAATTCAAATTAATAAAACAATCAAAAAATAACACTTATTAAACTGACACCTGAAAATTGTATTGGTAGATTAAGGTCGGTGAATTACCATTCATATTTTTGCAAATAAAACACAGATTATGTAAAATTTAAAATGCCTGTTTCAAAAAATACAAAAATAAAATACTAAAATAACTTAAAAACACCATTTTAAAAAAGACCAGCCCCGGGCGGGTAATTTGGACCACCAGATTGGATATTTATAACAATTTTAATTAATGTATTTGAATAACACTTGTTCTTGATAATAATTAAACCAATTCGTTTTTAATAGGTATATTTGATACTCTGTTTTTTATGCAAGTAATAATATATAATATAATATATTAATATATACCATTTTCTATATGAATTTTCAATTTAAAATAAATCTGTGCTTTAATTTTATATCTTTTTTCTTTTATTTTAGAATCTCAAATAAAAATCATTACCGCCACAGATAGTCTTAAGGACATCAGATTAAATAATTTTTATTCGGATCATTTGAATATATCAACATATAACGAAAGTATATCACATACCTCTTCGTCAGATGATCTGCCAACAATAAACACAGGAAACAGATTAGCAATGGTGCAACGACAAAACCGTGCATCCTCCAGCAATTGCCCACGATCTTGTCCGCCAACCGCCACCATTCAAGCAGAACCAGTTTGTGGATCAGACGGTCTGATCTACGCCAACATCTGCGAAATGAAAAAGAAAACATGCTCTAGAAATGGAGCGAATGGAGTGTTAAAGGTAAATATACATACATACTTAAAAGATCTCGTGGGGTACTTTTTTTTTATAAACAAAGAATAAATCTAAGAACAATGAACATCCACTATCAACGATTTGATATATATTTCTTTAGATTTATGGGGAAAGTAATGACATTTTTAGGTTTTTAACGTCCAAAGGAAATGAAGACCAAGAATTTCTTCTTTCGATATTTTTGTGATAAATCTTACAATCCTTATTAAAGGTCAGTAAAATGATTTCCTGAACATAATTCTGGTAGCAATGATGACCCAAATCGTTTATTACTTCTTTAACATTGAGAACACAGCATAACTCAGTTCGGAGGCTATAAAAGACAATGTTAAGACCTCCATGTGACAAGCCACAAAAAAAAACAAGATTGCTAGCATTCACAGAGAGCACCTTCAATGACAGCTTGCATTGCGGTTTTCACATCTCCTCGAACATGTGTGTAGGAAAAGTCGTCAAACCTCATAGCACAGCTAATTGAAAGGTGGTGTGGTTTCCCTTTCTGACCAACCAGGTATAAGCTTTTTTTTTATAAGATTTCACCGCTAGCTATGGTCTTTTAAGAGATGTTGCAAATAAGATGCCAGAAGCATTTGATGCCGATGTCGATGCCGATGCTACCGCATCACCATGCCACTATACTCATGTACAAGCTGTTTGCTATAGATACATGTTATTATTCTCCTCTGGCATACTAACACATATTTTGATCAAATGCATTATGAACCTGATCTAGAGATAAAATTATTTAATGGTACTCGTATGTTTGGCTTTGTATTTTACAACTAGGTCATTGGACTATGCTAATTTTTGTTTTTTTAATTTTATTTTTGATGTGTTCTTTCTTTTCAGGATGTAAAGGATGGCTGCGAACGAGCAAAAGGTTCTGATTGCAAACATAGATGTCCATCAGAAAAGGACCCTATATGTGGCACAGATGGAAGGACGTATTTAAACAGGTGACAACATTTGTAAATGATTTTTTAATGCTTCCTACAACAATTCACGAAAAGTTAGCAAAATATTAATGGTTTTGAGTTAGATACATATGTCGAAAAGTGATTTCAAACCTCGTCTCCAATCCAGGAAAATCAGGCAAAACGGTTATTGGAATATCGCAGACTGTTTGAAGATGATAAATGAGCGATATAGTAGACTCACAATTGAACACTGCTCGATTGATGCCTTTAAAGTGTAGACTCGATTCATACCCTTGTTCGCTCGAGAATGATGGTTGCCATTAGTTTTGAAAAAAACATACAAAACAAATAATTTTTTTCTCAATAATTTTTGTTTGACTCATCTGATTTTCCAGACGATCAACTCTCAAAAGAGATTAACTGATCAACTGATGATTAATCTCTTTATTATTTTCTATCCCAAATTTATATCTATCCTAAGCTTAGGAAAATGAGATTCGAGACTTAAGATAAAACTGTTCTCATACCACCCAGTCTTTTCAATTCTAAAGCCTTGTTTAAACAATAAAATCCAATTCAACCTTTCACAATCAATTCCAATTTTAGTCTTTCCACTGGAAATTAAGTTATTATCATTAATTTAAGTATAACGTTTCAAATTAAAATGTTTTGTGATGCTACTTAAATATGTTTCGTTAGCTAAGTATTTTTTAATAGCTCAACAAATCACTACTAAAACTCCAGGTTAATTACTTTCACTTCTAAAAAATAAAAAAACAGTTAGGTACTATAAAATTTCTATGTCATGCCCATAACGCCTATATTTTGTTTGTATTTACTTAACTTGCGGCAGTTAACATAATCGTAAAGCTAACTAGCGCGTGATCTCTCTTAAGTTTTCTATTATTTTCATTGTTCTGATTTAGTCATTGTATTCTTAAATAGTTAATGGGCATCAAGTTTTTCCCTTGCAGCCAAGTTTATAATTTAATAATTAGTTTTTGTTGATCAAGGAAGTTAATTGGTGGAGAAGTGGTCAATGGTTAAGGCCTAGCAGCGCAAAAGCAATTATTTCTTTTTATTTTTTCGAAAAATGATAGAAGCATAAAAATAAGGTAGTTTGCTTTTTTGAAATATATCATTTAATCTATAGTGTTTCTTATGGAAAAAACTACGTTGTAAGTGCATGCAGACAACAATTTATCTTGTTTAAGAAATCCACTCAGAAAAAAAATGAGAATTCTTTTAAAAAAATAAAAATGTTTAAATAAATGATTGACTGTAGGTAATAATGTTTTTAAATAATTATCATTTTTTTTTGTTTTCAGATGTATGTTAAGAGTTCAAGCATGTCGAGTAGGTATAGCTGCTGTTTCTATTGCACATGTTGGGCCCTGCAGCAACACAAGTGCCATTCGTGAATCTTGTCCAGTTGACTGTAAGAGTGCTCCAAAGGATGGCCCAGTTTGTGCATCAGACGGAAATGTGTACAATTCGACATGTGAAATGAAACTGCACACCTGTGGTCAAGGTGTGGTAAAAACGTCTCGCAAACATTGTCAGTCAACAAGAATGTGCCGTGAATCGTGTTGGCGTGTAGCCAGGCCAACATGTGGCTCAGATGGTCGCCTTTACGCTAGCCCTTGTAAAATGAGGTCATCAAACTGTGGCAAACACATTTTCGAAGTGCCACTTTCATTTTGTATGTCACAGGAGAGAAATGGAAATCAAATAGATAATTGTCCAACAGAATGTCCAAAAACTGAATCACCATCTCAGTATGTTTGCGGAAGCGATGGCAGTATATATTCATCACTATGTGAACTGAAGATGTTAAATTGTGGGTGAGTTGACTGTATTTAATTATTGCAATTTATTTTTGAACAATTTTTCTGCCTATGATAGACCCCAACGCAAATCAATTCAAAAAATAAGTATGGATAAATGCAAGAATCGTTTTAATCGATGCAAGCAACTGCCACCTTGCAAGGACTTCAACAATCTGTACGGATCAATATTTTCTTCAAAGCAAAACGATAAGCTTTGTGGTACTGACGCCAAGACTTATAACAATGAATGCGAACTTGCACATGCCACTTGTTTGTAAGTTTTCAATTAATGTATATTTTATAAAAAAAAAGGTCACCTACTTACTTTTGTAACATTTGTTTATTCCAGACGAGGAGTACAATTGGCCCACATTGGTCAATGTACCGATTTGAAAACAGCTCCCAAAGACTGCGGTGAACGATGCACTTACGAGGACGTAGAAAGTGGACCCGTTTGTGGTTCAGATGGCAACACATTCCCTTCGATATGTGAATTCAAACGAAGAACTTGCCAATTACGAGTAGTGCCAGTTTCTTTGAAAAATTGTCCCCTTACCGAGCATTGTGACTCAGACTGTGATGCTCAACCTCCGAACTTTGTTTGTGGATCCGATAATAAGTTTTATAAATCAGAGTGTCATATGCGGAAAGAAAATTGCGGAAAACATGTTTTTGTTGTTCCAATAAAACGTTGCCTTTCTTCTTTCCAATTCAAGGGATGTGCCAAAATATGTCCAAGAGAATTTGAGCCAGTTTGTGGAACCGACGGCATGACTTACTCAAATGAATGCTTTCTCAGTATAGAAAACTGCCGACAACCGACTGCACCTGTGAAAATTAAGCACTTTGGTGCTTGTGGTAGACCTGAGGCTCCATCAACTAATTATCTTTATTAAAAAAAAAATCTTATCATTAAATGTAAGTAAGAAATTAGTGTAAATAAATATATAGTTATTTCGATTGGAAAAATAAATTCAAATATCTGTGGTTCGTTTTTTGTACGTTTTTTGTATTGACATTTATTTAATAGTTGTGGAATAACAAATAATATTTAATACATTACATACAGACATAACTATTAAATTATATTATTAAATCGAATTTCTATTTATTACGTTCATGTGTTTCATATCAATATTGTAAGCTTAAATTTATGACCAAATAAATATCAATTAAAACAAAACTAAGTTATGGAATTCTGTAGTTGTAATTATTTTTACTTTAAGCAGAGTCATCAAAGAGTTTACTTAACATTGCATTGATTTCGTGTGGTTTGTATTTAATATATTTTTCTGGATTCTTACTAAATTGAACAGATACATACCTGAAATTAAAGAAATTACATTAATAAATTAAATCTTAAGATCAATAAATTCAGAAGACAAAACTTACATCTCATAAAATTTGTTATATTTTGGCAAAATGTGTTCTGCATTATCTCGTTTGATTCCTTCCCTCAGTATCACATCAGGAATAGAAATCCCTCTTTGTATCTTGCATGCCTCTTCGAAGTCTTTGTTGAAAGTCTAAAAAAAACCAACTCAATAAAATTCCATAAAATTGAAAACTTTCAATATTCTTACAGAAAACCTTTCCTTCAAGATAGCTCTATCTTTATCTTTGATTTTACCATGAACAGGTTTTGGCAACTCATCCATTGACGAAACACTTACTAACATCTTGGACCAAGTTTTCTGATATGAGAACTTCAATTCACGAATCATATCAGTATAACTACGTTCACATTCCGGTTCGGCCAATGTAACCAAATCAATAAGATTTGAACGTTGTAATGATTTAAGAATGTAGTGGATGTTGTTTAAACGGAATAGATGTTTTGTTGCTTGATCACTGTACTGCTCGCATTTGCTCATAATAGTTAAATTTAGTTCTGCCAATGCTTTTTCTGAAAAACAATACCATAAAATAACTAACAATTAAATGAAATATTTTCTACTTATGTAAATGGCAAGAAGAGCTTTGTTCTTGTCTTCTGGCATGAGAGACTTCTTCATTAGAATCGTATCTAATTGAGTTGAATAGAGGACGTCATGTTGCAATATTTCACCAATGACATCGAAATGCTCAAATAGATGCTCAACAAACCAAATCGTATTGGAAGTTAGTTCATGTACAGTAGCATCTTTAGGAACAGTCGAATAGCCAAGAGTACTCGAACTCATTCCTACTAAATTAGTACCAGATTCACCTTTAACCACCTCCAGAAAGTGCTCAAGTGCTTTGGATCCCTAAACATTTGAATTAACATTTTAAATTAAGATACAACCAATTGTTTCATTGTTTACAGTTTGTTGGAGACGATTGAGAACTTTAGTCAGTTGATCCTTTTGTTGTGGATCACAAGTTCGTTCGATGTCTGGTTGTAATAAGATAACTCGCTTTAGAGCTGAAAATATTCCCAATGCAGATGTCCATTCTTTGCGGGAGATACAACGAAGTATTCTTCCTGTTATAGCCTGACAAGTTATTTTTTTTTTTAAATTGTTCGTTTAATGAAAAGCTTTTTAAAACATACCTCAGCATCTTTAACCACCAATTCAATGGAATTTTGTGCTAGCTTGGAAAAGACCTCAGTATGTTTCGAAGAAGGAATTATATCATTCATAAGATTTCTCTCCCACACTAGCAAACGCTGCAGTCCTAGAAGCAATACAATGTACTTGTCCAATTCTTGATCTCCATCTAAATAATCTTCTGATGAGAGATGATCCGAATGAGAAACAGTTTTCTTAATGGAAAATCCAGTAGATTGTTCAATGGTTTGAGTAGCACGAAGATAAAGTTTGTTTGCCTTTTTTTCGAAGCTATAAAAAGATTTTTATTATTTGATTCATAAGCAAGTAATAAGCTTACATTTGTTGCAAACGAGCTGATGTTGTTTTTTTAGGTTCAACGCGACTGCTGTGACGGGTTCTCTACAGGAAGTGCTATTATTTATATTTTCTATATTCTTGTGTATGGACTTACCAAAGGTTCATTGCCCCAACTTCCACTTTTTTGGTGGTCTTTTAAATTCTGTAATGACCTATAAATGATTTCACTTCGTTCTGATGCATAGATAACTGTGAACTCTTTTCGCAAATTCTGATCTAACCAAATTGAAATTGTAGTCAATTCATCGCGAGTACTTTGTGAAAGTTGCTTCAGCGAAATATAATCTTCATTCGATGAGTCGTCTTCTATGTAAATCAAGTCTAACAAATCGACAGGTTTAAGAACATAACTATGCTTCTTAAGAAGCATTCTGTAGTGATTGCTAAGACTTTCACATCCAGTGTTGAATAAACTACTAACATTTTCTAATTCGACACTTTGCGAGTTGTTGTTTTTGAAATATTCAATAGCAGCACGTAGTTTATTAAGTGCTCCTAAAAATACACTGATGTTACCTTCTGTTGGACCTTGATGAATCAAATTGCAGACCAATTGTGATACTTCATAGTGAGACAGGACAATATCAAGGCATTGAAGTGTTGCATCTAAATCTAGAAAGGAACTTTTAAAGGTTTTGCACAACATAATTGTATTATGAAAACAAACTAACTTTGTTGTCGTTTTTGAAGATGTTCTGTTGTATTATAGACTGGAAGAACAGTCTGCTCCAATTTGCCTAATCTTTGTTCAAAAGTTGTTAAAATGCTAGACATCGATGAGGTAAGTTCATTGTACTTTTTCACTCTTTCTTTTAAAAGGGATAAATTTGCAGTTTCCTTGAAGTAAATAAAAGAAAATATTGAATGAATATTAGAAAGATTTATAGAGTTTTTACTTTTTCAAGTTTGTCCCCAAATTGAAGGGAATTTTCGAAGTTATTCATATTTTTATTTTATATTTTGATTTGAGTAAAAAAAAACAACTCCCTTCGAGAAAGGCAAAGTGACAAAAGCCAGTATGTTTATGTTGTTGTTTTGATTAGCTGTGTTTAACAAACAACAAAGACAAGTCAGAACAAAACAGAGCTGACTTTTTTGACAATTCTCAAAAATTGTGTTTAACTTTTTGTCCATTTCTTTCATTTGAAATGAGAGCGGTGTTGCTTTAAAAAACATTAAGGTGACTGGTGAGGAATTGTTTTTTGTAAATATAAGGATCTGTTGACGTTCTCTTTTGTTTTGCTCTCTTATTGTTGTGTGAGTGTCAAAATATTCTCACGTTTTGTAGTAAACAGTTGAGAAATCCAGCGAAGCAAGTTTGCAAGGAAAAATGGGAGTAGTCTTTAAAGTTATCTTCCATTTCATAAGTTTTCGCATGGACTGCACATTGCACAACAGCCCAAGTGGTAAACACGTACCACTTCTTCCTAGGCCGAAAAATTGTTTCCCACTCCGTGAATACGTGTGAATAAAAAACTGATGATTGTAAGAATGCATTCTAACAACATTTCATAGTCTTATTTGAAATGCACAGGTGCACATATTATATTCACATAATAATGTTATATTTTCTAAATTAAAAAGTTTGTAGGCAAAATTGGTGGTGTTTTCTCTAGAGGAGGAGCTAAGATTAAGTCAGATAATATTTTTTCACATCGATCGCAGTTCACAAGTTTTCGCATACATATCTACAATACAAAACAAAATTGAATAATGTAAAAGTTCAAATTCAAAAAAAAAAGCACCCTGTAGCAATTTAAAATGAAATCAATAAAAAAATCGAACAGTCTTAGACCAAAATTAAACGTCAAGAAAAAAGATGCTAGGCATCATTTTTTAAAAGTTTGTATTCAAAATTTACAGAAATTTTGTGCTGTAAATAATTTCAGATTGAATTATATTTCAAAACAAAATATTATTCAATCAAAAATGAATCAAGAAGTTAAACAACATTTCATTCAAGCTTGTGCATCGTATGGTAGCTTACGCAAATCCGATGCCATCGAAATCCTCAGGCCAATTTGTAACAAATGTAAGTTGCTTCAACAAATTTAGAAATTTACCAAAAAACTAAAATTATTTTTATTCCAATTTCAGATGAAGTAGATTTGCCCGAAGATTCACGTTTTACAAATTTTGTGGAGAACATTAATGAGGAATTAAATCGTTACGATCACGACATTTCATTCGTCAAGTATCCCATATCAAAAGAAGAATTCATAGTTTTCCGTACTGTAAACTCAAAAGTAATTCGTTTTTTAAACCATCTCTCTGAACAAGATCGTAACTACTTTCGGCTTCTTCTGATGAATATTGCATCTGCTGATAATTATGGAATACCTGAAATTCGAGCATTGAATTTATCAACACAATTACCAGATAAACCACTTGCTAAAAACCGTGCCGAAACTTTGGTACAGGATTGGAAACAAGTCGGATACTTCTGTGAGTCGGATAATATACTGTATTTGGGTCCACGAATGATGGTTGAATTTGAAAGCTTTTTATTAAGTTCTTTCCCAGATGATATTAAAGACTGTCCTCTATGTAAAAAAATTGTTCTTTGGGTGAGCATAAGATATTTTTTTTTTCTATACGAAATTTTAAGTATATTTTTATTTAGGATCCATCATGCAACGAATGTGAAACCAAATTTCATTCAGAATGCATTCGGAAGTTTTTGATCAAGTCATCTAATTGCCCAACGTGCCAAAAGGTTTGGAATACTTCATTTAATTAAATTTTGATAGCCCCAGGAAGAAGGTTTTTGAATAAAATAAGTTTTTGAGTTTAATCCATACCTTGGTTTTAAAAGCTCCTAATGAAGTATCAAAAAGACTTAAATACATGTGAAGGGACATTCTTACCAATCGGCAATCCATGACAAGGTAAGTACATATAAATGTACAATAGCTTATGTGAAGAAAGAGAGTCCAAGTGAAAGAGGACGGCACCGGCTATCCATGGTCCGCAGACTCGTTAGGTATATTTTACTTCCAACTTTTCATTTGTTGGTAAAAATTATAAAGAGAACCAAGTTTATCCGAAGATATGATGGATACATATTTTTCGAGCACATAAATGTACTTTTTCTTTTTCCGAAAACTTTGATAATCTCGAATGGTATCACAACATTCATACATCGCTTTAGCTAAGGGTCTGCTTGTAGCAAAATCTAATTGGTTTTAGATTGTTCCATACATGAGGCCATTTGAATACTAGTCTTGTTCGATTTGCTTGTTTAGGAGCTATAAAGCTTGCCTCTAAAGCGATTGTATTTTCACTGCTTTTCCTTACTTTTATGCTCTGTTCTTTGTTTGATCGTTCGACTTTACTACGCTGTTCGTTTTCAGTTCAATTTAGATTAACATGCACGTTTATATGTAATCTACGGTGTTATTAGTTAGCTAGGATCTCATAATTGCCTAGATACGATTTATCCCTTTCGCCGCTTACAAAAAACTATGATTCACTCAGGGATATTCAAATCCGTCTAAGACCGTCCCTGCACAGGTATAATAAGTTACGGGGCTAATAACATCAATTTCGATAAGTAAAAAATTATTATTTCAGTCATCCTTTCTAAAACACATAAATATATTTATAAAAAATGGATTGCAGATGTAAAGAAAAAAAAAAAAGAAATCTAATGAAATATTGTAAAGAAAATGAAATAACTTGTTTTGCTTACATTTTGAAATCATCAAGACAAAAAAAAAAATGAATTGAAAAACTTCAAAATTTTCCAAAAGTTGTATTTGATTGTGAATTTGGATTTTTGGTGGACGTGGACTCGAATGAATCGCCTTACTTTGTGAAGTATATAAAAATAATAATAGAAAATCAACTTATGTGAGTACTGTCATTTTTGCTACAAATTATTGTTGCTTCACTGTATGATGCGGACAAAGGAGTACAAGTAGATTTACATTTTTTTTTTTTTAGATTTGATTTATTTCTAATCGTGTAAGGGTCGCTTAAGATTTAAAAATATCTGTCGTTTCGACCAGGCTGTCACTGTCATTCGCAGAAAAGTGATGCCATTCTCAATAATAATTAGACCATTTACAACAATTAAATTTTCGAAGTAAAACCAAACAGAACTAAATTTACCGTTCTTTTTAGAAACTTGGCGGCGATTCGGCCGGCGGCATTCGGGCATTCCAAACTAAAAATACGACCTGCCGACGACGATCAGTCGTTAGTAAGCTTTTGTGAGTTTGTTGTTATTTTGAAATGTTTTTATTTTGTTTTATAAAAATATTAAAAGTGAATTAAATTCTTGTACCGTTGTAAGTTTTAATAATATGTACATAAAACAACTTTAAATACCATAAACGTTTGAGACCGGTAAGTTACTAATTTGTTTCATAAATAATAAGTAATAACAAAATAGGAACCATTATAATATATGTACATTAACAAAATAGGAACCATTATAATATATGTTCATACATTATCATCTAGGAAACAAACAAGAGGTAACTTGGTGATTTTTTTCCCTTAAATGCCTTAAAAAGCACTTATACACTTTCTACGAATTTAAAACGCCAAGAAATTGATTAATGTTTCAATAATTGTACAAATAACTGATAGGTCTTTTCCTTTTCAAGTTTGTAATCAAGCCACGAAATTACCTACCTATTAGATACGATTTTTTAGTAAAGACCTAAAAAACAAAAACATTCCAATTCTATCATAAATTGGATGCATGGTTTTGTAGTGTTTTAAAGATGCATTTGACTATAATTACGCTCAAACATCCAAATGGCAGCTTCAGAACTTCCGCTCGACTAAATAAAAACAAAGCTTCCATGAAATTACTGCACCTTTTTTGGCTTCTGGATAAAAACTTTTATTTGAATAAAATCACACCGTCACATCGCATTTTCAGAATTGGTAAGTACATACTATCATAACTACCCCTTACATACAATGAAATGAAAATTATCATATCATCTCCCTCGATCGAGTTCAGTTTTTATCACTTTAGGTGCCTACTTACTAAATAGGTACCTATTCGTAGTTGTGCCAAACTACCTACCTGGTGTTTTTTTTTTTCAAAGATTTTTGTTACTAAAAATAAACTTTGTAAAATACAAAGTAATCATATTTCAAGAAATTTATTTAAAATGACCACCAATATCCTTTACACAGTCTGTTCAGGTAATATTCCACCTATGTTGATTTTCATTCAATTTAGCGACATTGCTATCTATCTAATGAATAGCAATAAGGACCATGTGTGATAGTATCTACTAGAGGGGTAGTCATTAGCTCTGATAAATTAGGCAACATTCCACTTTAACCTTGTTTAAGTAAACTTCACTTTGGGGTCAAAACGATTTTCTACCAATAGGCCGTCATATAAACTTCTTCAATACTACGCTTCAATTTTGTGTGAAATTCATGACTACCTGACCAACAACTCATCAAAGACGCTGTGATAATGTCGTCGCTGGAGCCTGGCTATCATTTCCATATGATCTTGAGATTTACGATATCGTTTTGCTTATTGTGAATTTCCTCAACTGAGAAAATTTTTTCATCGGAAAACAAGCAGCGATGTCTTCTTGAATGATGGTCATTTTTATGTATTCGCAAAATCGATCCTTTGCTTATTCCCATCTCCTAAGGCCTTGGCTCAGAAAAATCATTCCCTCTCTCTATGTATCACAACACGTAGCTATTTTAATTAGTGTCGGTAACACGGTGTCTCCACGAGCAAGATTTCATAGATTACCATCTGTCACTTTCCATAGAAAGAAAGATTGCTAGAATGCTATAAAATGTATGGTGGGCATTTGATAGCTTATTATTTCATACTATTTCAGTCCAATTACAAAGAAAACAGAATGAAATATGAAAATATCTAGCATGCTATAAACTGAGCAATATATTGCAAGAAAATTTTCATAGAATACTATTTGCGGTCTCCATAGGCAATTTTAATAGAATGCTATCTTGCATTCTATGAAATCTAGATCGTGGAGACACCGTGTTAGGGACAGAGTGCTAGGGAGTGACAAAGCAAGTCAAGGGAAGAGGAAACAGAGGAAATCAAAGTGCCGAGAGCAAATTTAGGGCTCGGAGGTATAACTTAAATTTATTTAAACGTAATTTGAGGTATTAGAGTCGTGATATTGAATCCAGTTGTCCGGCAGGATTTTTTGGGTGCTGGAGCCGAGGGGAGGGATCAAAAACTGTGATTTTGCCGAGTTAGGGGTCGGGGGTATAACCACTTATATGCACATGCAAACTGTAGCGAATGAGAATTAGAATTTCGGGGTCCTAGGCGTTTTAAGTGGTGTCTTCACTTTGCCAGACGCCTTCCAAAAGGGGCAAACAATCCTTTTTGTATGTCGGAAATACTTAAATTTTATGTCAAAAAATCGGGGAAAATACTTTCATTTCAAATATGTAGGTGCCAGACAATTTAAATGTTGCCCCATATAGCCAGACGCCCCCCCCCCCCCCCCCCGAAAGGGCTCATAGAGCAACCACTGATTTATTTTTTTATTTTCTTTCGACCTGTTCTTTCTAAAGCCCCATGTTGTAGATGTTAGTGTGTAATAATAGCCGCATTTTATTATGCCCTCTGATCTGATGCGGATTGGATTTGCATCGTGAAATACATGCATACAACAAGAACAACAACACAAGTTCCAGCTTTGTTTTGCAAAATTCCCATCCGTTCCGAATAAGAAGGGAAAATACAATACGGCTACTATTAAGCTAGAGGTCTAGGTTCATATACTCTAACTTTTTTCAGGAGCAATGCCTCTTGCGAAAAAAGTGGCAAATTCTCTAAGAGTATTCATTTGTTTTCTAAACATCATCTCAAAAGTTTGGATTTGGTAGATTTTAGGTCCTTCCAATCATGTTGAACTAGCAAAGGCTTGGTTGAGAGCTTAAGTAACTTGGGCTTAGCTCTCTTCATGAGACTGTCGAATCTTTAATTATTAATATTGATACCTACATACATATATATATGTTTTATTTGATCGATGGTACTATGTCTGTTAATAAAGAAAAAATAGACTACTTTTTTTTATTGTTTGTAATTTTAATACTTTTGCATACATTTCTATTTATGTTCTTGTATTTAAGGTAGTTATTAAAATAATAATATATTGTACATTAGTACACATAGATTCCACAAAATTAATTATTTGGCAGAACTATAAAATCATCTTTATTGCTGGAACATAATCATGTTGCATATCTTTTTGTCCAAAGTCTTGCAATTCTGTCATGTTCTTCTCTATTTTGCAGATATTGTGTTGCAATGCTTCCAACCAATGGGTCAGCAGGATTGCAATCAGTCAATAAAGAACAAATTGATAACAATACTTTTGATATAGTTAGTGCCGGAGACCAGTTATCTTTCAAGATATCCAAACAAATAACACCTTGGCTATTTATATTGCAATGATAAATTCGTGTCTGAAAGGTGACTTTAGGAGGTTTGAATGGATATTCTGGTGAAAAATGAATATCAAGGAAGAAAACACCACCTTCATAGACAGAACCAGGTGGCCCCAATATTGTTGAAACCCATTCATATAAATTATCACCTTTTGGTCCAGCACTGCAATTGGGTGGTGGATCCAAAGTTATTTCAGCCAGTTCTTTTTGGATTCGCTTAGCTGAAGTTCCTAAGGCTTTAGAAATTTTTGGATTGGTTTTAGTCTCCTTGCCTTCGGATTTAGAGTCTTTAGCGGTTGAGTTTGTTGATCCATTACCATTACGTCCACGGCCACTACCACTTGCTCCAGATGTAGAAGACATTTTAACGAATTCTAATTCTTTTTTTTGTTAAATACAAATATACAATTATAGTTCGTCCACTGAAAAAATAATCTTTGTCTCTTCTTAGATTTGTTCGATAAAACTTGAATTCATTGGTCAAGCAAAGAAAATGTATAAACTATGTATATATTTAGGTAATTTTCTGGCTTCTGTTTGGGTAGATGTCACAAAACTGAGTTATAGTTTGTATTTTTTTCTAAAGTTCACTGGTTTTGTCTGAAAAGTTAGACAAAAATACACCCGAAAATATTTAGTCAACAACAAAAGCAACTAATTTATTCAGATCGCACTAAGTTAAATTTTATCTATACACCCGCGAAAATTGTTTCTTTATTCTGCAGTTTGAGGTATAAAACCTTTTCGTGAACTGTCCAAAACTGCCGAATTCGACCCAATGTCAGTTTGGCGTTTTTCTTATTCTGAGCAGTTCACTGAGCTGTCAAACATAAGTCTCTGTTTCTTTGTTAGTTCGAGCATGTCAGACAACTTGTGTTTCGTTTTTCAATCAGAGTTTACTAATTTTTGTTTGATAGTTGATGATTTCTAATCATTTAGCAGTGAAGTACTCAATAGTGTGTTCAATGGGCCTCCACACACGAGATTAATTCATCCTAGTGGAACACCGGTTTCACGCTTTGTTTCAATCACACACGGGATGAATTAGGCTGGGGGAATCAAATGAATACATGAACCTCTTCCCCTTGTGTTAATATTAAATTGTTTGAAAGAGAGCAGATAATTACTTTCGTATCCTAGTAACTGTATTCACGAATTTACACTTCCAACAACAAAATTGATATATTTTCATTTCCTAGCAAAAATTAAACGAAATATGAGAAAACTATAATTTTGCAGGCCTCAAAATGTAGAAAGTTGTGTGTGTATTGGTTTCTTTTTTAGCTTCGAGCGTTGTGTTTCTTTTTTTGATCAGAGCTTGCTCGGAGCGCTCTCTATGAGCTCAGTATAAAATGATGTAGTAGATCGAGCACGAAGTAGAGCGCGGCCAACTTCATATAGTTTTCATGTTATTTTACAGATTGTGAAATGATTTCTATTCTGAAATCTGCTCCTATAAAGCGACCCCTACACGATCAAATGACGGATTCAATCATATAGATGAGTTTGTGAAAATAGAATTTTATGTGTCACATATATTCTCTGAAATTTGACTGACAAAAATCAAACCACTTTTAGTTTTGCCTGATGACTGAACAAACAGACTGATGTGTGTAAAGCGACTTTTACACGGTCGGTCATTTTACATCAATCTGTAATATAGTGTTTGTAAAAATAAGTCTGTATTCGTGCATTTGTTTCACGAAAAATCAAAACCCTTTTGATTTTGCCTGATGACTGATTATATGTGTAGATGACTGATGTCCTCTGACTGACCGTGTAAGGGTCGCTTTGGGGCGTTTTTAATACATTTCAAATGCAAGAGAAAGAGTCCAAACATTTTTCACTGATTGAAAACAGCCAGTATCGTTTCGACGAAGATATGAAAAAACTAAATTTTAAGTCAAAAAGATTGAGCGTGTAAAGAAGCGACCCTTACACGGTCAGTCAGAACGCGTCAGTCATCTACACATATAATCAGTCATCACGCAAAATCAAAACTTTTCGTCTAACAAATGCACGCATACAGACTTATTTTTACAAACACTATAGTCCTGATCAGTGAGCTACTCTAACCTACTCTGAGTAGAAAAGAGCAGGATTTTACTGTTCAGTAAGACATTTTCTGCTCTAGATGTTTCTAGATTTGCTTGATTTGCTGTTCATTCAGCTTTTTAAGAGTAGAGCAGTGTAAATTAGAGTAGGATTTTCTGCACTTGCTTTTGAGAAAGTGCAGGTGGATCGCATATAGAGTGGAAATGTCAGAAACAGCTGTTATTGATTTTTGTGTGATATTTTTGCATCGTGTGAGATCATTTTAAATAAATATACTTAAAATATGTTTGCTATTAAAAATGTACAAAAATCGAAAAATACATCGTCTGGAATTAACTAATGATGAAAGTTATAGTAGACTGTCGCCAACTACAACAGTTTCACACATTACATTTGCACATATACACATTTGAAATGTCTGCTCTAACTTCATCTGAAATTTTACAGCTGTTTTCTCTGCTCTGCGCTGCTCTAACCTCATGTTATCTGATTTTTTCTTCGTTGAACACAGCTTGTATTACAGATTGATGTCCATGGAGTACACCCCAGAGATACTCTGAAGGGAAGGATTTTAAAACATTGTAATTCGATTTTTGCCAGGTTTTACGTATGTTAAAATGTAAAATGTATTTCAAGATAAAAAGTATGAAAGCCCCGAGGAGGGCCCCCTGGGAAACTCCGTGTTTTGGTTTCGACGTTGAAATTACTTCCTCCATGCTGATTGATAAATTTTCGTGATTAATATTTTTTTTTGGGGTTCTATTACATAGAAAAATGCAAAACATGTCTGTTCTTCCTCTTTTATGTCATAATTGCTAACTTTTTCAAATTATATTTTTTTTTCTTAAAGAGTTTTATACATTTGAGTCCGGAAAAATATGCATTATCAATACATTATAGTTAATACTAAATAAAATACTTTTTAAGTTAAGTAAGTATATTTTATAATAAAATAGTAAAAATTATTATTTTTACATTTCGAGTAAACTAAATTTTACAAAATAATATTCGCACATATTTCGGAATCAGATTCGTCAGTAACTAGTTTAGCTTCAAAAATTAAACCTGCGTCATAATTCTGAATATCAGGCTCTTCTAATTGTAGCCCTTTTTTAGCATTGCTTTTAATAAAATCTGCAACGGTGTTTACATCAACAACTGACATTTCAAGGCTTTTGCCCCACGCAACCAGAGCTAATGGACGTTCTGATAGAAGTGATGTCGATGGAGTGATAATATGCCGGTAGAGACAAGCGTTCAAAGTGCTTCTTAACTTTTCAATTTGCATTTGATTGGCACACGGATGATAAAGCATAACTATAACACCATACTCCAGATTATGCATCCATCTTTGTATGGGCAAAAATATATACTCTCCATATTTTGGGTAAAGATACCGATGACCGCCACTGAAAATAAAGTTTTTAATAAATAAAATCAATATACTTCTATTTATCACGAGTTAATTTTTACAATGTGGGCAGTCGCTCTTCATACTCTATGGTCTCGTTTTGACAATACGAAGGAGCCTTAAAGAAAGTATGTAGATTGAATAGAAATTTGGATAAATAATGTGTTAATTTAATTAACCTTAAAAGCAACTGGAACATTATATTCTTGTTGAATTGGAGATGTGGCATAGTTTGGTTCGTACTTTGATTTTCGGTCCAAGCAGAGATAATTGTAGTTATGTCTTATATTTTTCGGATCGAAATCAATGTAAATATTTGTCTGAAACAAAAGCAAACAATAAATTTAGATCTTTGTAAAAAAAAATTGTTTTATACCTTTCCGTCATCACATTCTGGTTGAACTTTAATGGCTTTGTAAATATTTGGTGAATTCATTCCTTCACTTGGCACGCTAGGGAACCATTTTCCATTCCATGATTCTTTAGAATTTATTTTTCCTGTTGGCAGGCTAGGGAACCACTTTCCTTTCCATGATTCTTTAGAATTTGTTTCTGTTTCCGTTGTATTAAACAATTCCTTCAGATCATCGTTCTTCGCTTTGTCTTTAAATGGATTTTGCGGAAACCAATTGCCTTTCCATGTATCAGTATCATTTATTGGACCTGTATTTACTTGAATAGCAAAGAAAACCAACAACACAGGATATCGCATGGCTTACAATGATAATTTTTATAAGAAAATAAAATAAATAACTTAAAACGTGGAAAGAAAATAAATCAAAACAAAACTCAATTCATTACTGCGTTACACAGTCAAATTGGTTTAGGGTTTCGATATGTCTGTCATACCTACTCATTAATACCAAATAGGAATTGATTTCATTCGGCCCACAAGCTGAAATGTCAAACAATGCAAAATGGAAAATGCACACATTCCAACCTTATCTCTCTTAGGAGCAATGTTCATGTTTTTTTTTTTTTTTAATGGAAAAATTCAAGAATTTTATGGGCAAGTTCAGGTATGCAATTTTTAAGGCCGGTCTTACATCGGTGCCTAAGAGGTGTATAACTTACACAAGTTAAAGTGAATATTTAGTCTCAGGTTCCCGAGGACTGGACAATGCTGCCCTGCACCAGCTCTAACAAATGTTAAACAGCGATACATTAGACAAAGAAGATGTTATTTGATTTTTGTGACCTGCGTTGTCTTAACGAGAATAATGAAGTGTGGGGGCTATAGGTCTCACACTTCATTATTTTCGTAGACAAGGTAGGTTATGATTTTTACAGACATACAATTTGTGAACAACAAAATACAGGGTGAGTCATGAGCAATGCGACAAAATGCTAGGGCGTGTAGGTTGCGTTGAGAAAAGAAAAAAATCGTATGGGAGGGGGGGGTCTATTCCCCTCCGTTTAGCCGGGAGGGGCAATTTTCGAAAAAACTGACTTAAAATGGGAACAAAATTATTTAAAATCAACGGCTTCATTCACAATGCTGTGCGATACGTTTTTGAAAAGCCAATAACTTTTTCTTTCATTCTGTGTTTAAATAAATTTATTCTAAGAAATAGTTTTTGAAATATTAATTTTCAAAGTCAAAATTTTGAAAAAAAAATTGAAAAAAAAATTTTAAATTCATTTTTTTCAAAATTTTACGTAATTAAGTGCTAATTTTAATTTCAAAATTCAATGCTGTTATTAATTTTTAGTCAAAAACAGAAAACCGGATGCCAAAATGTATCTTAGTTTTTGAGAAAATAAGAAAAACTAGAAGTATTTTTTTCCAAGAAAAACACTTTTTTTTTTTGGTTTTCCAAATTTGACCTGCTCAGGTCAATTATTAATAAGGGAATTATTCCTTTCTTATTTTTCATTACATACCATCCGATTTTAATCAAATAATAAAAAAAAACGAATTAACTTTTTACTTATTTTACTAGTTTTACTTTTAATTTTTTTTTATTTCTCAAAAACTAAGATACATTTTGACATCCGGTTCTCTGTTTTTGACTAAAAATTAATAACAGCATTGAATTTTGAAATTAAAATTAGCACTTAATTACGTAAAATTTTGAAAAAAATGAATTTGAAATTTTTTTTTCAATTTTTTTTTTCAAAATTTTGATTTTGAAAATTAATATTTCAAAAACTATTTCTTAGAATAGATTTATTTAAACACAGAATGAAAGAAAAAGTTATTGGCTTTTCAAAAACGTATCGCACAGTATTGTGAATGAAGCCGTTGATTTTAAATAATTTTTTTCCCATTTTAAGTCAGTTTTTTTCGAAAATTGCCCCTCCGGGCTAAACGGAGGGGAATAGACCCCCCCCTCCCATACGATTTTTTTCTTGTCTCAACGCAACCTACACGCCCTAGCATTTTGTCGCATTGCTCATGACTCACCCTGTATAGAGCTCGAATGGGATCATTTCATACTTCACTGCAACATATCTGCTTGTGGCTTTTGAGTTTCTCCGGTTAGTGGTCAGAAAACGTCAACAACTCTTATGGATTGTTCATTATGTAAGGTCAACTCTATTCTAGTTTTTTTGGATTTGCTTTTTTCTATGAAAGAGACACACAGACACAGCATACGATAACTGCTCAGCGATATAGCCTTTGTTCTCTTTTGGATAACGGTTTAAATTCAACTACTCTATGTTTTGTGGAACCGATTTTACATGGCGTGTAAGTGAACTTATTTATTCAGAAATAAGCTCAAAACATAAATCTACAAATCCTTTGAGAAAACCATATAGAGACGGTAAAGTGTTATACAACATAATGAAGTATAACTATATAACCAATAATTACAATATTATATAAAAGCGCCCTACAAGTTCTTTCCCAAAAGTTAAAGGTAGCTATAATTTTCTACAATTTAAAGTTTTTATTTAATTCTTACAAATTTGTGACATTTAAAGTGTTTTGCAAATTTAGTTTCATACGTTCTCATCCTTTTTTGCAAATATTCTCTCAATAAATAAAAAAATCATCCCTAGATACTCTTTAAATATGTGACAGAAAAACTTTTGATGCATGAAATTAACTTCACGGGAATAAATGTCATGGAAACTAACTTCACGGGAACTAAGTTCACATGGGAATTAATTTTAACATTAGTGGGAAGTAATTACTTTTTTTGTTTTGTGTGAAACATATTCCCACTTAAGCCTAGTATGCAGCTGAAGTGAAACGGAAAATCCCATACTAAAATGACACAGTGAAATCATAAAAGAAATTTTCCTTCCTTTCCGTTTTGTGGTACGCAGCTCCAAGATGAAACGGTTGATAACCGGTTCAAGGCTCCACTACTCTCTACACTCTTAAAAAATTGACCGGGATATTAATTGCTCGCGAAATTTTGACGTTTCTATTTATTTCATGTTTTTTTGTGGTTATTATTATTTTAAAATGGAGTTCTGTTCTTTTTATTTGTTTTTGGGTGTTTTGAGAAATTATTTTTTTAAAAAGGGGAACAACTCTACACAAAAATTTATCCGGTACCGTTTCGTTAACATTTTTTCTGGGGTTTTGGAGACGAGGTAAAATTTCGTTACACTTCAGCTGCATACTAGGCTTTATTCTACAGTTTTTAATATCTAGACATTTTCAAGTTGTTGGTGGGAAATAATTTCAGATGATTTCCCCAGCTTGCGAATTTGGTCCAAAGCCCTTCGGACAGAAGAATGTGGCTTTGAAATCGGTCGAAAGCGAATTTACATATTTCAAAAAAATATTGGCTTACCTTACATACATAATTGCTTTAAAGCATAGAATAATAAATATATTCGTTAATTTGGGATCTCAAACTTAATGAAAAATGTGTTTCCATCATGTGTTTAAAGAGACCAACAAAATTACAAATTATTTAAGTAAACATCTAAATGGAATTGAACGCTTCCATTGTTTCCCAGTCAAAAAGTGTAAACGAAACACAAGCAAAGCCGACATTTGTAAATTTCAAAAGGAGAAGTCGATACCTGCTATTTAAAAAAAAATATTTTTGTAACTATCTAATTAACAACACATTATTTTTCTTTAATCAACCTAAAAGTTGTTATTGCGAACAATTAATTGAAAACAACAAAGCTCCAAAATTATACAGAGATATTAAAAAAACAAGTAAAACTCGACGATTATTTCATTCATTTCTGTAATTCTATGTATATGACGTCAAAGGAGGCTCGTCTCAGGGTGGTTCTGCATAAAATACCAAAAAGTAAATATAGCACAAGAAGAGTATACGTTGAAATAGAACACAATTTTGTCAAGTTCACGTGATTATTGTAGGAATTCTTGAAGAAAAAAATATTTTATTGAATTCCGTCTGTTGTGTTTTCATCAAATAGGAAGTGTAGTTACGTAATTATTTCTTTTAAAATGCCAACAATGCATTATTTGACAAAATGTATACACCTAAAACATTTGTATGCTGCTAAAAAGAGTATTTATACTAATACGCATTTTCAGATGTACAAATAAAGAATTGTCAAACTACGTATGCATTTCGCAAAGAAATATTTAAAGAAGAACAATAAATGTACGTCAATAAATATAAAACAACATGTAAATGGAAAAAACCATAATTCAAATATAATGTTCACAAACGCTCGAATAAAGTATATTGCTCCCAATCTGGAGGAGGAGACAAATTGGATGAAACACATGCTTATGCATACCCATTATTTACAAGATGACAATTTTCGTTTACACTAACATAAAATTGCAAAAAAATAAACAAGAATTGAATCCGCTACAAACGTGATTGATAAAAAAGCTATAGCTTGACGTAGTCGCACTCGCACGTTGTTACTTGTTTTGGTCGCCTTCAGTAATTTCTGTGTGATTCAACAGAGCAGAGTGGGCCTGTCCGTTGGTGACATGGCTGCCAGAATAATTTAATGTGTTTATTCGCGTATTAGCCGAAGAACAGTGCGGACGTTTAGTAAAAAGAGTTCCTTAAGTTTCAAAAAAAAAAAACCAACAATAAATTTTTTTGTAAGTACCTATTACTTTAATTTTGTATTTTTGTGTTAAACTTATTATGTTGATAGTATGGTTCGGTATTGATTAAAGTTAAGTTGATTGTATTATACTCCCAAGGCAATTAATATGCATGCATAAATATTTATAGTTATTTGAAATATAAATAAGTCTGCAAAGTGCTAAATATAGCATGTTAAAGAGAAATTATGTTAAATTTGCTGAATATTTATTGTGTTTGGGGTAAAATGCAAACGTTTTGTTTTGAGTGTTTAAATGATGTAATTGCAAACTCAACAAGCTTTTAAGTTATTTTTATTTTGTTTAAATTGCAAAAAGCTGACCTTCAAAATAAATGTTTGAAGAATTTGTATAATTTTGACCAAACAACTTATTAATTTTTTTTTCGTTTGAACTTAACTTTCTTTCGTAACCAGTTGGCGAATGTGCATATGAGACGATTCAGTAATTAATGAAAACAAAAACTGGTTTAAAAATTAAATAAAGTCAACATAACTTGGCTTATGTGCTAGTGAACTTTTAATTTGCGAAGTGCATTTTGTTGTAGGAACATTGAGGGGGCAGGTGTTATTGTTTTTAATTGTAAGAAGGGATTTATTAGTGCCAATTTAATCGAACGCAGTAGATAAAGATGTTTTTATTCTAATTAGAATTTCCTTTTATCTAATCAATGCAATTTATTTATTATCGTGTGCAACGTTGGAATAGTAAATGGTAATTAAATAGTTCATAGAATTATTTAATTGCTTTTATGGGTACTACAAAACAACTAATGGCTTATGACCATTAAATGACATTATTTCAAAAAAGTAGTCTTTCTGTTTTAAAACTTATATTAACAAATAAATTTAAATCATTTTTAATAGAAGAAATCCAGTCATTTAAAAAAATAAGAACGCCTAAGGAAACCATTTGCATTTGTGCTTAAAACCGTTTGAGAGCTTTTTTTTCGAAAAAAAAAAAAAACTTTTAACTCCGGATCAAAATTCCATAGGTACCATCTGTTACTTTTGATAAAAAGAAAAAAAAATGTTGCCGTTTAACTTAAGTAAAGTAAAAAGTAAGATCTTTATAAACTTGTCGTTAGGAAGCCTCCAGAAGCACTCTGGACTCTTTTAAAACTATTTCACTTTTTCTTCTCGTGAAGAGAAGGAAAATTAGCTTCTAGATGTGAAATCAGTATTTAAACCTGAAGCACTCACACAGTAACAACTTATAAACGTTATATGACAGCAAAAAGGAGAAATTTGTGTTTATATTTCTCACAATAAGGAGAATCTCAGAGGTCTGAAAATAATGTTTTATTTTAAAGGCGAGATTTCTATATTTTTCTATTTCAGGAGTAAAATGTCAGCAGAAAAACATATTATCATTCCTTTATCAGTTGACTTGTTTTTTTTCAAGAACGAACTAGTTCTAAGAGAATCTCTTCTAACTGCACTGATCGAATTAGTTCATCTTTTAGTTCAATTAGTTCAATTAGTTAAAAGTTAAATAGTTTAATAGTTTATAAGTTTAATAGTTTAATAGTTTAATAGTTTAATAGTTTAATAGTTTAATAGTTTGATAGTTTAATAGTTTAATAGTTTAATAGTTTAATAGTTTAATAGTTTAATAGTTTAATAGTTTAATAGTTTAATAGTTTAATAGTTTAATAGTTTAATAGTTTAATAGTTTAATAGTTTAATAGTTTAATAGTTTAATAGTTTTATAGTTTAATAGTTTAATAGTTTAATAGTTTAATAGTTTAATAGTTTAATAGTTTAATAGTTTAATAGTTTAATAGTTTAATAGTTTAATAGTTTGATAGTTTGATAGTTTAATAGTTTAATAGTAAGTTTAATAATAAACTTAGAACTAAAGAGCAAACATATTAAATAAAGTGAGAAACATACTGATATTTACAGATAATTTATATAAATATTGACTAAATATAAACAAAAATACCTCAATCAACAAACAACAAACGACCAAGTGTATATGCAATAAATGACACACACCTTTTCATAACTGAGCTTTTTATAATTGTATGTGCCTTGCTCTATGTGTCTGGTGCTCGACGCAACTTAGAATTCGAACAAAAATTCGAATGCAATAAAGAGCTAACGAACTAAAGGTCTTCGAACTGCAATAATTCAGAAGTGAACTAGGTAGAGAAAAATATACATTTGAATATGTGAGCCAGAGCACGCATACAGTTGTTAAGTTGTTTGAATTGTGTGCGAAGCCGAGTTCAATGTGTAAAAGCTGAATTTAGTTTGAATTAAGAAATTCTTCACAAAGACTCAAATGGTATAAAATTATTAATTCAACTACTTAAAGCATTCGCCATCCGTCCAACAAGACAAATAACACAACTGCTAAACTGAAAATGACATCCCATAGAATATTATATGCCATGTATAGCAATTTTTGGCGGACTTTTTCGTAGTGTTATTAGCGGTCTCTTCGAGAAAATTGTATAGAATGCAATTCTATAAAATCTCCTAGTTGGATTTAGCAAGCGTGTTGGTTTTGAATGATTTCATGTTTAAGACCATCTAAATCCTGATATTGTTGCGCTCATCTTTCCTCTGAAGCATTTTCATCTCAGATGCCGACAATTTACTTCAGCTTTAGGGGAATTTTTCGGTCACAGAAAATGATAACACAGTTTGTTCGCCACTTAATCAACCCTACGCTTACGCAATGGTTGAATTCGTCATCATAAAATGCTTTGATATTGATCACAGAAGGTCCAAAGTATATAAACATTGCTCTTGTGAAGCAATGTTCTGTTTAAATAAAATTCTGTGCCGGAGTCTTTTCCAAATGCTCTTTGCAAAGATGACGGATCTTTGCTTGTAATAGATCTATCCTCTTCTATATCTCCAAGTAGTTAAGACTGTAAAAAGATTACTTTCTCAATATATTAAAAATGGCTAAAATCGTTTTCCGTCTGGACCTTTCATTTGTGAACAGCTTCGAATTTCAAGTAAATGGTGGACTCATAAAAACAATAATTAAATAATTCCCTCACATCATAGGCAAAAAAACAACACATTCATTGTGTTTGCTTATCGATAAGGTCGGCGCATAAAATATTTTCTTATCTTTTAAACTGTAAACTCTATTATGGACTTCATTATAATCGAACGTTGTACTCCAACATATTTTGTTCTCTTTATTCTTATTTCGTTTGTTCAGTTTTCAATAGCTAAAAATAGATTAAGTAAGTTGGTTTGGTCTTATAGTTGATATTAAAATTCATCGACGAATAAAAATGATATTTTAAATATACAAATTAATAATGGTTTGGAAAATAATCTTCATACATTAGAAGAAACTTAAATACAATAAATTAATCTTTGTTCTTTGATGAGTGCCGATTTATTGTCCTTAATTGTATTAAAATGCATGATAATTATACGCTTATCTTATCTTCATTTATCGTCTCATCTTTCGCTCATAATCATATTTGATATTTGCTCGTGTTTCTTTACAACTATTTTCACTTTTACTTTTACAGAAAAAATGTCAGAAATAAAACGTGAACGCCTTGTCGGCGTTATAGATGAAGGAACAAACACTGTTGCATTTTCCATATACACTACGCCTGATTTTAAAGAAGTGGCATCCAGTAAATTTGATGTAAGATGTATTCATCCACAAGATGGTTGGGTGGAACAGGATCCTATTGAAATAATAAAAAGTATACACATTTGCGCAGCAGAGGCTATTGCAAAACTTCCACATTTAGGCTATAATAAGAAAGATTTAGTTACAATTGGTATAACAAATCAACGCGAAACTACAATTTTATGGGATAAGTACACAGGAGAACCTTTTTATAATGCCATAGTTTGGAATGATATTCGAACTACAGTTACAGTTGATAGAATTCTTGCTAGAATACCCGATGAGAATAAAAATTACTTCAAAGCAATATCTGGATTGCCGATCTCACCATATTTCTCTGCATTCAAGATTCAATGGTTGAAGGATAATGTTCCCGCAGTGAGGAAAGCCTGTCGTGAAAAACGTTGTTTAGCGGGGACAGTTGACAGTTGGATTGTTTGGAATCTAACAAAAGGATTACACATTACTGATGTGACAAATGCTTCACGTACAATGCTAATGAATATTGAAACATTACATTGGGATCCAATTTTGCTAAAGGCATTTTCAATCCACGTAGATATGCTCCCTACTATTCGAAGTTGTTCGGAGATATTCGGAAAGGTTATGGATGGCAGTGTGTTGCATGAAATTCCAATTAGTGGAATTATAGGAAACCAACAAGCTTCATTGATGGGACAGATGTGTTTTAAACCAGGCCAGGCTAAAAATACTTATCGTGCTGGATGTTTTCTGCTCTGCAACACTGGGGAGAAACATGTTATATCTTCACATGGTCTTTTAACAACAATAGCGTACAAACTTGGAAAAAATGCCCCCGTTACATACGCACTAGAGGGAGCGGTGGCTATTGGTGGAGAAGCTCTTCACTGGCTGCAGAACAACATGAAGATAATTTCAAATCCTGATGAAGCTGAAAAAATGGCAGAAAGTGTCGCCACGACGGGGGATGTTTACTTTGTTCCAGCGTTTACTGGTTTGTATGCACCCTACTGGAGGAAAGACGCTCGTGGTATCATTTGTGGCCTTACACAATTCACAACGAAAAACCACATAGTTAGGGCAGCTCTTGAGGCCATCTGTTTTCAAACTCGCGATATTATCGATTGTATGCACCAAGAATGTGGTTACAATTTGAATAAACTGCATGCAGACGGATTATTAACCAAACACAACTTGCTGATGCAACTTCAAGCTGATATTTCTGGCATTCCAGTGTTTCGTTCACAATTAATAGATACGACTGCTTTTGGAGCGGCAATGGTCGCAGCGCTGGCAGATGGTATCAATAAATGTGAATTTGATCCCTATAAAAGATATTACGACAATGTGTTTTATGACACATTTTTGCCAACTACAACTGACGATGAGAGGGAATTACGATGTAGCAAGTGGAAAAAAGCTGTGCAACGCAGCATGGGTTGGGTGGTTAAGAAGAAGAGCCAAATCATGACGGATGAACGTTACAAGCTGATATCATCTATACCGGCCGGTATTTATCTTATAAGTGTGTTTGCGATGCTGGTACATTCAAATTGTAGAGCCGCTTTATAAAACACTACTGTTTAACAGTTTTTTATGATTTATAACACCAAGGTTTAATATCCGTCGTGTTATACAGCATTTTATATTTAATTCAATTTTTTGCTGATCTTTGGACTTCTTAAATAGATGTACTTAAATTGAGACAGTCGCCGGTTTTCTATTTAAACTTTTATTACCGTCGCGTGTTGAACTTTTGAACTGATAAAATACATGTTATTTTTGGAACTTTAAATTGATAATAATTATATCTAAAAAAGATTAGTTAATTATTATTGCGTCAATGAACACGCGCAAATTAAAGCTCGTGTCGATATAGCTATTAGAAGTATTTGATTATAAAAAAAAACATTTATAACACAAATCAATCATTCGAAATCTAGCAACTGTTGTGTTTTTGTTCTTGATTTTGAACCTATTTGCGAAACTCAAAGTGATATAATATAAACCCCATCTTATAATAATATTCCTGTACATAATAAATTGTATACACATAATTTAATTTTATAATTAGAATCTGTAATTACATTAAAAAAATCATTACTTGCACAGCAACCTATTAAAATTAATTGTTAACTAATTGTTACTTATTATATAATTTTTAGTATAAATATCTGTTACTTTGGGTTATCTTAAGTACTTAAGTTTATTTATAAATACTATTGTTTTGTATTTAATAAAAAAAAATATATTTTCCATACAATTTTTTTTTTTTCTGAAATCGAAATTATCATTTTCGAAGAATTCATTTGAAAATTTGGTGCAGTTCAGAGCTCGCATTAAGCGACGCGACATTAAATAAAAATAGACCCTCAATTTGCCCTGTGGACTGAACCATCCTACAGATAGTAAATTAATTAGTAATAAATTATTAAACAATGTCTACCTGTGCTATTAATAAAAAGATGTCCTATCGAATATCGGGTATGGAAATTGAAGGAAAGTGTTGACATACATTTTATGTTGTTGCAATCTTCGCATGCTGGAATCGGCGCCGAGCTTTATTGGTTGTCCGGTGAAATGGATCTAGCCATTAGGTTGCGTATGGAACGAGTTCGATGATTGGATCATATAGAGCGAATAAAATTATTCAGCACGTAAGATCTTCGCCAACTCAGTGAATGTTTGCAGGAAATGAAGGCTACACCTAGAGGAAGAAGACCTCAAAATTCTTGCTTTACCAAACTGTTGCTTTTTAGGTTTTTGCAATTTGTTTAATAATTACAAGTTTTAAATTCCTTTCATGTCTCAAAATATGTATACTAAACAGGTTATTAATCTGTGAATAACAAGTGGAGACATACATCATAATGTCGAATCATCTCTCAAAATACGCATTTTCTCTTTTGCTTTGTTCTTTGATTTGTTCTTCACTTCCTTACGGAACTTCTTCGGAACAGATACATCAATAAGATCGATGACCTTATCAATTTTTGATAACAGCGTTTGTAATTTTGGGGATACCTCTAGCAATTTTCTTTTGTGATATTGTATTTGAATCATCGATTTGCAATTTTGCGTCGTTGATAATAACGGACTTATTAAGCAGTGTATTGATTATTTGCGGCAAAGTATAATGCGGAAGAATAATGCGAGCCATTCAGATGAATTGTTGAGCGACATGTTTAGAACCGTTCCATTTTCATGTATTTCACGCGGCTTTTTCACAAGCATAGTTTAATTAACCTATTAAACTTGTATAAGACACATTTAACAAATAAATTCGATGACAAGTCGTCCTATTCACGTAAAATTCACAAAGTATATGATTCCCATCTTCCTCAAACGAGTTATCCGGGAGTGCAGTTATAGACTTAAAGAAAATGGTTGCTAGACAGAAAAATCTTAAAGTTATAAGTAGATCTGCACTGAAATGACCGAGCGGATGATCTTGTCAGGTTGAGAACAATCTTTCGCATAGCTCAGGTTTAAGTAGTTGCCATTCCGTTGGGATTGAGAACCATGAAGTGCATAATCTATGAAAAGTTGTAAAATATCAAAAATATGGTCACCAAAGCTGTGTTGAACAATCAACCAAATCACCCTTACAAAAACATTTCAAACAAATTATGTTATTGAGACGATTGGCGCTTACTAGCCATTTTATTTTACAAATTCGATTTATTGTTTCATCTAAATTTGTATAGCCATTTAGCAGATACGGTTGAATGCAAGGTTTTCTTTCATGGTAAATTCACGTGAGATTTTGTTATCTTGAGTTCAACTGTGTCGATGTACAACTTGTTTAATAATCTCAAGTCAGAATGGAAGTAACATGTCTGATGTTAAAATGTCTGCTTCGTTCTTGTTCCTTACAAATCTCATTTAAAACTTCAAGATGTGGGGTGATTTTTGTTTGTAGTGGAAATTTTTCCTTTGATCTATGAACAATTTTAATTTGATATATGTAGGTACCTACGTTGTTTTTTTATATAAAAATAAATTAGAGTAAACAATGTCAAGGCTTTCAAATTAAAATATAAAAAAAATGTAATACAAATTTTCCTCGCAGGGTTTAGTTAATAACGTTCATGAAAAATTTGGCCTGACATTCGGTGGTCCAAAGTATGCAATCTACTACCGACTATGACTATCAATGAAATGTGCGGCACGTGCGACATAACATAAAGGCCGATGGCGAAGTTGAACTATTAATAGCATTTATGTCGAGGTACATACATATGTATGTACATATATTAAAGGCAGATTCTACGTAACCATTAAAAACATTGTAATGGATTCGTTTCTTTCAGTTAATATTCAACAAATGATATAATCAGCTGTAAACAGCATAACATGCAGTTTGATTTTACTTTCCAAAGTAAATTTCCTTATCTTGTTAGGTTGTATAGAATATTATAAATATTATGAAGTGCAATATTATTTGATAGAGTAATAATAATATTTATAAGCAAATAAGATACTTGTGCAATCATCACCTACGTAGTTATTTGCGATGTAAACTTTTAATATAAAATCTGGTGTTCTTGAAATTTAATCTCTTAAGTCTTCAAAACTATGTTTCATTTTTCTTATGATTTAAATATAAATGCTATAAAGGCAAATTATGAATGCGTAAAAAAATATCATTTAAATTTATTTTTCTATGTGTCATCTATGAGAGCATAGATAGAAAAGAAGTACATATATTTTAATATACTTCTTTTCGTACGATGATGGTAATGAATTAATGATCTACTTTTAAACTAAGCCTCTTTTTTCATGATAATGATCTTTCTATGGAGTTCCAAAATATTTTCAACAACAGATATACATTTTGTATCACCTTTGAAAACTATCGTTTTTTATTTAGAAAAAAAAAACTAGTTTCACTAAATCAGAAATGAATACCTATTAATCTTTCTTTTATACCAATCCTCCTTATTTAAAACACCGTCTTTTGAACCGTCCTTCCTATCTTCTCCAATCTTAGTTGTAAGTTTCTTAGATAGTAGTTTCTTAGTTTTCAAGTTATTTTAAGAATTGTAGCTTGAATTAAGCCAAATAAATGGGGGTTGTGCCTCCACTAAAATTAAATACTTTAAAAATCTCTAACTAAATAATATTTTATCAGCCCAGAAGAACGCAATTCCATGCGACGTATTCGTTAACTTTATTTTCAATGGCCTTCACTTTTTGGCAAAGTTCACACGTGTCTGGTTGTTTATTTTTATGCTTTTAGGTTTTGCGTTTATCATGAAATCGTAGCTGAACAGAAAAGTTGTGTAGATTGTCGGGTGGAATGTTTCAGTTTCTTTTTAAGAGTGGGTAGTTAGAATGAGTCAAACAATCAATCAATCATTAAAAAATTAAGATAATGTGTGGCAACAAATTCACACTGAAAATCATAATGAATCTTTTTCATTAATGAACCTTTGTTTCTTATCGCGACATTACAATATGGTAATGGAAATTGTTCTGTAGATGTTCTGAGTGAAATTGAAATTGTTTTGTTTTCTGAGTAGGCTTATCTAGACATAACTGGTTCTCTCAAGTGCGAAATGTTACAATATCTTATAAAATAGCGCACCACCGAGATTATACATTTGTTGAAAAGAGGCAAAAGATATTATATTAAATAAGTTTCACTAGAACAGTAGTAAAGGGAATATTCCGATATTTATTTATAACTATAATACAAATTGATTAGTGTTTGCTAAATGCGATAGTTTTTTTTTTTTTAATTTGCCTCTCATTCGTTTTTTGTGTGTAAATTTCTCTTATTTATTTGGTACTCATTTTTTTATTTAATCAAACTTCCCTGCATCTTCTTGCTTTTATTTGATCAAGCTTTGTTAATCCTGCTTGTGTTTTGATTTGCTCGCATGTAGATTTCTGAATCTCTACGTGCCTAAGTTGTTCGATCATCACGAATATCAAACCCCGATGGTTTTCTATCGAATGATTTTTCAAAATCAACCAAAATATGTTATATACAAATCTCTAGAAATTTCGATGTTTTTCCATTTACTCTTGATTGCATCTGTAGTTGATTTAGATAAGACCCAATGTAACACATTTTATTCTCAGAACTCAGGGGTATCTTGTTATTCCCAATCGCTTTTCATTTTTGTATATTTCTTCAAGACTGTACTCTGTAATTTCTTCGAACGTGACGCTATTAGAAATAAATGCCCATGACAATACTTTCGAAATCTGAGTCGTCATTCCTTAGAAGTTGGCCTTGGCACTTGTGTTTTCCTATAGGCAACTTCGTTGTTCTTCGTTTGCAAGTCTGTTGATGGTTTGAAATAAAACATTATTCATGACAGATAAAATGCTTTCCTCTTTTCTTTATACACATTATTATTATTAGTCTGAATTATTTATAAATTTATCATTCAACAGCGAAAATTGCTTGGAATAGCTTTATGGAGTTCTTTCTCATAAACACCGGTCTAAGTTTTAATTGATAAAAAAAACGTTTTCTCTTTATTAATATAATCATATTCCTTTATTTTGAATAAGGAATAAATACTTTCTAGTCTTTAATTAAAAAAAAAAAAAAAACTAATATAAAACAATTCTGTTTAAAACGCTGGTTTGCTAGTACCGAGTCCCCTAGCAGGTAAACTATTTGTTTTCACTGTTGGATTATCGCGTGCTTGAGAGTGCGCAACAACTATGCTTAAGTACTGAACCCATTCTTCTGCATTTTTACCATCCTTAGGTTTGAGTATTAATGTTTGATCAGCAGTGAAAATTTCAAATGCTTTAGGTATATTCCGAGCTCCACGTGATACTTTGACCGAGCGAATTTGATTAACATCAATACTTTCTCCTCCACTCTGAATTTTAAATAAAAACGACATTTAGTTTTTCTTTCTGATGATGAAATTAAGAATTGTATATTTACCGATCCCTTGCAAGAAAGATGAGCTCCTGATAATGTAAAATATCGAGTTCTCCATCTTCGAAAAAGCCTCCATTTGCCTTTCTTTTCTTTAAGTTGACCCTCAATAACAGGTTGATTGCTGCCGCTGAAAAATCCAACAGCTTTGTCTGGATGATTGCAAAGAAAACATCCCCATTGGTATTCCAATTCATTACAGTTTGGATTGGATTGATCGGTTTTAGAAACTTCAAATACATCAAGAAAGCCAGAATGACGAAGTTCATTTACTAAAACTTCTCTTTCCTAAAATTAATGAGAGATTTATAAATAAAAAATTTCTTAAATGTTGAATTAAGATTGCTTTGCCTTTGTATTGGGAAATTGACTGGTAACCAATTCGGTAAAAGTACGACTCTCACATTTAAGTATTTGCCAAATGTTTTTTAAATTACTAATTCCAGGCTCTCTGGTACTAAGTACACATTTTTCCTTGACCTAATGAAAATGATAATTTTTAAATAAATCTTTTAATTAAAATTTAATTTTACTTACAAAATGTCGCACTTGAAAATCTAAAAACATTAAATGTATCCAGGTTTTTGGGTTCCGCGTTCGCATTGTAAAGCAAGTTTTTGAATAAAGGCAGTGTTGTCCACGAATTTGACAGGCAAAGTGTAGCTTGGCTACCTTCTTCGTGCGTCTTTCTAAAATTGTAATTTCTTATTAAATTTCAATTATTAATTTTTTACGAATTTGTAAAAATTGTTTATAAATTTGAACAAACTTTGAGAACATGAAGTCTTATAACAATCCAAAATAATATTCACCTTCTATGCTACACCTTGTTGGAGGTGGCAAAAAGTTTGAAACTTCATCCATATAACTTTTAATGGAAGGAAAATGTTTTTCACAAAATTGCTGAACTGGGTCACGCATGTATTGGTACGGTTCAAAAGTACTCATTCGTTGATCCAATATGCTGTTGTTTGCATTGAGTAGAGTTCGACTTGTATTATCATTTCGACGCGGTGTTACATTTGTAGTTGGACCAGTCACGACTACTTCATGGTTGCTCTAAAAAACCATCAGTACATATTTAGAACTTGTTTGAGAATAATCGTCTTTTACATACCGATCCATTGACAGGTAATTTCATAACAGATTTCTGATTTCCATTTAATGGTGGTAAAGCTGGAGAAGCATGATGTACCGAAACTGTGTTTTGTGGTATTGAAATCGACCCTGTTAAACAAAAATGTCAAAGTTTATTTATTAAGAGATCTAATCGTATAATTTGGTTACCAATTGATTGATTCAAAGCATCAGTGCTATACTTAAGCAAAGCGCTACTAGAACTCAGCAAAGTTGTAGGGCCTTGTGAGTGCGGTCGACATTTATTTGGGGAAGTAGTGACCGTAACACCACCAGATGTCACTTGCGTAGAAGGTATTCCCCATTTGTTGTGACCAGTGATAATAACATTGTTACTTAAAGGGGGAACTGGTGTTATGTAAGTGGGATTATGTGCAGGAGAGTTTATGTGTTTCTGATGTGAAGCTGCCATTTGAACTATAACATTACCACTGGACTGACTGTTTGCCACTGAATTTGTAGCTGCGTTGTTCGAGCTTGATCCGTTCTGATTGATGTGCTGCGAAGAGCTCAAACGTGTCATACTCTTGTGAAGTCCTCCGACAGATCCTCCTAAAAAAACTAGTTGTTACTCAATTTTACTCTTAAAATGTTTAAGTAGAATGTACCAGTAACATTAAGCCTAGTCATGCTTCTATGGGTATTGCTGGACGGATGTAATCGTCCCGTACTTCTTGAGTCGCCTAACTTTGCGCGCCGTGTGTAACCAGTATGAGGTGGCGTTGGTGGCACCACAGGAGCAGCGCTTTGCATTATCATCGGTGGGGGCACTGGCAAAGGTAGACTTGCGGGTGTGTTTGCATTTGCTTTAAAGTTAATATTTTAATAAGTTAATTATATCAATAGAAAATTGATATTAATACTCACATATTTTTACATTACTAGTTACTGCAATTGATTTCCTTACGTCCTTTGGACTACTCGGGCTACTTCGACTTTTTTTACTTATCACAGTGCTACTACTACTTACAAGATGACGACTCCTTGAAATATCAGTGGATATTGCGGTAGCTGTTGGCTGGGCGCTCGGGACCAATGTTACCGGGGTGGAATTTAAATTGACAATTGTCACACCACCCGAAGTCTTATTACCATCAGCATTAACTTCGGTTGAAACCGAAAGTTTTTGCTGACTAATTTATTGGGGAATAAAAAAATATAAATATTTGAAATAAAGAAAACAAACAAAAAAACTTAAGCAACCTTATAATGTTCTTTTGTCGAACACATGCCAGTACTTTGTCGTTAAATAGAATCGGATACGTTGAGCACAACATAGTTGCTTCATGCAGTAATATTGTTTGTGCAGTACGATCAGCATGCGGTAAATGTTCAAGCACGAAGTCAAGAGCATATTGTGCTGTATCCTAGCGTAATAAATAATTATTTTGTTTTTGTTTAATATTTTTGTTATGAAGCATCGGTTTGTTTTAAAATTAAAATAAAATATTCAAGTACAACAAATGCAAGAGCTAAAATAATATTTCCTATAAAACAGCATAATTCAATTTTCAACTTTGAGGAATATAAATTATTGATGATAGAAAATATTTAGAGGTGGTGAACTAAAAAATAAAACTAAAATGTCTAGAGGTATGAAGATAATTGAGAAAGAAAACTTAGTTTAAACAAATAAACAAAAGCTCGTAAACAAAGCTAGATCGAATCCGAATCCCACTCGAGATCAAAGCATCTTCGGAAAAGGCGAAGAAGAAGAAGAACATTAAGTGCTAGTATGTAAACTAGATCGAAAGTTTAATAAAAGTATTTCTAACCTAAAAAGTTCATGATCAAGCAAAGATGTCTTGTCTTACTTTTTGAATATAAGTTGAATATGGTCTTGTTGTTATCTTGGCAAAAGCTTGTCTGGTTTCTTTTCCGCCAAAATAATTAAATTAAATTAAAAGAATGCGTTTAGAGTGATTTTTACGTCAGCCTGGATTATTCTTAGATGGTCTCAGTATTAATGCTCTTCTAAATACCGACATTGTGCTACTCTCCGATAACCTTTCAATGTTACATGAACTAATTTACAGAACGGAAAATATAAGAGTATTAAATCAATTCAAGCAAATCCAAAATGTAGTAATTTTTCAAACGTCGACGAAGAGCTTCTTTTGAGTGATAGTTTTTTAATAACTGAAATTAAATTCTAGAATCACACTAATATACATATGTATATCTGGGAACTGGGAGTTGATTTCAACTTCAATATGCACTTAAACGAACATTTAAGTTACTTGCAACATATTAAATATTCTGCTCAGTTTTATGGATATAGAGACAATATCCAAACTAAAAAGTTAGAACGGTTTTTAATTCAAAGATGTTTTCTCCTACCAGAAAAAACGTCGAACTATGAATTACATTCTACATACATATTTTAAAAGCTTTGAGGAATAATATTGGAATGTTTTTATCAACAATGCCACTCAATCACAATTCTACGATGATAACTGCAATCTGCTTTACTCTGAACTCTGAAGTCCAACTTATTTTGATGACTCCAATTTCGAGATATGATTTGATTCATCTTAAAGACTCTGAATTTCTCAATCTCAACTCAAATAGCTTTTTAATAGTTTGTGCACATATTGCAAACTAGATGTCACCAAGAATTGTTATCAATTATCAATGTTTCACTTAAGCGAAATCTACCTCAAAACAACGACGAGCACGTGTGACGTGCGTTGGTCTGTGCGAATTGCATAGGAAGTTGAAGCAAAATGATTTACTACAATTATGATCGTTTAGTAGATATAAATACAAACATGCTTTTTACATAAATAAGTATCAACATTAATGAAGTCAAAACCAAATAGTTTACCTTGTCATGTCGACCAGCAGTTGCAAGAACCTGTGCGGCCAATGAAACTGTTGTTGGATTATTTTTTGCAGTTGATTTGATTTTATCAAAATGTTCAGCAATCAATTTCGGTGAAGATTCAGCGATTTTTAAGAGTATCTGCATAGTAGAAGCTGCTGTTTCCGAATTAAAAAGAAATTCACACAATTCCGTTACACTACTTTCAAGGACCTATGTGTAAAAAAATAAATGTTTGTGAATAAAAGTTTTAAAAAAAATATAAAAACATTGTTCGAACGGTTGGGGCTTTTTGTGCAATCAAAATATAAAGTTGTAGAAGTGCAAGCTTTTCCTGTAAATCACATTGTGGTAAAAGTCCAATTAGCACTGGAACATGCGGTGCAACTTGCTGTGGTGATACTTCGTAGATTTGAGAAAGAACACGACATAATCCATAGTTACCTGAAACAGAAAAAAAAATTCTTTTTTAAGAACCTAAGATAGCATTTTGATAGAACAAACCAGCAAGTATGGAGTCCATTATAGAATCCACATGTGGGCTCAATAAATAAGCATAATCAATAGCAGCCAACGATAAGTAGCTTGCTAAATTCCTTGAAAGCTCTTTGTTGCCTTTTGGAAGGAATTGAACAGCTACAGGCAGAGATATTTTCATTAATTCCTTCTTGTCATAATTCTAAAATGATTAAACAAAATAAATTATTCACTACAAACTGGAAATATTTCAAAATGTATTTACTAGAAAAATACTGGATATTATATCGGCAGCAATCTTGGCATGAGGAGGATCCTCCTTCATTGGTCCATGCGGTTGAAGTGGCCATAATAGACATGTTTTTAGCAAATCTACTAAAGCAGAACAGTATCGTTCAGCAGTTTTGGTTTCACGAATACAAGAAAGTATTCGCGTAACACAAATTTCCACCACAGATTGGTCATTGTTGTTCTTCAAGTAGTCTGGTTGTGAGATAATTGGTCCGATTTCTAGAAGCTTTAACAAAACTTAAAGTAGATTTTATTTTCAATGTGAAACAAATTATTACTTACAACTTGTGTTATGTCATTTACAATTTCCGAGTCCGAAACAGAAAACAGATCACCAGCTCGAGAGAGATCACGTTTTGAAAGCACTGTTGTGAAAAGTTCATGCATTTTTTTTTTCAAATTGTTTGCTCGTTTTTTTTTCAAAATTCTTGCTTTTCAAATATTATTTGAAATTATTAAGTACATCTCAACAGCATCTTGGAGCTTCTATAAAATAAATAGAAATACTTTCGTACATCAACAATTCTTAATCAATTCTAAATTTGAAATGTCAATAAAGTAAAATAAAAACAAAATTAAATGAAAGAACCTGTTGGGGTTGAACGTAGGAAGGAATTTATAAATATTTTGTAACCCTTGGCAAAGAAAATTCCATGTTGGATTATCCATTCAGTGGTGATTAGGGAAAATGGAATTTAACATTAATGGCTTAGCTGAATTGGATTAGCATGAATACCTTTACAAAAGGTTTTGTGTGTGTCAATGGGAATAAGAATTACTTTATTGTAGAATAAAAAATCCCAAAAAAAAAAAAACAACTGAATCAGTGTTTTTCATTACTTCTTTTTGAAAAGCCGAAAGGAACTGATTTTGTATAAAATATACATAAAAAAAAGAAATACGTTTTACTAATTCATTTAATGGCAACAGTTATAAGTTTTTCATAATGAAAGATTAAAATTTAATGTCAAAGCTTCATATTATGAGTTTGTTTTGAAAAATAAACAAAGTTTCATGAAATCTCACCCTTCTTGTTTGGTGACGAAATTTCATCTATGTAGGTATGTACAACTTAAAATTTGGTTTTGTTTGCTTTTTTCAAAATTTTCAAATTCAAAAATTAGACAAGTTGTAAGTTTCAAAAAAAAAAAAAATCCTTGGGATATTTGTAACACTTGAAGCACGAAATGTAATTTCAATTTAAGAAGGTCTATCCAATGGGTCTTGTGAATAAAAAAATAAGTTAAAGCTAAAACTTAAATTTGTTTTTGTTTTGCGTGTAAAAAATGTGTAAATACCTATTCAAGTTTTAGCTTTTCAATCTATCATCTACATAAGTTGCACACTCCAAAGAAAATATGGTTGCCGTTAGTGAAAGCCATGAAGAAGATTCAACGATATTTAGCTATTTGCACTTAGATTTGCGTCTACATCTATTACAAACTTTAATTCACTCAAGATTTAAAATCATCAGCTAATCACGGAATGCGTGAACAATGAACATAAGCCGATTTGGTGCCTGAATATCAGAGTATAGATGACCAATTTTTTCACAACATTTTCTTTAGCAATTTCGATGCGTTGAAAATTATAGCATTTGGAAAATAGATCAAACAGTGACTGTCGAAAGACCATTGCATTACAATGCCATTCTCATTCCATGGAGTGGTGTCATTGGTCCATACTTATTCGAAAATGAGGAAGGTGTAACCGTCAACGTCATTCTCATCGTTATAGCCAATTTTTTTTTTTAATTTCTTTGACTTAACACGACGACAATAGTTGTGGACGACAAGTGTTTTCAACAAGACAATGCAACACCTCAATGTGGCTGTAGGTATTAGGCGAAGTGCGCACTTGCCATTGAAATCGCACGATTAAACAGTCGCAGCAAAATGAAACACACTGTTTTAAATGAGAGCGCACGCACGCGACTGAAAAATCGCCAATTCGTACATGTCAATGTTTCCGATTTTTCAACTGCATTTAAAAATAATCGCTATTTCGCGGTTGGCCTTACAAGACCAATTTGGTCGAAGAGTTATTTTGCGTCGCTGAATTTCTTCTTGTCTTATGCAAAAAACCGCGTTTGTGCAAATTCCTGACGCTTCGAAGAAGAATGTCTATCGAGTTATGAGCCGGTTGTAGAACCGTTTGTGTTATCGAAACTTGACAAATCAATAATTTCTGCAAGAACTTTCGCGCAGGCCCTTTGATTGATGATATTTACTGTTTTGTTTGAAAGATCAAAACGTTATGCCTATTGAAATACAAATTTGATCAAAATGATAAATCATAAATATTTAAATTTGCTCTCAGAACCACAAAACGGATGATCATTCATTATGAAGGAACATTCTTATAGTATCACTTTTTTTCCGTTTCAATTAAAATTTGATTAACTGTTTAAAGTAAATTCTGATAGGCTTTCTTAAAATCATAATCCGAACACATTTTGCAAATGCAATATAATAATCACCACAAAGCACCAAACGCTACTAAACCTAAAATGTTGCTATTTAATTTTCTTTTTTTTATTTCTCTCAAAATAAACTTGAAATATTGCAAAAATTTCATTTATCACACACCGATGGCAAGGAATTGTGATGTCAACCGTCGCAAATAATTCGATTTCATATAGCTTCGCATAGCTAAAATGTGCACCATGTTAAAAATGAAAATCTAATTTTAATTTCCTCCAAAATGAAATCAACCAAAAGAAACACAAACTATATATACAAAGAAAGAGATTAACTTTTGATTAGGTATAAAAAAAATAATATTCTTTAATCCATGATCATCAAGTTCTTTTACAAATTGAACAAATAACAAAAAAATATAGGTAAATTGTTTCTTAAGACAAACATGTACACATATTTCTGGAAATTATTTCGATCACACTTTTCTATTGCTTCCACCGCCCAAACCGGTGTAGCAGGTTCACTATACGTGTAAAGTGGTAGTATGGAAACTCTTGTAGCCCCGCTGTTGGTCCTCCAAAACCAACGACCAGACCAACTAATAATTCCTATTAGAAAGTTTTCTTTGATAACTTCCTTGAATTAAATTCGCCACAAATGCAAACATAGATAATTACTATTATTATTTTTTGTCTTTAATTAAAATCCACAAACTAAATTATTGCAATGTTAGCATAATAAACTAACCTTTACGTAAGCACAAACATTTACTTATTTATTTTTTTAAACAATTCACAAAAGTTAAAAGGTTCAAAATATTGTTACAACATTTATTTATTAAAAGTAAAGAAAAAAAAACAAATAAAAACACTTGAAATGCAATAAATTTGCACACAATGCGACAAGCAGTTTATCTCGATAGGGAAGCGTACAAAAATGTAATCATACAACCGTAAACACAACAAAACTATTGAGTTGAGACAATACATACACCTACATAATGTATTTCTTGCAATTGAAAAATTACTTTTTCAGGTGAAAATAACGCAACCGGTCTGACAACAGTATCAGTGTACGAAAGAGATAGCCGTTTTTTTTTTTTTAAGTACACAATTATTTAAGTCTCAAAGTAAAATATCGCAAAACCATTTACTATAACTTTATTGCGATCAACTAACTAACCATAACGGGATCTTCATAGGTATTTAATCAACTATTTCTACGATAACATATTTTTGTATAATTCTACCACTTTTGAATTTGATTTTTTGCAAAGATACTTTTTTCCAAAACTTGTTTATTTTTGCTACCTTTTCCGCTAAATTTATGAGATAAACTTCCGTACTCAACACGATCACCGATCATTTGTGTTGTGTTGGTATGATAAAAAAAAAAAACAAACATAGAATTGCTGTTGATCGCAGCGAATGTTTGAAACACTATCTCTGTCTGCTTCTATCGTTATAGATGATGGTGAATGAAGGTGCGTCGACTATACATTTTATTTACTGTTGTATTGAGGCAAGTGTCATCGGTCAGCTGGTTTTAAATGGTTTTGTCTATATAGTCTTCTTTTTCTTTATGAAAGCGTCTCGTTTTGGTCTGTTTATTTATCGTTAGGTGTCTATCAACATGTTGCAATGACAGGTTATTATATGTTGCACAGATTCACTTAGTTTTGTTTTAAAAAAAATAAAACTGAAGCACAATGGTACCGGATGACATTTTTCGTTTCAAAAAAATTTCTAAAAATGATTATAAAAATAAATAAATTAGATATACCTATGTATGTACTTAATACAAGGTCGTTTATTTTGTGTTTTATTCGTGTACTATTGCTGTTGAAAAATAAAAACAGTAAAAATTACAAATATGAGAGCCAAATCCCTCACTTGCCGTAAAATAGTTGAAAACGTTTTCAGTAAATTTTTGGGACATGCCAAGTTTGAGTTTCTGTGCGAATCCAGAAAAAAACTCTTGATACCTTGGAAGCCATGAAATAGCTATAATTTCTAACAAACAGTGTTGGTGTGCACAGGTTTTTGTTGGTTAATTCATGTAATCATACAAAACACCCTTCAAACTTACTTTACTTGTGCTTTAAAATAGTTAAGCTTAATGATGAATCAAAATGCATAGAAAAAAGTTTTATTAGAAAAATTATATTTCGATAATTCCAATTCTGAGGGCGGAATTCAAGTCGAATTTTTGTCATTTTCTCCAGCAATCACTTGAGAAAAATCTTGACTTGAGTAAAATTATTTCTTAAGCAATTTGACAGCACTAATATGGGTTTCGGCTTTCGAGTTTACAGTCTTCTCAATCTTAAAATATGAAGGAATCAATAGGCCAGTTTATAATAATTCTAAGCACTCAGCAAATTTGCTCCGTCAACTCAAGTGAGCGGGAGCATGAAATATAAACATTTCTTCAATACATTTACAGTGGCAAACCTCCCCTCTCTTTTCATACAATTTATTTCATTGCGACAAAACATAACTGAGCGAGCAAGCGAATCAAAAAATTTTCATGCTCAGTTTTTTGACAGCAGAAGGGACAAATTATGCTGAGAAATAGTTTTTTTTTTCTGAGTATATGGAGATCTTGGAGGTCTTAGAAATAAAAACTGGGCAACTATACAGGGTAATTCAAATAAGGCATAACAAAAAGATAGAGCATGTAGGTTGTATTGATACCAGAAAAAAATTATATGTAATTTCCAAAAAATAGACCCCCTTTTATAAGAAAGAAGGGAAAGACAATTTTTCAAAAAATTGACAACAGTAAAAGAATATAAAAAATCAAATGTACAACCTACAATGCCATCCTTTACCTTTTTAAAAAGCCAAAATTCTATTTTATTTTATTTTTAAATAAAGTTGTTGCTGAATAGATACTTAGGCTCAGTTTTTCAGTATTGGGTTAACCCTGACTTAACCTCTAGTTTATCTCAAGAATAATCACGAAGCAGTTTTTCAGAAAGGTACAGGCCATTTTCAATGAAAAAATAATTTTTTTTTTATTTGACTTCACAATCGATATATTTATTTTGAAACAAAATAGCAAAAATTAGGACAATCTTTTGAACGCCAACAAAATGCTTGAAAACGAGGAAGTTCAATTAGTTTTATGCAATTTTTTCTACAATTCTGAATTATGATCAAAACAAATGCAAAAATATTAGAGAGATAAAAACAATTAAGAAGAAGAAAATGAGAGAAAGAAAATAATTTTGTTTTTGTTTTAATTAATTCAAAGACTTATGAATCATCATAGGTAAAGATGTTATTGTTCAAGGGAAGTATTTTAATATCAGAATATTATGCTCATGAAAAATTATTATGATATATTTTTAAAAAAAGTATTCTTTTTTCAAAATTCTGCATTTCAAAATGCTGTAAATAGGCTGAAAAATAAAATCGTTTTGATAATGTAAAAAAGTGCGCTCTTTTTTAAATTATCAAAACGGTTTTTTTTTCAGAATTTTGAGATACAGTATTTTAAATACAGTATTATGGCCCATACAGTATTTTGACCCCAACCCGATTCATATAGGTTGTTTTATTTATTTCATTGTCCCCTCATATCGCAATATTGAGAAACAGTCATAACGTAATTGTATTAATCGCGTGCGATTTTCTTAAGAGGTTAACATGTCATGTTACATAAAATTAATAACGTATTTTTTTCCTATATTCAACTTCACAGGGTACATCATGCATTTAATTGCATTTGTTGTTTTCTTTAACTCATCGATTTCTGCTCTTTACGCGAAAAAATGTAGTGGAAAATTGATATAACTGGTTTCCTTACATCATCTTGGCGTCATTATGTTGCAAACTGTCTATCTGTATCGTCACTTACAGCCTAAACGGCTTTTGTTTTGATATACACTCCTTGTCAACTGAATACGCACAAACATTTTTGAATATATTTTATCCATTTTTTCCAAACAGTGATGGTTATTATGCCATCTGTTGATGGTTAAAATTTTCGTAACATATAAATAACAGAATTTCAAAGTTTTATCCAAAAACAACCGTGAGTTTTTCCTTCAACCACTTCCAAAGTGAAACTTATGCAAAGTAGAAGTTTTTTTTTGAGTCAACTGAATAGGTACAAAAATTAAAATTGATATTGGAATGGAATGAAACAAGTTTTTGTTTAAGTTTAGTAGTGGGTACTTCCACCTTTATTTTTAATTACTTCGTTAATTCGATCCGGCATGGAATCGTATAGCTTTTTAATGTAATTTAACGAAATTTCGCTCCACGCTATTTTGATTGCAGAAATTAAGGTTTCTTTGTCTTCGAACTGACGACCACCCTCATAAACTTTGCGTACTAACCATCCCCAGACATTTTCTATGATGTTTAGGTCAGGTGAGTACGGCGGCCATTGAAGCAACTGCACTTGTTGCTCCTCTATCCATGTTTTTATTATGCGCGCTGAGTGAATAGGCGCATTATCATGTTGGTAGGTCCAGTTTATGGGTCCAAAGAAGTTAGAAAATTTAGGAAAATTTCTTTTCAAAATTACTTTATACCCAGCTGCTGTCATTTTTGATGTTACAACCTCGAGCTCAACTGTTCCATAATAACTGACTGCTCCCCATATCATGACACCTCCTTCACGACTATGATGGCGCTTTAAAAATCTTTTTTCTTTTCTTAAGTCGTGAAAATAGAAGTTGAACCCATCAGGGCCATCGAAATTAAACTTTTTTTCATCTGAAAAAACCACGTGATACCATTCTTTTTTCCAACTCATGTGAAGTCTTGAAAAATCTAATCGCAACATTTTCCGTCTCTCGTCAAGTGGTGGTTTTTTCTTAAGTTTCATTCGTTTAAGATGGCTTGAGTTGTTGATTACTCTTAAAACTGTTGGGCAACTTGCGTTTACGCCGACTTTTTGTTTTATTTTTGCCACAGAATCAGAAGAATTTGATGCACATCTTAAAATTCTTCGTCTCTCAGCTGCTGTTGTTGCTGTTTTCTTACCTCCCTTCATGTTTTTGCCGTACGCATCTTTATTTTTCAAGTAAGAATAAACTACATTAAAACTTCGGCCAACTTTATCAGCTATTGCACGTCCAGTTAGGCCTTGGTCTCTAAGTAAATCGATTTTAGCTTTTTCAACACTGTTAAGACACGTAGATCTACCCATTTTTCTTAAAATTTGAAATCAAGAATTAAATTTTACTGAAAACACTAAAATCGTTAATTTAAACTGTCAAGCACTCCAAAAAAACTTAAAAACAACGAAGAAAATGGTGTTGTACCTATTTAGTTGACTAAAAAAAAAACTTCTACTTTGCATATAAAACACTTTGCAAATGGTTGAAGAAAAACTCACGGTTGTTTTTGGATAATTCTTTCGGAATTATCTGCTTAACATCTTAAGGGAATAGTTAGCATCAACAGATGGCATAATAACCATCACTGTTTGGAAAAAATGGATAAAGTATATAAAAAAAATGTTTGTGCGTATTCAGTTGACGAGGAGTGTATATCTGCCCGAATTTAATTAATTGATAATCTAGTCCCAACAACCTGCCATATAGCCGTAAAATTATAGAAATCTTTATTTTTATCGATTATTTCTTCGATTTTTTTTACTAATACATTTTTGGCTATTAGGTACTTTCAACTGAAAGTATTCTAATTCTTTAGGCAAGATTAACTGATCGAACCATATGCAAGACAGTTTCAATTTAATTATAAAAATAAATGCAAACTTATTAAATTGCCCAACAATATTTCAAAATAAAACAAACATAGTTTCTGACATTTAAACAAGTGTTCAACTTTATTGTTTAACGCATTCACGAAATTTTTCGTAGTTTCACTTTTGTTTAAAGATTTTCATCCCATATCCCAAAGATTTAACAAACTGCCCATAATAGTCCAAGTTTTTTTCTGGAATAGACCTAATATAGCTTATAGCCAGCGTCATAAAATACCTGGGTTCATTGAATAATGTTTTCTGAATTTTTGAAACCCCTAACCCGATTGGACATGATATTTCTGGATACCTAGATCATATTTGAGTAACCGTTAAACCGTATATATGCATGCTTAAATGCCAAAAATAGTTTCTTCAAAATGTTGGACCAAAATTATTTGCACATTTCTTTGATATATAAATACATAGATACTTTAAACACATTTCTATTGATAGAAAAATAAATATCATGCGAAAGTCAATCAAAAATTTATTTGTTCATTCATGTATGTAGGTATGCATTTTAAATTCAAATATAATCAACCTTTTTCAAAATAAAATTAAAAACTTTACTCATGTTTATTGATTATTTTCACTCAAGTGAAGCTTTAATTAAACACTTAAGTGAAAAAAAAAACAAGGAAAACAAAAGTGAAATTAATGACTTTGTGAAATTGAATGTGATTTAATTTACCATAATGATGGCTATAAAGTATAGTGGTACCTCGGATTTAAATGAATGCAAATAAATAAAAGTAAAAACAATTTCAATAGGTACACTGCAATGATATATTGTCACACCAGCAGCACATTCACATTTTGAAATAAAAATAATTAATAACCTATTACAGTATAACCATATGACTTTCAAATCAAGCCACGAATAATTCATTAAATTTATGTAAAAACAAAATGCAGTTTCAGTCAAATTACATGTATTTCTGGCTCAAAGTATCAACCATTACAATATATTCCTCTTTAGCAACATCCTGACTCTTGCCTTTTAAGTCATTCCATGATTCCCATTTGGCTCGACCTTTTAGGTCAAGCATACCGGGTTTACTTGTTTTATTGTCTCCAAAAGATGCCTGCTTGAACAGAGCATACAACTGCAAAAGTTCACTATCTGTTGGACGTTTTTGGAAAGTCTTTACTTTTTCAGCGGCAGCATTGAATCTCTGTGAAAGTGAAAACAAAAATTTGATTAAATCCTTTTTAAGTTAAAGATGGAATTTTTGTATTTTTTACCTCATCGAGTGACATGGTGTTTGATTTGGAAAAGTAGCTGAAAACAGTAAAAACAAATTAGTTTTATTTTGTGATTCAAACAGTGATTTTACGTTGTATGGACGGTTTGATTAAATTGTTATTAAAAAACAAAAACTTGAGAAATGCCTAGTATAAACTAAATTTGATTAAAGTCGGTTAAGTCTTTATCAATTTATAGCCAAACTCTTATAAAACGTTTACACAAAATTTTTGTTAGTGCATTTTTAACAAAAATCTTGAATGTACACTGATTTTTTAATCAAAATCGGTAAAGTCGTTTTCGAGAATTTTAAAAAACATGGGACGTAAAAATTCGACTTTGTCGTCTATGGAATAACGAAAAAGTCATACACACGAATTTGAAGAAAACCGTCATCACACCGTTTGGGCTGAACGCACAGATAGACCGAAGGACAACATCATGACAAAACCTTTTTTAAGCTTCGCAACCATCGTCAATGTCAAGTTTGATTAAAATTTGAAATTTATTTTTACACGAAACCAATAGGTATTTTCCCTACTGAGCAAATCAAAAATACTACATACTTATATTGAATCAAAGCGTGGTTTTAAGAAATCACAGCGTAGTGCGTAAGGCAATTAAATAATGTTTAAATTCGAATAATTGTAGCAGTTATACACATTTATAATGTAAAAAGGTATTTCTTGAATATATAGAAATAAAGACATTGACAAACGTGATAGTCATTTAAATTACAGTCTTTAATTTTTTATGATTCTATTAACTCAATGCAAATGTTAGAATATATATATTTTTTTTAATTAAATGTTTTGCTAAAAATTGCTTTAACTTCCGTAACTTATATAATTGGAGTTTTACGTCAGTAGTCAGTTGATAGTATCAATATAAAATAAAACAAAACTTACTTCGGGGAGGATAAACAAAAATTAAAACAACTGCAACGATCGGTTAATATGATTGAACTAAATCGTACCATTAACTCAGAGTATTATAAATAATTGAGTTTTACTTGTACCTCTTTTGAGCTTAAAACAAAACGATATACAAAAAGCTCAAAGCTTAAACTGATACGAGTCTAAGGTACTTAGAGTTTTCATTATCTTTTGCAACTTAAGGAGTGATTAAATTTTGAAGATCAGATACGCATGCAACCAGCTAGCTATATTTAAGTATAGTTATTAATGTTTAAAAAAAAAACGCTATAATCTCTTACCTTTGGAATAAATAAACACAGTTTTGGGTTTAAATGCAAAACATAGACTTTGATCCATTGATCTTCATCTCCTACTCACTTAACACAGCAGTTCAAGGTTTATTGTGTTTCCTTGACATTCAAATACAAATCCTATAACATCAACTCATAAAGTACTTGTTTTTAATTATTTAATATGGCTTCTTAACTTGATTATATTTCCAAAAAAACATTAGCTTAATTAAAAAAAAAAAACATAGTTTAAATGATAAATGGTGTAGGTAATTGTAATTAAATAACAAAAACGTCGTATTTTTTTTATTCACCGAAATGTTAATGTAACTAAATGTTTTTTTTGTTTTGAATTTTTTTTTGCATTTGAAAGTGTCTAAGTGCGCTCAAAATTTGCTAACGCTTTCAATTTTTTTTTTTTTTTTTGAAAATCCAAACGAAATTTTTTTAATATGTTTTTAAATTTAAGACGAAAGATCAACGAACTGGCATCGGAAAATTGTTTGTAGAGTTTCACTAAAAACACACTAGCAAAGTTTAAATGTTAAAATTTCGCATAGCTATTAATATGTATAAACATTTATTTTGTGTATAGTTAGTCTTTTTCGCAGTTGCGAAACTGTGCGGATACTCTGCTGAAACGACATTGAATTTAAGCGGCAGACACCTTATCACTATTTTATATGCAAATCGCGAATCACTACATTTGAATTATTTTTCCGTTGCCGTTTCGTTAACTTTGAGCATTGACAACAAATTACAAATCAAAAACAAAGTAAAATAGAAATTTGTCTTGTAGGGTATAATAACCCTAAAAAAAACTATTAATTGATAAATTAAAATTCCGCAAACAATATTGAATTGTCAGATATTAATTTTCTGCATTCTGCCTTTGTAGACAACGCAAAAAATTCTGTTTCGGCTTGAATCGAAATATCTCTTATTACAAATTTCCGTTTTTATTATTAGTTATTAGTTGAGTGCTAAGCTGCTGCATGACAAAAAAATTCTGTAATTGATATACTCGTAAAAGATAATGGTCTACAAATGGTGAAACTTTAAATACAATTTTTTTCCTATGACAATTTACTATCGTTTCGTCGTGCATTTGGAGATCACCAGAAAATTTCTTTTGATTTTCTACAAAATAGGAAATTAAGAAATTAATAATTAGTAGAAGATAACTGTCTACAAATGGTGAAACTCTAAATATAATTTTTTCCGATGGGAATTTATTAACGTTTCGTCGTGCATTTGGAGATAACCAAAAAATTTCGCTTGATTTTCAACAAAATAGAAAATTTTGGTGTTTTTTTTTAGCACGTTCTGTAGGCAGATATCAAAAGTGGTGCGTCAAAATTTATTTCACCTATACTGCCCTCTTAAGCGAAAAGGCCATAAGTAAAAAAAAAAAGTTAAAGCCAAATAACATTAAACGAAATAAAGTACCAACATCAAAACAACATAGGTACAGCGAAAACGATGTGGATTGGCAAATTGAAAAACTGCTAAATGGTTCCTAAGCCTTACACCGCAAAGTTGTTCATGCACGTGCGAAAGTTTAAAAAATCAAACATGTGTGCTGAAGAAGCCTTGTGAATTGTGATGCGATTATTGTTTATGGACTAATTATGCGAGTTCTTGTATGAGGAGTGTCCCATCTTTTAACACACTATCGAAATCAATCATTGCATTGATTATTAACAATGCGCAATTTAATATTAAAATTGAACTCAGTCTACGTTTATTCTTTCACATATAAGTAAAATAAATGCAGAATATATTTCTTATCATATTTTGCCAATCGCGGTGTTATTTTTGGCTATGCGATTATCAAATCAATCTGAATTGAGTTTTAAAAAAAATTAATGGAAACCTTGAACTTTAATATTTATTATACAGGGTGGCCAAGAATGTTTCGGGAAACACTCTTAATCCAAAAAAAAAAAAAATCTCCATTGGACAAAATCTCCAAAAAAATATGATCCCGAACATATTGAAAGAAGCCACATGATGGACAAAATCCCTAATAAAAAAAATCTTTTGCCAAGATCTCGAAAATCTCTTTTTGTTCTTTGGGGCGAGCTTTGGGAGATTTTATCTTGAGGATTTTGTTTTTGCTCTATTTTTATGTTGGGAATTTTGTCGTTGTGGTTTTCCTTCTTAATCTTCTGAGCAAACATCACCAACCCCAATGTTTCACCTTGTTGTGAAAAAGCTATACCCGCAGGTTCACAGAACAACACGTGACTATTTATAAGAAATAATTTTTCAGTGACATGATTTCGGTGCAATTCGTTCCCATTTCCGCATCAAAACAGTTACATAAACAAACAAAATGTGAGCCATTTTTCTGTCCATGACTAATATAAACGTATGTGTATATATTAAAATAATTATTTGTTCTTTTAAAATATTTATTCGCCTGAAATTAAAAAAAAAAATCTAAAATATTAAACACATACAGAAAATAGTATTTTGTAAGAATTCGCAAATTACGCCCCCTGACCGACAAAATCAAAATTTTAGAAAAAAGTCAATTATGAAACCTTTTTTTAATTGTTGGGCGAATTGATTATTTCATTATGTAAATTCCGTGTAGTAGTTTACTTTGGGCCAATTTAGTTTTGGCTTATTGGCTTGTCGCCGAAAAAATCGGGGCTTATGATATTTTTTTAATTTTGCCCAAAACTGAAAATCCTAAGTAAAAATGGAAGTTTGTCGCAACAGTTTTAACAACATCGACCTACATCTGGATACCATGCTATTTAATTTTTGCTTCATTTTATATACGTTATCCTTGTCAATAAGTTGAATCTTTAGGTACTGTTTGTTACTTTTGAGCCTCTGTTGCTCGCTGGTCTAAATTGCCCTCATCGTTCTTAGTATAGCTCTGATTTTACCGCAAATGTAATAGAAAGTCCAAACGATGTTCCATATTAAAACAATCTTATACCGATTCTCAATCGTCTTTACTTTATTGTGTGCTATAATTTTTTCTGAAAAGTAAAACAATTCGAATCCATTTAATTACTCTTTACTTAAAACTAAAGTTTCACCAACATCAGATTTCCTTACCCCCAGTTTCACAGTGAACGTTACTGAACGTTAAACGGAGTTTATATTTTTCGTTTAACTCGTCCGGTTTCACAGTGAAATCCGCAATTCAGTTCAGTTAAACGTCGCGTCGTTTAACTAGATTTTATGAAAAGAAAATGGCAGCATTTCTCGTTTTCAGCTATCTTTCCTTGTATTTCATTACTCTGAGGCAAAGAACACGCGAAAACACAACTTACATATTTTTTGTTAATAAACGTGTGAGAACGTTGTTCAAGGTTTAATCGAATTTTTGAAACCGAATTATTTGTTGAACTGCAGTTTAAACTAAAAGTGGAGTTTAAACATTGACTGTGAAACTGGGTGTTAGCATTAAATCAATCAATTTGCTTAAAATAATATTAACCAAACACAAACAATACCAATATTCTATTTATTCATTTTTAGCATAACACTAATCATATCACAAAAATATAAAAAAATAGCCTTAGCCTTCTAGGCTTGCTTCTGATTCCGGCATTGCAATGATTGCAGCTATAAGCGGCTTAGTCTGATTAAGTTTGCTTATAATAATTCGTACTATAGAGTTTTCCTTCGTCAATGTGATCGGTGGCAGACCATCATCTGAAGAAAGAATGGCAATAACTTCAAAATCAACTTTCATTGGGGATCCTGGCAAAATTGCTGGCAGCTGTGAAAAAAAAAATATTATTGTTAATAGTAAATTAAATCTGAGATCATTATAGTAGCAAGTGTATCTGTTTCTGTTGCTTGAAATAAAGTTCTTGTTGAAATCTAAAACTTATAAGCTTATAAAATAATCTATATAAAATTAAAGCTTGTTAATGTAAATTTTTAGCTTTAAAAGCTGTGAAAGTTTTTTCTTTAAGGTTTAAGCTTATTATAGATTAAAAGCTTATTTTATACAAACTTACAGTTGCACATAAAAGTACTTATACTATAAAATTCGGATGCAAACAAATTTCTTCAATAAATTTGAAATTATAAAAAAAGTTTTCAAAACATGTATTGAAGTGTCATAAAAATTCTTAAACAAAAGTTGGTGTATCACCTATTTTTAAATAGCGAACAGTTTTAATGTAAAATTTTTATAAAAAAAAAAAACTATAAAATGATAGTTAAACGAATTTATCTACAAGTTTGGTTTACATCAACTGATACACATTTGTTCCTCATTACTTTATGTATATGAACATTCGTTTAAATCGTTAGTGTCGTTTTTAGAATAACAATTTAAAATACGTCCTTGTACATTAAAATCGAAAACTAACTGATATCTAATGTAAAGTAAATAGTTGCGAGCAAAATATGAAAGACGACAAGCGTTTTTTGTCATTCTAAAAATAAGAGTTAATTTTTAAGTATTGAATTTGATCAAAATAGATTGGTAGTAAAAACAAAGTTTTTTTCCGATTTTTTTTGGCGAAATAAACAACCCCACATACGGATCTGTAGTATGAAACAGTAAAGTTAAAGAGTTCTGATCGCAGTCGAGAATCACACAAATATGAAGGTGGTACAAATTAGCGATTATAAATTAGAGTTTTATAGAAATTACGGTTTATAAAATAAATTCACTGATGTGAATGTATTCAATACATTGAACCGTAATTTTGTTTTCAAAAGAAAATTCTTGACTTAGGGGGTTAGGGGTGTACAAAATATTTATTTTTATGGTGACAGTGAAGTTTCTTGTATGTTTTGTTCATATATGATACATTTGCATGGAAAACCAGGTACAAATAAGTGTTATGTATCAAATATGACACATTGGACAATGAAGTTGTGAAGCTAATTTTGTTCTGGTTTGTTCTCTGAACAGGAAATGGCATAATAATAAATAGAGTAAGGGAAGGAAGATGCTACTAAATGATGTTATTAACTGCTAGTGTTGTTCTTTAAGCCCACTTCTGATCTGTTGAATGAAATAACCATAGTCCAGAAATTAAGTGTTCAGTGGACATATCTTTTGACAATTTTTGCACCTGCAAGATGGTATGTACATTAACTTAGTCGAAACATAAAACTTAAGTCACATATCTCAGCTCTAGCTTTATTTCAATGTATAACATTGATTGAATGTAACAAGGTGTTCTCATTTCCACATAAGAATTTTATGGAAAACAAAAATAGAAAAGTCATTAAATGAGTTAAAAATCTGGTATAACTGGTAGTGATTCTTTCACATATTTGAAATTTGAAATTTAAAAAATGGAACGTTTGTCGGTTCAGCTTGTCTACAATAATTATTTTTAACTCCATTCAATTTACTCATCTAATATAAATATAATACATGATCAAATGTGAATAATGGTAACATGTTAATTTTGTTCATCAAGACATATGAATAATACGAACCATTGCCATTGATTTTGCAATTTTATAATGTTTTCGATCGGCATGCATCAAGACTCTTAAATTAGTTGCCACTTTGTATGATGACAAATTTTGTATGGTTAAAAACAAACGAAAGATTGGCCCAGCACCGCACACCTCAGCAGCTACTTTAATTGGTGCATGAGCTACATCACCAGATATCATACTCTCGGCTGAGTTTATTGCTTCAACAGTTGCTCGAGCTGCTGTGTGGCGTAAACGCCATAACTCAACTTGAAAGCTTCCATATGTAGCTGTGTTAATAGAAAATCAATTACACCAACAATGTTATACAGAAATAAAGATCCGTGTCTTACCTTTGGCGTTGAGTTTTTCACGTAAAGATTGTTCAATAAATATTGAACTTTTCTTAGGCTTCTCAAACAAAGAAACGCTATTCTCGTTGAGATCAGTTTTTCCATTTCCCAGGATTCCTGCAGAAGGATCAAATGTTGCGCTTCTTTTGAGAATTTTCACAAAAATATTTCCACTCAGAGTTATAATTGTAAGGACGTATTCTTCCTGACCCGAACGACCGAAAATCATTGCCATTACTGTTTCCTTCATTTTGAATTCATCCACAATAGATTTTTGTATGTAAAGTTGAACCAAACCTCCAACTAGTGCAACACAAACCATTGTCAGGCCCAAATGTGGCAAGCAAATTGGTATCATGCAAACTGGAGTCGTCTCAAGTGCATGTGTATAAAGCTGTTTCCCTTTCTTTGAATAGCATGTCAATTGATTGTCCATTCCGGCTACTGCAATCGTTTCATCAATCGGAACTAATACCAATCCAGCAAGAGGATAGTTCAATTTGAATATCTCTTTACCCTCTAGCCAGGATTTTCGGAGCAGATGAACTGCACCATTACGAGTAGCTATGACAATACGAAAGTCAGATTCGTACTGCCCATGGACACTCATCAAGCTAGGAGTTGTTTCATAAGAGCATGTTCTCGCCTGAGATAAAATGAGTGAAAGAATCTATCTTTTGGATTAAAGAAGCTGGCTGTACCTGGTATAAAATACTGAATCCTTGTGTATCCAAAATGAAAATTTCTCCATGCTCTGTTGCAAGAACTAAACATGAAGGTGGATTGTTATCCGTTGATAATCTTTGCAAACAAGCCATTGCGACAATTGTTGAAAATTTCTGCAGTGTTGTGTCAGTGTGTTCCACAATGAAGTTCTAATAGAAAAACATCTTTTAATTTTTAAAAAGATGAACGAATAATTAACTCACATTTTGATCTTGAGCTGAAAGTCTTAGAAGTTTTTGAGACAGTCTTGTCAATTGATTCCTGTCCAGCATCTTAAGTTTTTCGATAAGTATTTCTTGATTTTCTGCTCGTTCAACAGATAGTTTTCTCCATATTTCCTTTTCTTGTTCATCAACTTCCATTGGTGGCAGAGTATACTTGAAGTATGGTTTCATATTTCGATAAAATAAAATCGATTCTCCAATTGCAACTGCAAGAACTATAAAGGAACATTTTATATTTAGTATGCATTGTATAGAAATCAAAATTTAGTTACTTGGAGTTTTAGGTTCTGGTTCATCAATATACAGACTTTCAATAGACGATGGAATACCAGGGATTCCCTGTTCACTTACTAATGCAGTGCCTTTGAAAACTTTTAACTTTGAAACTTGTTTATTGTCCTTCGAAATGTCGGCAAGAATTAATTTTATATAATTGTCACATTTCAAATCGCAGAGTGTTAGACATGATTGCAAAGTGTTAATTTGAAATTGTTGATCCGATTTAACATCTAACCATTTTAAGCTTTCCATTTTTTTTAAATGTTGTTTGTGATTAAAGTTGAAAAACAAATGCACGTATAAAAATAATAGAGGATTTCTTTCTTTTAGTTGAATTCTGTGTTTTGTTTACCTTAGCAACCATGTTTGGGTTATGAGTTGCCATACATTAGTTTGAGTGAGTAATTCGAGTATAATTCCGGATAATACACATGGAGTTTAGAATGGGTGTCTTATATTTCGATTCAACCCAAATTAACATCGTTATTGAGCTTATTGAGCTTAAGCCACTATTCGTTCAGTCTGTTTTCTTAATATAACAAGCTATTGGATACATTCCATGGTGGTTGGAGCGCGAGCTCATCAGTTTGTCCCTTTAACACGATTAAGTCTCCAACGACCCCAACCCAACCAGCCCACACATAAGAAATTAAAGAAAACTTTTTTGTCGGGTGAAGTCTCTACCGTTTTCCAGCAAACATGAAGAAAATGATCCAATGGCTCGCGATGAACTCAATATTACTAATCAGTTTGAGTGGAAATTTGTGCAGATTTCAGGGCAATAGAAGATCTACAGCAAAATGTCGGCCGTATTGGACGATAATTGGACTTGTTAATTCGATGTTTATACGTTGAAAGTGTCCTATTAATAAGTTCTTCTTTCATTTACTTTAATGAAATATCCTACGAGTGGTGAAGATAAATCCAGGGTTGGTATAAATCTTTATTTTTAATTCAAAATTCACCACATATCGTTGGCGGGTTAGTTTAACCTCGAGTTAACTCTGGTTTTTACATGTTTTTCAATTTGAGATCCCGAATTAACTCAGAGTTAACTCACTTATTTAAATGAGTTTACTCTGAATTGACTCGGAAGTATTCCATGGTTAGTTTAACCTCGAGTTAACTCTGGTGGAAATACGTTTTCCACTCAGTTTAAGATTCCGAATTAACTCAGAGTTAACTCACTAATTTAGATGAGTTAACTCTTAATTATTTCAGTATCCCAAACTGACTGAAAAACGTGCTTCCATCAGACTAAACTTGAGGTTATTCTAACTCTGGAATTATCCCGCAGTGAAAAACTGGTCGTTAATATCTTTAAAAGCTTGAAGCAACTGGGCCTAACAATTTTTGTTTAATATTTTTCATGAGTTGCACCAACGTTAGGCAGTGAATTTAAAATAAGAATACAAATGTATGCCAACCCTGGATAGGGATCTTTAAATAGAGTAAATGAAAACAGGAAATATTAATCGAACATTTCCAATGTGGTGTCCCTGTTTTATATTTTGAATTTAGAATGTCAACTGTTCTTTCATTTAAAAGACCATTTTAAAATTTCTCTGCAACAAAATGGGACTTTATTTATGGGTATTTTAAAACTGAAAGTGGTTGGTACAATAGAAAACTACTATTTTAAGATTTAACATACGAATAAATGTTAAAAAGTGTTTGGAGAAACCGGGCATTAGATCATACAAACGGTTACTGATACGGTTATCGTGTTCGTATTTCACATATGATGAACTGTGCTTACGAACGTATTCCAGGGTAATCCCTGTTGCGATGAATCTTCCAAGTGTATCGTTTTCATTTACCGGGGTGGGGTACATCTCATTTTGTGACTAACAACGCACACAAAAACAAAATGATGGTTCAGAGAGTTATTCACTAGTTCCCGAGCTGCGTATAAATAATTATTCAGCCAATTGTTCTGTTAAACCTAATGACTTTTTACCCGGAATTTCCTCTTATTGTGAATTTCAACCGAGAAATGTTTAGTGCTCGAAAAATGTTAACTGTGGTTTGCGAAAAGCAAATGTCATTGCTAAAATATTCCTTTTTTTTTTGAGGCAGTTGTTTGCCTCCAAAAAAAAGGAACATTTTAGAAAAAATTGTGAGATGTAGTAAGATATATTTTTAAAATATTAAAATTTGAATTTCTGGGCGAACAGATTTTTGCCAAGCGAATTATTCTTCCGGCGAAATTTATAATAAGTCTTATTTTGATTTAACGTTGATAATACTTTATGTATACTCGTAGTAAAAAATCTTATCCATCGCTGATTCATTTCGACGCAAATATATGACGTGTAAATGATGTTTACTAGAAACCACTACCCAAGGGTTTTTTCTTCCACAAACGAGATTTATTTGTTTCTGCCGACTTGAATCACGTAAGTGGCAAACTTAATGCTTTCACTTCAATTGTATACTAAAACAAAAATATTGTCGAATAACCTGATGAAGACGTTAATTTTATAGCTAACTTACTTAACTCAGTAAAATTTCTTGCAATTCAAGAGACCTGAAAAAGAGATGAAAACCTCATGTGATAATAATATGGTTGAAAATTCCTTAGTTATGCATCATCATACGATCGATGCTCAGATTTTTTTTTCTTTCACTTACTGTCTTGTGTTATAATTTTACCTGACCATACAAATATCACATCTTACCTGGTGCCATATTATACGATATTACGAAATAAAAAAAATTTAGCTTGTGCTAGTTTCAAAAAGTTGAAAAATCAATATTTATTTATGTGTTACTGCGATCAATCCAAAATATATCATAGTAAATACAATTTTCTTAAGATTATAATTTATTTATTGTAACTTCTTAAGAGGTCGGTTACTACGTCACATATAGTGACAGTCACGTGTACTTTACAGTTTCAGATGTACAATTCTACCTACTTAAGTTAAATGGCATTTGTATCTTTTATTTTCCAGTGTTTTATGTCTAACCCTATCTTAATATCTTCTCTGGGACTCAGACAGAAAATAATTTCTCAAAATCTGCCACAACAACCATAAGTAATTTAAGTTCATTGAATTGCGTGCGCGGCTTTTCAGAATAACTCAACATTTATTGTCTTTCTTTTTCTTCATCCAACAATAATAACACCACCATATATCTGATCGTAGAATGCTGATCGTTCAGCAAGAAAAGCAAAAGTCAGCTTGGCTAAACAAAAAAAAAAAGCTCCTATTTATGCTTGCCAACTATTAATAAATAACAGAAGAAATTCTTCTCCTTTTAACCTGTAAACTAAATCTGACTCTCAAATTTTTATATATGTAAAATTTATTTAAATTATACTCTTCTAGAAGTTTCCAATAGGAAATCGAATCGCTTATAAGATTAGGAAATCCGTCTCTGAAGCAATCCGCCTCGCTTTCTGGAATTGACCTAGGAAACTGTGCGGAATAAAAACTTCTCTCCTGGAAAAAAGAGAAATTACCTTTTGATTTTGAATCACAATTAAATAAGAATCCATGTGCCATTGTAGATAAGTTTACAAAATAAAATTGAACAACAAATTGATAACCGAAATTTGTCATCCGAGAATTTCGCATCCGGGATCCAAGAGATCGATAGATTTCCCGGCCGTCCTACGCCAATTGGTTAAACACTCAAGCCTTTACCCGCTCGCCTATATTAGATGAAAGGTAACGCTTCCAGGAAGGGGGCTTGTTCCAACGAAACTATTGCAGCTGAAGGCGTGAGGCGTTGTGGTTAGCTTTTTGAACTCTCAGGCCAGAGGTTCTGACTTCTGAGTTCAACTGAGAAATTGATCTTTTTATCTTTTTCTAAGAAGTGCCCAATCTTCTTAGCAATTTTCCAGCAAATACTTCAAATACATATAAAGTTTTTAAAATTTGGTGAAAATCGCTTGACTTCACCAGAATATTTAGAAAAAAACTAAAACAATTATAAGGGAGGTACTATATACGAAGTTTCAAAATCTGTCAAACCGTTTGGGCCGTAGCTCGATTAACATCCGCACATCATCACATAAGCATATATTTACCATGCGTGTATGCTTTTTATGAAATTTTTTTTATTATGTTAATATGTTGTTGTTTTTTTGGGCTTTAGGTCAGTTAGTTAATTAAATTTATCATGCGTTATGTCAGGTTTGATAGAAACCTCGGTTTTTCAAAGATAACTTCTTACATACTTGCCTTTCAAAAATATGGAACTAAATTTTAAATGAATTATTTTTAACCTTATTTACAAAATATTAATAGCCAGTTTCTTTAAACACTTTAAAATATTTATTACGTTGTTAAATTTTTCAATTTAACCAACCATTTTCAGTTTTAAAAGAGCCAATAGACTAAAGTCCCATTTGGTTCCAAATACATTTTAATGGCGTCTTAAAAATCCAGGACAATGAGAACGTTGAAATTTTTCGATCGATATGCTCTCCTCTCGGTTTACTCTAATGAAATATGAAAGAGACCGAAGTGTGGTGGATAAAAATCCGGTTTTGGCACCAAGTTTCCTCATTTTTTAAAATTCACCTCCCATTTCAAGTTAAAATGCCAATTAATTTTATTACTCCGTTAACTAAAATGCTTTGTATTTTGGCGCAATTGGGCATAATGGGTGCAAGCAAAATAATTGCATCGCCAAGAGCCCATGAATGATTAAGCCCGACCGTTAGTAAACGTTTGAAATTGATCGCAATCGAGAAAGTGTTAAATGAAATACTTTAGTGTTGTTGTAATTTTATGTTGAAATATTTCTGGCAAGCAAAACATCACCTGTCAAAATCCAAATTCAAGGGATTGAACAAGTTTGCAATAGGTACTCAGCTATAAGTTTAAGTTTGTCTTAAGATATCGGTTTCGTTCATTTTTAATTATTTTTTTTTTGACAGTTTAACTTTCAATTCACTTGGTCGTTCGGAAAAGTAGGTATAGTTCAATACTTTGGTATTCAATACCCGAATAGCACTTTTTCGATTGTGCACATTAAATGTAATTTTTCGACTTCCACGATATATATAATATTAGAACTTTTTGCGAGTTTAGGGTTTCGGTAATATGCTTGAAAATTAATAAAATGCGAAGTTTATAAAAAGGAAAATAGCAAAATAACAACAAGAATTAAAATTTGCGAGGTAAAAAGTGCGAAATTGTTGCGAAATCACACCGCGAAATGAAAACTTGCTGGATAACAGTTACCAAATATGCAAATGCAACACTGTAAAATGCAAAACAATAAATTGCGAAATGAACATTGCAACATGAAAAATTTGCGAAAAAAAAACCCGAGAAATGACGTTTACTCTGTATTTTGCTAAAGTTCTATGCTACAGATATGCAACTAAACATAAAAAATCGAAACCTTATCTTGGGATGTTTAAAAAAAAAAAACAAATTGGCAACCAAGCTCATATCTCCTTTGGGTTGCATTATTCGAAAGACAGACCTAACAGTCTCAGATTGATCGAGCTCGCGACTGTTTGAAGTATTACTATGTGTGTTTCGTTGATGTAAAATTATAAAGAAAGAAAAACATAACAACAAACTCAAGTTGTATAGTTTCGTTGTACAGTTTAATTGTACTTGGTGCCCTTAATCGATTTTAATTAATGTTTCCGTGTACAAGTAAATATTTTTCCGGTTTATATCTCTGATTTAAGTGCTGAATCAATTGTGATCAACGAAAGTCAAATATAAAGAAATATCAAAAAAATCAAAATATCTTTGTGCAACGATATAAGTGGAACAAAGTGATAGTGTTTTTTTTTTTTTTTTTGGATAAGAGTCACGCTTTTTTTTGGAATTTCGAAGATAATCACGAATCTTAAGATAAACAAAATGTAAGTAGGAACATAATATTAACGTGACAATAGCGAATTTTAAATATATAGATGTTATAGCTTTATAAACTTTAAAAGAAAGTTCGTAAGTAATGAAATTTTATCATCTGTGTAGGGATATCGGAATATGTTATAGAATGATTCATACTTGTGGTATTAAATTTCCAGATTTATATATTTTTCTTAGAAGAACAAACAAGTAATCTGAGACAAGCAAGACCAACTTGAGTTAATGAATTATCAGCATAATATTGTATTTTCCTGCAGCACTATTGTCGTTGGATACTTTATTAAGATTTCTATGTGCATAATTGCAGTAAAGATATTTTTTAATGACATTGAAGGAATATGATGTAATTTACATGTTTTGTTTCTTGTTTTACGTGGCGGGAAAATGTTTAAAAAAGAGGTCATTGATACCGAATTCTTAACAATAGAATGGATGCTTTGCTTGTATAATATGGCAAATGAAGGGTAACATTATGGGAACATGATATACTCACCAGTGCGCTGCTGATCTTTGATAAGTCTATACATATACATATGTATAAAATCGCCATAATTTAATTCAAGCGTTATAAAGAGAACCCTAGATATACATACAAAGTTTTATGATTGAACTAAATTGTTCAAGTCAAGCGAAACATTTAAAATGTCTAAAAGTCTTAAAATATACTTTTTTTTTGTAGAATTGCGATAATTAAAAAAAAATAATCATCACTCAGACTTTAATAGCTTAGAAACCCAGTTTTACAATGACAAACATACCTAATTTGTTTTAACATGAACACACCTGTAAAAGTTTATTGTGAGTGATTTTTTGTGCGTTATTGTACATACTATGTATAAAAGAAGATGAAAACAGAAAACAGGTTTTTGTTTTTCTAAAGTTCGTAAACATCTTTTGGCATTACACCTCGTGTGATTTCACTATCTCAACCCCCTCTAACTTCGTTACTAACAAACTTAGAAATTACAAATTTTCAGATATTTTAAGGGCAACAAGGAACATTATTTGTGATTAGTTCTGACTAATATCATAAAAAACCCTATCCCTCATATGAACAAAAGTGAATCATGACAACATTGAAATTTTGCACAGTAGAATCCGTTGTTAGTTGCACAGGAATGGAAGGGATCTTTAATTTTCTGACATATTCGTCAGAACAGAATGGAAGTTGCACAAGAAGCACCAAATTATTCAAAGAAAGATTTAAGAAAGGTTTACATTTTTTCTGAATAGATAAAAGGTGCAAGAGCTTAATTTGTTCTTAAAGTCTTCTTAAATTGAAATATTATTCTTCTTCGATTCTTCTTTAATCTTTGTTTAAGAAGTATGACAGAAAGAATATCTTTATTATTTTGTTTATTTGTTTTGACCATTTTTGTTGTACGAAGTACAATCGTATTTGCTATTTTCAATTTTTGTTATGGTATTTCCTGCAAGATTTCCTGTAGATATGTATTTAGAATATTATTTAACATTGGTTAAAAAACAAATCTCATTTGTTTTAATATAAGTACAGTAACTCGAGTTATTTCGCATTTCGTTCCTGGTTCCTACTGAGTCAACCTATTTATAAGGTTTTAAGATTCGCATATTTTTTTTTATTTTTGTTAGTTATTCAACTATGCTTTAAATAAACAATTAAATCTCAAACATGCCTTAATTTCTGCACCTACCTTATTTTTTAAGCGGTATAAAATTATAAACAACGAGTTTTTATTTACCGAAGAACATGTTATTCCAACAGAACGGAACCGAAAAACGATTTGTCCTATTAAAAGCATGATCGCTTGATTTTACATTTTCAACTTCTCATTTTTTTTTTTTTTTTTAATGACAAGTCTTCCGACACAAGAATATCTGACAAGGGCGCGAGAATTTATCACATAAAGTTTAACTTTATAATCTTCAAAATGTAATGAAACAAAACATATTGTGCGACAAAACAACAAATTTAGTTTTTGTGTCTGTTTTGGTTCCGGTTTTTTTTTCTGTAGAGCTACCTGAAATTCATAAACGTTAATTATCGTCCTGGGAATTCCTAAAAGATAACATCCGAATTCAAATCACACCTAAATTTTGTTCTCAAGTCTTAATACTTCAACATTGGTCGCACTTTGTAGGGCGCCATTCGGCCATTGAAATTCCCAATGTTGTACAATACGTATATACAAAATAAAAAAAACAATTGTTTTCATTCAATTTTACTGCGCTTCATTTCTATATAAAACCAACGCATTTAGCATAGTAGCATTCAGGTAGTTATCCTTCATATTAAACATACCTACATAAATATTGAACGATTAGTTTAAGAACCATGACATCTTAATTCAATGTTACCCAAAATTCTATTCAAAACCACCTTGGCTATTGATAAATGAATTGTGTGAATTTTGTGCCTGCACTTCATTCTCGTTTTCATTTGTTCCGAACCGTAGCCAACATTTTGTATGGAAGGGTCCTATCAACAAAAATAATTTAGCTGTACACAACAGTAAATATTCCTATGGAATATATTTATTTTGATGATTAGTTGATGACTTTGATCAAGATTTGATTTGATGAATCAAATAGATTTGAAAACAAATTTCACCTTGATGATTAATATTTTGAAGTTCCTAAAAGCGGAAGATTTTTCAAAATTGATAGTTTTGTTTTAAAAATAATATACTCAAACTTTTTTTTAAATTGATAATAATCTGGGTCTTAAAATAATGCTACCTATCATTTTTATAAACCTTGAAAATATTTGTTGTTTCACAAAAACAGCTCGAATGATTTTGATAAAAACTTATACGGGTGATTTGTTGCCACCGGTGTTGTTTTATACATACATTGTCAGAAAAAGCAAATTAACGGTAACATCTCATATAGAATGAATCGTTTTCAATAACTCTCCTGCTAACAGGTGGACCAATTTAAACGAAATTTAATATTCGGGTAGCCCTGCTATTTCTAATAAATACTCAAATTATAAATTAACGAAAAAGTACTTGTGCTTATTATTATAACATAAGTTTGCAATTTCAGGAAAAATTAAAAATTAAATGTACGTCCCCTTAATGGCTACGCTCTTGTATTCGTATTATGCTAACATTCAATAGCAATTGAATGTAAACACATCCAATTTGAAGTCAAACAACTCACCATACTTAGAGCACAAATAACCGGTACCTAATTCTTTTTGATATTTCGCTATTTGTTAGATAAAACTTTTAATACATAATAATCAATTTGCAATATAAGGTGTTAGGAAAATTTGTAAAAAATCGAAAACGAAATGCAACAAATAGCATACTTGGTGTCATAGGATATATCATCTTGATTTATGCAAAAGCTAGTCGCGAATCGGTTTCGTCTTGTTGCTGTTGATTTTCTGATTCCATATGAAATAGATGTTCCTTTGGTTTTTAATATGCTCTTCTGGCCTTAATTTTTGTTGGGATATATGTTGCGTACGTAATGGAGTCGTCAGCGTAGAGTTTTGTTTTTGTCCCTGATACATTGATTGGCTGGTTTGCTGTATATGTATTTATGAAAAAGCAACGATCTAAGATTTGTTCCTTGTGAATCGCGTAACCACGAGTATATTCATTAAAAAAATAAATAGCCCTAATAAGCCAAATGAATACCTATGTAAGGTTTTTTTTTTAAACCCGTAGTTACTTCAAACAGTTATGGATTTACATACACATTCAGTCAAACTTCTCTATAACGAACCTTAAAAAAATTGCTGCTTTGTCATGAAGAAGTTTTATACAAAATTCGTTACAAAGAAAACTATAGTCTAAGAGCTAGCTACAAAAATACTTACGTCATTTGATAACGAAAATAATTAGTCGTATTATCATCTCCAAGCACGTGTGAAAAATAATCCTGAAGTCTGCCAAGACTCCAGTGGTGTATTTGGCCACCACGCACCCTTAAAGGTGTTAAAAATTGTATTGGGCTTGTATGGGAACATTTTTTCGTTGCAAAATAATAATGGGATCTTATAAAACGACATAATACAAACATATTTTACTACTCCCTGCTGCTCTCGCTTTGACAAAAATGTCATTTTGTCAAGGCGAGAGTAGCAGCAGGAGGCGAGTTACTTCACATCACTGCTGTCAAATGCATATAAAATGATCAATTCACACTAAAAAAAAAAGTGCCGCATTTTTTTGCAGAGCTCCTATTTCTTCTTCATTGAGTGGCATCGACACTCCTAAAGCCGCGTATTGACTACGCGCGGCAAAACATCGAACATTGGCTCGCGCGGCAGCCGCGCATAATGGATACCTGGTTACCGCGCGCGGCAGCTCGAACAGCCGCGCTGTATCACAAAATTCTCAAAAATTGGCTCGAGAGCCAAACTTTTGATTTGCCGCGGTCGAACATGGGTCGAGCGGCAGCCGCGCATAGTCGATACGCGGCTTAAGAGTGTTGAAGAACAAGTTCATTCAATATTGTGGTTTGTCATTTGTTGTGTTCGTTGAGCCCCTAATCGCCCTGGGGTTGCCCTTAAGTCACCCCAAATGGTTTTTTTTTAATACCCTGGTGAAAAAATTCTCTGTTTTTTAAGACCTGCGGGGTTTCTATCTAGGTTTTTTCTGCGGCCAGTTAAGGTAACGAATAAACCACCAAAGTGACGTCGTGCGTTGGATTAAATATTTTATTTTACTTTTCAATGCAAGCAAATGAAAATACAGAATTATTTAAATAGAAATATTTAATTCATATAAAGCGAAATGAAATTGTTTTATGTAGTGCTATGTGCAACAACTAACGTATTTTAGGTTTAATTAAGGAGCAATTACATTTTTTGCATTTTTTTCATATTATCAACAACTCAAAAGGGAACCCTTGCGAGTTTTTTGAGAATGGAAAAAACCTGTATCGACTCTGGGTATAAAATTTAACGAAAACAACTATAAAATAAAAATTTATTTTGACGATAATGACAAGTGATAACTTATTTTTGACAGATATATAATGACAATTGTTGTCAATTGTCAATCATGATAATTTTTTTATGATTAAATCTTCTATTTCGACATAAATATAATTGAATCCTTTGTCAAAATTATTTAAAAGGCTTTTAAATCATATCATAATGGTGTAATTTATTTTAAATAATCCAAATGTATGATAGTTTAAAATTATATATGGTGCCGAAATCTGGATAAAATTTCTTACCAATAAATCAGAGAAGGAAGTTTTTTTTATCACAAAAAAATATTAAATTGATCTAGCTAAACGAGCTAGATACATTATTTAAGTAAACTTTTCCACATTCTCAATATAAAATCTACAAAGTTTTTTTTATTTTTTATTTATTTTCTAAGAAAAAATCAAAAATGCCCAAGCAATTGTTGGATGATAATCAAAAATTCATAGCCACACCATGCCAAGTTAATAAAGAAGATGTACACTTGTGCATCCAAGTTGGCACACAAAAATCCACTCCAATCCGCACACATTATAATATAGTATCTCACTCATTGGGCTAGTCAAAAACTTGCCAGCAGCGAAAGCGATAACAAAAACAACTTCAAAGAATATACTCTTCAAATATTATACCTTAGCTATGCCAAGATTGCCAAGCCGCATACGTTAATTACGTATATCAACCATGTTGGTGGTATCACTGGTATCAACAAACAAAACAGTCAGAAACCTGAGCAAGTTCACTGCTGTTTTAACGTTTCCAGCTCTATGGAATGTCAGTTTCGTGCTAACACTCGTTGGGTGACCGTCTTCGTGTATCTTACTCGCGCTTACGAAGAGAGAATTATATGTATACTTTTTTTTTTGAATTAGAAATGATGTCAAGCTGGTCTCCTCGCTCTATCACGAAAATTCCAGCTATTTAAGCGCAAAAAATTCACATGAAAATGCGGATAAGATTAAAACTCGGTTATTATGATAAAAAAAATCCAAAAGAAAGTACGTTGCATTGTTCGTGATCAAAGGATATTCAGTGCGAGATTTTGATGATTCCATATTTTGAAATGATCTCGATGTCATTCAAAAGTGAAATAACAATCAAATATTAATTCAAGGTGTGTGTGTGTTAACAGCTTAAAGCCCAAATTCTAGTACAAGGCTTCGATACTTATTTATTATTTTTATTTGTTATCTAATATAGCTGGTCGTTAATTCACGAGTAATTCATAGAATGGGGGTTGCTATGTCCGTCGCCCTTAGTTCCAGGGGTGTGCTAGAACACTTGTGCGATACATTAACAACAACCCTTATAGCATATTTTTGTCCACACCTGTATTTATATGTATTTAAAGTTTGCTACTGTTATAGTTTTGTTTTGGACAGAAATCACCACTTAAAGTCAGTTTAGTGCGAGGTTTTTACTTACGTGGTTCATCTGAACATAAAATGCAAATAAACCTGAATTTAATATAAACAATCGAATATAGAAGAATTCAAAATTTAATATTCATTATTGGTGTATACACAAAAATCAAAATATATTTAAGGTGTACCTATAATCAACGGAAGATACAAGCGTGTTTTATTGGATTTATAATTATAAAAGTGGAAGCCATAACAATGATTCTTTTTTAGAAAACTATACTATATAGTTTGACCTTAATAACGGATAGGGATATATTATATTCGTCATTCATCAATACTAGCATATTTCGACTTAATACTACAAGAGGAAATAATACTCTATAGATGTGTGACAAACAATCAGTTACACGCATTTTCATTAAGTGTAAATAAGCAATAAATGTTTTATGAAAAAGAGGTCAATAACTTTGATGTTAATTTGCATACTTGTCATATTCGTGCTAACTTTAGAATAAATTCTCTTTCTTTTTTAGACAAAGAAAATTTAACAGGTAGGTAAAACAATTTAAAAACACTTTTTTCAGAGTTTAGAATTGACTGAATTATTTTTGTTTTGAGGAGTTTCTCAACCACTTTACTGAACCATTTAAATTATTTGAATTTAAATGAAATGTCCAAATACCGCAAAATCTTAAGATACTAAATACTTGTACTTTTTCTATGTTTTATTTGCCTATTCTTTCGACTAACGTTCCTATGACACTCTTTTCGCAGAATCTAGAAATTCAGTTTAAGAGCAAATTTTAGTTGTATTGTTGGCTACAAGTTTTTTTTCAGTAATGTCTTGTTCCTACCTCAACGATCTTTCATTTTCATGCGTCAATTTAAAGCTTAATGAAATAAATACTAACTGTCTGTAGATGAACTTAATAAAATGTTCGTTTTTGTTTGCAACGTTTTTCTATTCTATGAAACGGCATAATCTGGTTAACTTCCACAGTCTTTGTTGAGACATAAGCTCTATTTTGTCAGTATTTCCTTCGGTTTTTTTTTTAAATAAATTAAGCTGACTTGCAATGCTTAAATGAATTTTTCAAACAATGATGCTTTAAAATATCAAAAGTCGACAATTTTGATGGCTTTGGCATCAAAATTAAAATAAGCTTTATCTCTATGATGATTTTGTTAACAAAAAATGCGTTTATTCCATTGCTAAATCTATTCTTCGTTGGAATAGAAAATGCATATTGAACGGCTCAATGCAAGTAACAACAGAGTTGCCACAGGGCTTTGTTTTCTTTCCAACTCTTTTTCGTGTTTTTAATAGACTCTCTTTATGATCGATTTCTTGAATTCAAAAAACTGTTTCGCTGATTCTCAGCTTCTCATATTCGTTTTTAAACTTGCAACTCTTAGCTTCGGTGGCGTGTGATAAGCGCACTAAATTACCGTTCCCCTCCATCATTATCCAATGGGGGATAAAGAAAAAGTCTTTTCACTCTCGGTATATGCGTCAATAACTACTTTCTGTGAAATTACCACATATTTAATGTCACCAAAAATGCTGCGAAATACTAAAGTTTCTTTGCCGTAGGACAAAAAATGTTGTCCCCCTATGATCAGTCTCTAGTTTATAATAATACTTTACTTTTTTTTAATACGTAATACTTTCCGTCTCACTTTATTTTGTTCGTGCGTTTTAAAAAAATGTTCCAATGAAATAGCCAATTTTATTTCTCTCGTGCAAAAATTTAACCGTTATACTCGATCTGATATACACAAATGTGTATATTCTATACTTCTAACGTACTTGAAAGTAGAGAAACTCTTTTCTTAGCCGCATTAAACGAATGTGGAATGCTTTACTCCTATCTATTTTCCCCCAGAATTCAGATATACAAAACAAATGTGCATGGGTTTCCCCTTGGAACTTCTATCCTTTACATGGCACTTGGTTCCTTCGGAACGAGCTCTTCGACGCCTTTCGGCCGGCGCCTGTGTTAAGCGATTGGCTAAACATCTTAGTGCTTGACCAGAAGGAACAGAACTGACAGGAAATCTGTGCTGATATTCAGGTTGCACGTAAAAGTTATTGTATTGTCCGATAAAATGATGCTGCCGCCCTGACCCTGTATACTATATGGCAAATTTATAAGAAATCTTTGTTTTGTTTTACTATCCAGTACCTTACCTTACTTTCTACTTTCAGTTTGGTAGCTCAATCACAAACAAATAATTTTCTAACTTGAAATATGCAATGAGTTCCTGTCTATAAAAGAGAAATTGTGTCAATTAAAATAGCTAAGTAAGCTGAAAAACACAAACAATATTAACAAAAAAGAGAACACATTGGATACTTTTAATGGGATTAAGTTTTAAGTCAGCAGACCTCCAAATGTAGAACTTACAAGAAAATCGATAAATTAAGTTTCCTTCTACATACATATTTGCATTTTATTTTTCATCAATATACATGCGTCAATGTAACTTGTTGAATATTTTCATGCGTTCAAATATGCTTGAAGCTTACAAACAAGTTTTCATATAAAATGTCAAACAATCAGAACTTCATAACAAGAGTATAATTTGAAGAAACCTTCAATTCTCTTTTCATTATCATTCCCATGACTTTTGTTTTGTTAAGTTGACATTTTTTTAAGAACAAAAATAACAGTATTTTTTTTTCAAACAAACGTTAAGATTTTTAATTTTTTTTTATTTATTCTTAATAAAATTGAATTTTCACTTTTAATTTCTTTTGTTAAAAAGAAGAAAGAGTGAATTAATGTTACCGTTAAGTCTACTGAGCGAACATTTAAATTTGGGTTGTAGGTTGACTATATTTGGTGCGTATAATATTATGCTTTTTATTTGTGCAACGTTTTGATATGTTCAGAGATGATTTATTTATGTTTATATTGTATATTGGGATGATCGTTGGCATCCTACATTAAAGACAATCGGTAAGCCAAGTGTCTCGTTTTGATTATCAATCTATATCGATATCGTGGTTGCAAAAATAAGAAAATAATAATACATAATAGAAAAGCATCTTGTACGCGGTGTCGTAAGTCCCGTAACAAATGTCCCCAAGTCGAAAACTTGCGAAGTCCGAGTTCTTCTGCAAAAGGCAACAAAAAGTTGGGTGCGTACCAATTTTACTTTTCCCTGTAACCAGATTTCATAAGATTCTTCAGTGAACTCGTCTTATACATAAATATTTTCGTAATGGAAATTCCCATTAGGTGTGTAAATTTTCGCTTGCGCGTAATTTTTACTTGCTCCTGGTGGGAATATACATACATGTATGGATTTACTTGCCAAACCTCATTACTTTCATGTGTAAACTTCTTGGACCATGCCAGTTCATGAACAAAATTTACAAAAAGAAATTCCCATTAAAAGTGCAAACCTTTACTTGCGTAAATTTTTAATTTCACTATTATTAGCGCCAGTACATACATACTTGCATGTGTAAACCCAACATAACTGTTTTAATATTGGTATGTTAATTTCATAATAACAGGTTAATTAATTTTTATTAAGTCGGAAACAAACTAAGCTGAAGTCGGAAATGACGAAAAAAATAATTTTAAATAAATAATAGTTAATATGCTGTTTTAATAAAAATGCGGTTATGTTAATGATCTGACGTGGGATCGTGATCATGTTACTTTTCACACTATACATCTGCCTGTGGAATTTGCTGGTTTGGACTAAGGAATCTACAGCAAGCCTTGCTATAGGTGTTTATAGAAACGAACATAACGCGATATTTTTTGCGTTTGCATAACTTACCTTTAAGATAACGTACTTTTCAAAAATCTAATTTCCAAAAGATAAATTTTGTCTTTTTCAGCACACTAAAAACGCATCTGACAAAAAAAATACTTAAATCAAAAACTAAATGGTAGTCGAACTCCAAACACAATATTATTGCATGGGAGTACCGTCTTTTTTTCATTTATTGATGAAGCTATATTTCAAATTGTTTTAACGATGGCAGTCAAAGAAAATGATAAAAGCTGTGACGTTTTGTATTAGTTTAAATTGTTTTTCGTTATCAGCCAAAGATAAAGCAGTGATTAAAAAATAAATAATAATGACTCAGACCAATAAAATAATTTGACTCAGACCAAATAATAATTTAAAATAATAATGCAAAGTTTTTCTGTACCAAAGTTTTTCTGTACAATCAATTATAGCTGCGTTTTTAACATTAAAAGTGATTAAAAACAAATACACACGAAATTGTGTGCGCTTTTAACAGGTACATATATGTTGTGGTAATAGTAATGTTGTCCTTGCAGGACTCATCCTTTGATTGAAGTCTATTTGGCAATTCCGGTTGGTCACCTAAATTTTGTTTTCACTTGCTCCAACATATCGACAAACTTACTCACGTAGGTTTTCTGATATACTCGTTATCGATATCAGACCTCTCGGTTGTCTACTGAACGCCTTTTCTTAATCCACCTATAGAATATGCAAGCAATCGTGTTACATTTTCTTTTTCGTTTAATTTCTGATGTTGTTTTGGCACCAGGGACTTAATAATATACAGCAGAGGTGACAGATGTCAAAGCTACATGTCAGTATCGACCCTTCCTTTGTTGTATTTGAATACAACAGATTACAAGAGCGTTTTCATATAAACATGATACATGGCGGCTATTCTACTAGAATAAAAACCCAATTAGCTCTTGGTCCGTTTTGATAAAAAAAACATGATACATACATATGCATACAATTCGTTTGATAAAACCGTTTATTTTATTTTTGTTGAACTGTAATTAAACAAAACGCCCTTTTCACCAATTGTCACACATAAATCGCAACAAAGCGACCACCTGCATACATACGAACCATGCGACAATGTACAAACATTGAGTTTATATAACACCTGGTAATACCGATAATGTTTTTTTGTTTTTATTATTATAATTTAACTTTTCTGTGTTTTTCAATAATATTGATATTCCATGAAGAGTCATGCTTTATTGTGCCAATAATAAATTAGTCAAGTAGCTTAAACGACCTTTTATAAGGTGACCAATTAATATTCAATGCCAGCAATACTTCGACTGTCCAAAATTTACTTTCACCTTCGTTAAATAAAAAAATATTGTATGCGTTAGATGACTGTTAATAGGTTTTTTTTTTGTCTTCATTACAGGGGTTCATTAACCATTTTCCTTCAACACATCTTTGTGACCAATTCGTCAAAAAACCTACCCAAAGATGTTGAAGAACACAAAACAATTATCAGCGCCAATCGGTGATGAAGAAAATGATATCAAATGCAACAAAACTAGATTACATTCCAGAGGGAAGCCCATTTTTAGTTGGATTAAAAATTCTTGCAATAACGATAGCACATTAAATTCGAAACCAAATATAATCTTATCTCCTGACCAACTTAATAAAAATACAACTGATAACAAGGAGAATTTAATTCAACCTGAACTAAGGGGTGTTCAGAATTTAAGACATCTCTGGAATTCAAGAATCACAAAAGCTGCCAAAGCTTTAAGTCCTGCCAAAAGCTACGGTTGCCTGTTGCAAGAAGACAAACCACCACCTGACATTACACGTGCTTTAAGTGTTCATAATATTATAGAAACCCTTGAAACTCCAACATCAACCAGGTCTACCAAAGATAATTTCTACAAATACAAAACGGCAGCTACAGTTGAGAAAAATCGATGTAAAAGCGCAAGTCCTGCTGACACCCCAACTCGCGGTCTTTCAAGTCGTTTAAGTTTTAATTTTCCTTTGATAGGATCCACTAAAAGTGGAGAAAAAATACACTGGATGCGGCGAGACGACTTCATAATTCCCAAAACAGAGGAATCCCCTCTGTTTCAGCAGGAAGTTGATATCAAAACGAATACAATGAAAACACCTCATAAGGTGGAGGAAACACCTGCCACCCCTCAAGTGCCATCATTGCAAGTTCTTATCGACTGCGATAACAAAAGCAGCGAACACAATCATCCCATCAGTGAGACGCGAGACGCGATAAGTTCACAATGCTCTTCGAATTCGCTGCGTAGTTTGGAAACGACAACGGCACCGCGAAGAAAAAATGTTAATTCCTCTCGCAAATATAGTTTCAAAACCCAAATAAAAAGTTATCATTCCCCCCGCAAAATGCCTTATTATAATGGCAGCAATGCCAGTAATAAGGTTGCCAAACTCACACAACAATTCAATGAAATTATCCAAAAGGATAAAACAATTCTGAACGAAGTGAAACGAAACAATGGAATTCTTATTTCTCGCGGTGGTCACGTTTACAAAGTTATTGATAATTCAGAGGCAATGACTACAGCAGAAACATCGCCTCCAACAGTGTTGCCAAATCGTGAAAAAGAAACAACATCTAGTCCAACAAAAAATATTTCATCAGTTCAGCGTGCGATAAAAACATTTGAAAGTAAAACAAGTGAAAAGCCTAAAATACCGTTAAAGAGTGCACAAGTTCTGCGGAAAAAGAAGGAACTTGCTTCCAGAAAAGAAATAAAAAATGAACTGAAGTCTGTGGTTCTTGAAGAAATTCAAGAAGAGGCTAAAATTACAGAAGAAACATTTATACCGGGCTCCAAGCGTTTGGAGAGCGACTTTAATCTTAAAGTTAACAAGGTCGTCGAATTATTAGAAAATAATAGTAATAACATGAGAATCAAGACTGAAACTAAATCAAAAACTATCGATTGTTTAACGCCATCTGAAGAAATTCGGAAAGATTCAAAGTCAGCTAAGAAAAATAAGCATTCAAAAATTTACGACAAATTTCGTTTCCGAGGGGTTTTTGGCAAAACAAACAGCCAAGAAGATTCGAAGGTGCAACCAAAGGTTCTGGACGACAATTATTTAACCAAATCCAAAAATGTCGCTTGTAATGAATCTTCTCAAATTTCAAACGGAAATGAAGCTGACACTTATCCTCAAAATGTATCAGATGAAACACCAGAAACTAAAAGTCAAGAACTATGTCCCCAGGATTCGTGTGAAAAAGCTTCAATAACATCATGTGATTTGCAAGAATTTGCACCGGATTCTGATGTTTCAACTATCAAAGTTGATTCCTCAAAGTTAGCGGAGTTAACAAGTCAGTCTGATGAGGAAATTCAGAAAGACTCATCGGAAATACTGGGTGAAGTAAATTTATTAAATGCATTAGAACAAGTAAACCAGAAAATTGAATCACTTTCTTCGTGGTCGATGGGTGAACTTGAATTATTGCGGCCTATTGATTCATTAAACTACCTAGAAAAAAACAATGCCAAAGGCGAAGAAATCTCACTTAATGAGGCCATTAACACAAGCTTAATCAACTTTGCAGGCCTGCATGCAAACATTAATGACCAAGTTGTTGATAAAGAAGAAGTCAACAAAATCGAACCTGAATGTAAAGATAATGATGATAGTATTTACGAGTTTATATCCACAGAAACAAAATCTATCACAGCACCTGATTCCACCACGTACATAGAACCACAAAAATCGTTTCTATTTTGTAGTGCGAGGAAGAATGTTCAAATAAATCAGGAGAAAAAATGCAACGAATCCTGCGAAAACTATGAGTCAATTAATGGATCTTGTGAAGCCAAACCTTGCAATGACTTTGACTATGAAATATGTGAGACTCCGACGGAAACTGTTGCACCACCCCGACCAAGAAAAGAGTCCACAGAATCACAACGGCATACCACAGACAAACTTCCAGAGTTGCCAAATCCAAAGCGAATAATTCCCAAAAAAATATTTACCACTGTTGTGACGACAACTAGCATATCATCCCGGGTAAGTGAATCGGGCAGCATAAACGATGAAGACAGCATATATGACACCATAAAAGGCAGTCCTCATTGTTATGAATCTCTTAAGTCTTCAAGGGAAAAGGAGTTTAAGTGCGCTGATACCATTTCTCTCACATCGAATGGCTATGAAACAATTAACAACTATCGGAGGCGACCAACTCTATGTAATGCTGAATCTAGTTCAACTATTTCATCTGATCATAAAACCAATAGCCTATATGAGGTATCGATGATCAATGGAATGATTGCTGGAGCTGGATACAACTATTCACATTCATATATTGCATCGAGCGAGAACAGTGATGATTGGGTGGATATATCTGATAGTGAGGTAAACGCCTACGATCAAATGGGAAAGCAGCAATTCATTGTGTAAGTATTCAGTTTTGGTTATAATTTAAGAATGTTTATTGTTAAAAATTTCTATACATATACATAGATATTTTCATATTGAATTTGCCTGGAATAAATGTACGTTTAGTCAGATGAACAATATGTAAATCACAATGCATATCTCTTAGATACATTTTTAATTAGAATTATCAATGACAAGGGTTAAAAATATTTTTGTAGAAAACCTCATTGATGAAAATGATTTCAAACAAAAGACATATTTTAAGTTTTTAAGTTCATATGAAATTCTGATAAAAAATGTTGATTCATTAACGAGAAAGTATTAGTTTTTAAAAAATCCGCTATATAGCACGACTTTTCATAAAAATTTGAGTCCAACCGTTTTATTTTGCTGTTGTACCCCAACTCATAAAGGTATATTCATAGTTATTTTTAAACTAGGGGTTTGCTTATCCTGCGTTTAACAAATGTAATTTAAATAAGTTTAATTAAAATCATTAAATTTATATTTGAGAAAAGTACGCTTTAATTTAACGGGTATTTCAATACCTAGAATTTCATTTCTGTGGTATCCTACAGACACGGCTTCCAGTTTGGAAAAATTCTACCCATCCATTTTGACCGTAGCTGTTAATATGTCTAAGTGCTTCTCCAGTTATTTAATAGAATGTTATAAGTCAGAATTTTAAAATAGAGAATTTCGCTAATACAGAAACCCAATATTTGAAAGGAAATGTTTACCCTATCGTTCAACCAATAATTAGAATTCAGAATTGTTGACATGAAGATTGAAGATTTTTGACATGGCTGTCATTTATAAAGTTTTGTTTTAAATCATATAAATTAAAATATTTTTTTTTCAGTGTACGAGAGCGAACAAAGTGCCATAGAAGTCCTGACTGGTCAAAGAGGGTAAGAGACAAAAGACTGCATCAAACTATAAGTGATGATGGTAAGTTAATTATGAACATTTAAAGTTTTAGCACCACATCACATGTAACTGGTGGTTCAGGCTGACTTCTTTTTTATCTTATAAATTAATACAAACAGAAATCGGTTCGTTTGTTTTGATTTCCCAAATTTTACCAAGTTATTTCAAAACAAACTTTTATTATAGGAGCTTTTTTGTAGTTTTTTAATAAATCATTCCCAACCAATTACAATAAGGTGACATTTTTGTGCACATATTTCGATGTTTTATCATCAATATCCGCCCATAACACTGACGTCATAAAATTTTATTCAACATGACACTAAGGTCAGATTAGTTATTAAAGGTATAGAAAGAAACAAGATTATTGGAGGGGTGCAGAAATAATGGGATAGATATTTTTTGTTTTATATAAACATAGTTCAAGATAAAGCTGTTTCGATTCCAATGATTGTGCTTTAAAACTGCAACGTGCGATCATATAAAGTCGAATTAAAAACCTGCTGCACACTCCAGTCATACAAATAATATTCTTTTCCAGTGAATGCAGAAAACCTGTTCTCACTAGCTGTCATCCCACTACTTTTCATCACAAGCTTCTCTGAATTCCATTGCAAATATACCAATACACAATAATTGGTCATAAGCATGAGCATATAAAGAGAAGTAAAAATAAAAACAAAAATCTTAGGCAATCAAGCACTAAGCCAACCAGGGCACAAAACTCTTGCATCTCCTCGATCTCTTTTCCTAAAAACATCAACAACAGACTATACAGTAGAACAGACACATCTCTGAGTTCAACAAAGCTCCAGAGCCAGAGCCGTCCGGTGACGGCGAGACGTCCGGGGCATTCGCACTGTCGCGGTACATATATGGGGAAAACTCCATTCTGTGTGTTTGCTCTCGCAAGAGTCACCTCTCCTCAGTCTCTCGAGCTTATTTCAGTAGTTTGGACGTGTATCTAACGTTAAACGTAACTAACTTCAAACATACTTTATTGATCGTATTCATATACGCCTGATAATCGCACCGTGTTAGCGCGAACTTTAAGTGCCACAGTAATTAAATTTTAAATATGGACGACATCAAGCAAACAAAAAAACAGCCTTGAAACTATTTCCATCACTTTGTGGGCAAATCCATTGTTTAAGTTGCAAGTTCAGTGATCGCGGTTGGAAATTTCTCATTGATCATAATAGTGCAGTATGTAAAGCTCTTATGCTTAACAAACAAAGAGAATAATATAATATTATATAAGAAAACGACATAAAAATAATTGTTCATCTGTGTATATTTATTAATTAGAATATAAAAACATAAAAAAAAACTCAGCAAAACGATCTGTAAATGAAATATATTTATTTCATGTTTATCTCATATCTTTTGTGTCCATCTTCGCTTGAAAGTGAAAGTAAAAGCGCAATAGCAACTGCATTTTGTAACCTTTTAATTTGTTTGTAGATACATTTAGTAATTGTGTTGCTATATATTTCGTGCAAGGAAATGTATCTTTTGTTGATTTTTCTTTATTATGTTTTCTTTTTTATAAATGAAGAGAAAAATATCTATTCCATTTCAAAGTTCATTGCTAACCTTGTGATGATTAAATTAACTGACCAAAGTTGAAAAGCCTAATTTATACGTCTAACTAAACGAGTTATGGTTCTAACAAGTTGCACACATACACATAAAAATTAAAAACACATTTATAATAAATAATTCAACCGGTCTATTGTTCACCCTCAGAAAATAAATTTTAAATTTTTTTACTCGGAAGAGCTTCATCTAGTTTTGTTGTCAAAAAACATGTTTCATCACTTGTAACTCAAAACCTGTGTGTGATATTGGGTAACAGCATAGTTTGTGTTTTCCTTATACACTCTTACAAATTACTTTTTGTTTTGTTTAGTTTAAGATATTTTCTTTTAAAAACATGATTAAACATTAAAATTAAACGATTTTTTTTATTGTTGGTGATTAACGGTTATACACAGGAAATTAACATAAATATACCTTAGTTTAAAATATCAGTTAAAATAGTTTAGTGGCAAGCTTACAAGAAATATTCAATGTTCGGCTTAGGCAAAAGTTCGATAGGTATTCTTTCAACTACCTTTATTGTCAAAAAAATTTGTCAAATTCAATTGAATAGATGGATTTTATTATCCCTTTGGATCGGTAACGATCGAAATACATAATGCAAGATCAAGAAACAAAGATGGATCTTAGGTTGTTGTTGCATGCATGTATTTCACGATGCAAACCTCAAAATAGTTAGGAGAACAAATAGTTAGCCGTTCCCAAACTGAAAACTTGTCATAATTTACACGAATATAAAATAGTTAAAGCGAAAAAGATAACACAGCTGATTTGATTCTGAATACACAGCGAATGATTTCAAAAGTTTTCTGGAAGCTTTTGGTCGATCATCCGAAAATTACCTAAGTCTAACAGATTTCGTCTGAAGCCATTTGTTCAAACTTAGTGAAAGATTTAAGTATGTTTTATCTTCCCCTACAAATCCGATAAATGCTAATGACAAGGTGCTTTTTGGTGGACGTCATCTGACGAGCCCACAAGCTAGCACCCGGGCGAAACGCAATGTTTTCTTGGACTAAAATAAAATGATGCTAAGTCTTCTACTTGGTTGAATATTTTTCAATTAATTTTCGTATTCTTGCCTTTAAAATATTTCCTTTTACTTAAAAATGCCAGATACTTTTTACAAAACCTTTTCCTTTGCAATACATTTTAGTCTGACAACATGTAAATGCAGCCAACAACGCATGATCATTTAAAACGATTGCAGAACAACATGTTTTATTTCTTTTCAAGGACTTTTCGATTCTGAGGGCAAATCCTTAAAATTTGAGAGAAAAAAGCCATAAGATTGCCTATGAATTTTAACACTGTCTTACTGGACAACTATTTAAGGTAATCTAATTAAAAACGACTACTATACCCCAAGTGTCGTTACAAGCAGGTGGTCTTTTCACTTGTTATGGCTGCATTGTCGGCACAAGTGTTAAGTTCAAGCAGGTATTAGATAAACCTTTGAACAGACATATTGTATATTTTTTGCAATGGAAAAATAGGCTTTTATTACATAAGTTATTTGTTTTGAATTTCGAGCTAAAATGTTAAGCAAAATCAGTAGGTTAGACGAATTGTCATAATAATAGATGTTATGTGTGTTAAACTGTTTTGTCGGTCTTTATTATTATTTATTCATTTGAATCTATATCTTCACGGTAAGTACTCACTTAAAAAAAAAAATAATTTACTTTAAAGCTCTAGTCGTTTTTCTCTCCAAAATTATCAAGTTTTAATAGGATATTTCTAAATTGCAGTAACTTACACGTCGCAGTAACATTGCATTCATATCACAAACGTTCATAATATATCTGCACTTTCTGTAACATTACTAATTCAGGAAAGCAACCTTTTCTTAATCTCTAAATTAATAAAGTTAAAAAGAAAACACATCAAAACTTTGAATTTATTTTTTTTGCTGTGGCAACATTATTTTTGTTTATTTTTTTTTTAAAATAGTAGACTCCAAAAAACACTTAACGAACTCTGCATTTTTTGTCAAATTTGAATATGCTCAAAGAATGAGCTTTATAAATGCATTAAAATGGATCCACCCGATACCGGGACCATTAAGACCATACCGCGTCAACGTAGAGCGCGTGCGGTCGGTGAGGTTTACATAACTTCACCATCAAGCAGCGTTTATTTAAATAGCGAATTCAGGGGGGAAAATAACGAAATAAATGAACCTATATACCAAAACACCGTAATAGAACAACTGAACCGTAAAATCAGCCGTCAGCGTGAAAAGTTTTCTGCACTGCGCATGGAATTAAATCTTGCTACTGAAACCCACACCACTTTGGTTACATTTGTAGGTTGGTGTGGACATGTGTCATATTATATTTATAATCAAAATAAACAAATCTTCATAATAACTCTATTCATTTCTAGATGACGTGGACCACTACTATGAGCCGCTGTTTCCTTTAGGCAAGCCGAATTTTCAAAACACTAGTACACCAGTTCCTCCTAAAAATTTGAATCTTAATCAGAACAATCAATTTTTAACTGATGATTATGATTCTTTCGATACCGATGATGATATCTATGAAGATGATAAGTCAATGAAAAAAGTTTGTCTTTGTGTTTTAAGAAAAAAAGTAAAGTATTTTTAATTGTTATTTTTTTTAGATTAATAGCGAAGTAGATATCTGCAATGGGAAGCTTCCAAATCCACCTCCATCCAAAAGCCAAGTCTATGAGTTTGTGAAAAAATTCAAAAACTTTATAACAATTAAGAAGTCTCCAAGTGATCCAAATAAAAATATTGCAGATTCTGTTCAAGCCAAAATGTATGAAAACACTGAATTTCAAGTGGAAGGAAATGAATATCAAAGTACTACTCTCAAACCAACAAGAAGAGCTCCAGACAAACCTAAAAGTAAAAATATAATTGAAACTCCAATCAATAACGATTCAAGGGATGACAACATCTACGAGAACACAGACTTCCATAATCCAAATTTGAAGATAACTAGTCAATCTAGCTCAGAAAATGGGCTTAAACTTAGCACATCCGAAAAAAGTCTAACTACCACAAATGACATTGTTAGCCGATCGAAATCTAAGACAGGGAAAAGTTTTAAGTCAAGATTGAAGAGCCTAGGATCAACCAGCTTCGATAGCAAACAAATGTCAACGATGTCTATTGCCAGAAGCACGTTTTACGTATCAGAGAACAGTGAGCAGGACTCTGGAATTTTTGAAAAAGCATCATCTGGAGATCAAAGTTCCATCAAACCGCAAGTTGAGCAAACGGACCAGAAACCTGTTGCTGCTATGCGTAAAAACAAAAAAGAATCAAATTCATCAAATACATATCGAAGAAGAACTACAATAGGAATTAGACCGAATGATCCCCCGCCACCACCTCCAATGTTGACAGAAGACAGTAAAATTTCAAAACAGCGCTCCTCTACAACTTCGTGGTACGCAGAATGTGGGGTTTTCAAAAACAACTCTAATATTGACGATGCAAATTCGGAAAAACAGAATTCGAACTTGAATAAAAGTACGTCAAATACATCATGGTATGCGGAAGCTGGTCTTTATCAAACTAGCAGTGTTTCGGTGACAAGTTCGAGTGGTAGCTCTGGAGTTTCTACTGGAAATGAAGGAGGTGCTGGAGATGATGTTGGTCATCACATGTTTTTAAATGAACCTTTATATCAAATTTATAGTGCCGAGAAATTAGAGGTAAGTACTGTAAAGTTGTAAGGTGTCAAAATTTAATGCACTAATGCACTCATTTTTTATACTCCAGTCAATATCTCGTGATATGGAAGATCATGAATCTACTGATGGTTATGAAGAGATTGGCGTAAGGGGACATCACCCCGAGAGCGAAAGACCGAAACGAACTAGGCCTACTGCACTTCAACTAGTAGGCCCAAAGTCAGGACCATCTAGAACTCTTTGGAGTGAAATTCCAGAAGTGATAACTTCAGAAATATTGTGTAATTATTATTCTTACTTTGTCCGTTTTTATTCCTAATTAATACTTTTTTTTTAGTAACATTAACTCCACGTGAACGTAGTCTTCAAGAAGCTAAATTCGAGATAATTACCTCTGAAGCAAGCTATCTCAAATCTCTGAATCTTTTACGTAGTCACTTTATGAACCATCACACCTTTCATGACTCATCGATTCTTAGCTCACGAGATCGAAGAACTCTATTCTCATACATTGCTCCTGTTCACGAGTGTTCTGAGAGATTACTGAGTGAATTAGAAAACTGCTGGCAAGACAACATAATGTTACTTGGTCTTAGTAAAAATATTTATACATGTGCGGAGAAAAATTTTCAAGTATATGTTGCTTATTGCGAACATCAGGGTAAAATGGACCGTGCCTTGCGAAGACTCAAAGAAGTAAAAGGAACTTTTTGCCAAAAACTTGAACAACTAGAATCGGATCCAGTATGTTGTGGTTTAACTCTTCACTCATTTCTTATGCTTCCGATGCAACGAATAACTCGTTTGCCATTGTTAATTGATGCAGTGTTTAGTAAAGTTAATCCCAATGATGATGAATATGATAATTGGAAACTTACTTTGGCCATATTAAATAAAATAGTAGGGCAGTGTAACGAAGCCGCTAATCGTTGCGAACAAGCCTACGAAATTGAACGAATCTCAAGGCAATTAGAGTTTCCATCTCATATAAGAGCTCTAGCGATAGCACCAGCAGGAGTTGCTGCCACGGGCGCTAAACCTCGTTTTTTGGTTAAAAAAGGTGAATTAAATCACTTGATATGGCGGGGTGATGATGCAAAGCTGACATTTGGAAAGAAATTCACAAAATCAAATATTTATGCATTTTTATTTTCCGACCTTATGGTCTTAACAAAACGAAAAGGAGAAGAACAATTCACAGTTTTTGATTATTGTCCAAGAAATATGTTAAATATATCATCTGGAGACTCAATACCCCAGTTGCCAACCAAAGATGCCAACCAGACGGGAAAAAATCTAATCTTGATGACTCTACTGGAAAACTATGAGAGAAAGACTGTTGAATTTGTAAGTTATCAAAAAAAAAAACAACATTGAAAATATTTAAATTCTTTGTCTTAGATTCTCTCTTGTCCTTCTGTTTCGGAAATGGAGCGATGGCTTCAGGCTACCAGACCACCCGAAGCAGAAACTCCAGGGGAAAAATTGTACGAACAATGGGACTGCCCACAAGTAACTGCTACTCATGAGTTTATAGCAACTGAACCAGATCTTCTTAGTCTAGAAGTTGGAGACGTAGTAAATGTCTCACGAAAACTTCCAGATGGTTAGTAAAATTAATTTAAAAAATATCCGAATTAATTTAACAATCTTTTTTTTTTATTTAGGTTGGTTTAACGGTGAACGAATAAGAGATGGTGCAACCGGCTGGTTTCCTGGCAGTTTTACCGAAGAAGTTAACTCGGCTCATGTTCGAGCTCGAAATCTTAAGCAAAGGTATCGTTTGCTTACATTTACTGCAACTTATTTGGAATTGCAAAAGCGAAAATAATGCCATTATTCTATAGATTAACTTTGGTTTTAATGTTTACCATTTGGCATTTTGTGTTTGTATATAATGTTAATAGAAAAGTTGTACATATATGTAGTAGAGTAAACAAATATTTGAATAATTGCAATATGTAATTCAACACAATGTGATAAGATACATTTTAGGGCTTGTAATTTAACTAAAATTAATGTAGAATTATGTTTTTTTTTTGAGTTTCAAATAAAAGTAAGAAAACGTTATTTATAGAAAAGAAATTTTATCACAATTAGGTGTTATTTGTTTGAATAATTTTTATGTGAGTTCTTTTTAGTTTTTGTTTCAATAAAATAAAATTGTAAATATTTTTAATTGTAATATTTGAAACTCATTGAAAAAAAAAGATTTTGTTAAACGGTTTTAAGAAAAACACCGTTCTATTCAAATACAACATTGCTGTGTTCGTTTATTTTCCAATTTAATTTGACGATAATTGCAGTGAAACGCCTTGAAAGGTTGAAAAGGGTTTAAAACTTAATCAAGATTTCAACGGAACTTGTAATTTATTCCAAGAGAGGAAAGACAAGAGTGGAATAAAAATAACAAATCAGCTTCATATGATTTGTTAACATAAAAGAATAACATTGCAATATTACTACTTTGTGAATTAAATAGGAGGCTAGAAGCTATTCCCAAAAGTGCGGCCGATTATATTGAAAGCGATATCTAACTTTCGAAATTTTAAAATTATTCTCGAAAACAATCGGGTACAACCGACATTTTTGAATTCTCCCGAACTTTAAAGTGCTTTCCATTTGTTTCCATTCTGACCTCCATTTTGCATAAAAAAAATTGACAGCTGTCAGACACAATAATTTGGTATTTATTAATGCTGGAAAATTTGTTGTAAAAATTTAAGATTAAGTTTAAAATAATAATAAAGAATTCAATAATTTTTTGTTAATGCTGTAAATAAAGAAAGAAGGTAGAAGATTTTGAACTTGACTATACAAAGGAGATTTTAGAGAAGTGGGTCTTAAAAGTGAGTATTGAAATAGAAACTTTTTTCTCATGGAATAATAAATTTAAAAACGTATAAAATGTCGGGTTTCTTTTGTTTAGCAATTCGCAACGAATACCCACTACCACAAAAAAAAACCCTAGTAGCAGTGAGCCATTGCTTGGTGTTCGCCCTGCTATTTTGTTCTTGTCTGCCCTTAGCCGTATGTATTTTGTGATACGGGTTAGTAAAAAAAAATCGACTTGTACCCACTTTTCCTAGATTTTCTTAAAATTTGGATTTCAATGGGTGATTTTGAGTGTCACAATGTTTGGCACAGATGCGCCGTTTGAAATAAAAAGCTTCTTAAGACTAACGTGCTTATGTCGATTTTCTGTTGTGTTGCTTCCGAGCTTCAGTCACTTTTCAACTCCTCACCAAGGTATTTTCTTAAAATCTTTTTCATCTACCCAGGCCACCACATACGTTTCTCTCCAACAAGCTCAAATGAACGAATGAAAAACAAACGAGTTGCACGCAGGAGTTGCTTAACTCACGCTTCCGATGTTTATAATTTGAAGCTGCCTCACGAGAGTACTCACCCCTCATCCCTCTCGCCAACGAAATCTCGTCAGTCCGGTCTCAAATTTCCAAGTCTAAACACGGTCATAGACGGGAAGTCGTTCTGTTGTCTTGTTTTTAATTTCTTATATATAATCAGATCATGAATACCCTTATTATTTTTACCATTGATTTATTCTATCGCTGAATACGTCCATTCCATTCTTGAACGAAAACTGACGTAACGTAAGCAACGTAACCCAAATACTTTTTGCCATCATTTTATCAGTCAGCCGACAGACCCAGCCGACAGCCCAAACAATTTCTATAATCAAATCAAAAAGAATTTTAACAAAATAAATTTGTTTCAATTTTATAACAAAAATAAATATTAACTTGCTTATCAAATGTAATAAATAAAAAATAATGAATGCACAGTTCCACACACCCTCATTTGGGGATGAAGAATTTGATCTTACCGATGTAGAACCTGTGCCAACTACAGTAAGTATTTTGATTAAATACATTTTTAAGATTGTTTTTTTGATAAATAAAATCATTTGCAGGTGCAAATATCAAACGCAAACAGATTCAATGTCATTGGCAATCAAGTATCTGCCAACGTCGATACACCGGAGCCGGTGAAACCAGTCTCAGCGTATGCACTTTTCTTCCGCGACACAGTCAGTGCAATCAAAACCCAAAATCCCAACACTTCATTTGAAGACATTTGCAAAATAGTAAATTCCATGTGGCAAGTGCTTGATCCCAACCACAAAAACGTCTATAACAAAAAAAGCGATTTGGCCAAAAAAGAGTACATTCAGAAAATGGCAGCCTATCGACATTCGCAAATGCGTCAAGTAGTTCAAGATGAACCCTCGTCGAATAGCTACGATCAAGCAGAAAATAACCAGCATCCCAATATTTCACCAAAATCAGTACAAATTACTTCTAGACCAGCCGTGTTTACTATATCCAGACCTGCGGGTGAATCACATTCTTCTACCGTTAATGACCAACAACAAGAGGCTCCAGTAGCTGCACAACCAAATATTGTTTATTGTAACAGTGTGAATTCACAACAACAATCCCAGGAAAACACGACAGATAATCAACCGCAAAACGTACAACTTGTCAGCGGAGCTGAGTCAGTTCAGGTTTGTCTGCGAGAAAATTGCAACAAACGTGCTATAATGAATCCAGACTGGGAGGATGAGTACTGCAGCAACGAGTGCGTCGTCACCCACTGTCGAAATGTATTCAACAAATGGGTGAAGTCAAATATGGAAGGACAAGTGTAATTGAAGCTAATCAATTTTTAAAATAAAAACAAAAAATACATCAATATTATTGCTTTTAAATTAATAACTCAAGATAAATTTAAATTAATACCTACTCAAGAAGTATGACCTTATGTACCTTTGAATGGAAATACCCATCATATATCAAGTTCAAGAACCCAAACAACCCACCAAATATAAAGAATTTCAAGATACCAGATGCTCAAGAATTTAAGAATAAAAAAACAGGTAAATTTAATAATACCATTTTCTGTCCTTTCATGTTATTTCTATTAAATACTTATCCCAACGACAAAATAACAAAAAAAAAGTGGTGAAACACCAACCCCTCATGAATCCCAGTAATATTACCCGGCAAACTTGGTTGTTACTAATCGACACTGTTTGTTTGAGCATGTTGAACATTATTCTTCTTCTTCTGTTCTGACGATGTTATTAATTTCGACTGGGGCCACTACTCTCATACTTTGCCCATCAGAAAACGTCGGCAAGCCTTCCGGTTTTGGATTTCTTTGTGTCTGAGGTCAACTGAACGATGGTGTCATTGCATTTGTTTTTTCCAAGAGTTTTGAAACCTACCTTCATGCATGATTGAGCATGTTGAACATTATTCTTCTTCTTCTGTTCTGACGATGTTAATAGTCTCGACTAAGCCACATACTTTGTCCATCAGAAAACGTCGGCAAGTCTTCCGGTTTTGGATTACTTTGTGTCTGAGGTCAACTGAACGATGGTGTCGTTGCATTTGTTTTTTCCAAGAGTTTTGAAACCTACCTCCTTTACAACAGTAAAGAAACTTCTTCGTATGAAAATACCATTCGAACAAATTTCTCAGCGTCCAGTTGAGTTGGTCGTGCTGCATTTTGTTCACCATGGCATTTTTGACGTGAAGACTTCCTAGAATTTTCTTGCTTTGTCACTCTTGCTGCAAAAGTTTACATCCGATCATAGATCGGATCAAAGATCTTGATGGTGTATGACATCAGCTTGATTGAACGGTAATTGTCGCAGTTTTGCGTATCATCCTATCCTTTGTAAATTGGGAGAAGGTCACATTCCTTTCACTGATTTGGCATTTGGTCATCGCTGATAAGATTTTAGATAAGAACAGAGAGCCACTAAGTCTTCCCTCTTTTTCAAGAACTCACCGTCTGTCCTTATCGCTTTTTCCTTTTTGTAGTTTTTCACCGCCGCACTTATGTATTTCATTGACTGTTATGTCGGGCATTGGAAAGTATAACCCGAGAAACTAGTGTTCATTCAAAAGTCCTTCACAATATTGTCGCCACCGTGAAGAAGTTTATCGTCATCCACAAGAAGTTGGCCTTTAACTTTTATGAACAAAACACCTGCACTCTTTTTTCTTGTGCGACAATTTTTAAGATATTTGGGTCTTTATTATCATGTCGCAGTTTCTGAAAACTGTTATTTACGTCAGCAACCAGTGCAGATATTTTTACCAACTGCCGATTCATCCTTTTCTCTGCTTTATGTTTCCAACAATTTTCATTGCTGGGAACACAAAAATTATTTTCCTCAAAAATCTCAGAAAAAGCTGTGGAAGTGGAATGAATTAAGAATTTTTGAATTTTTGAAAACAAAAAATCTTCTGATTCCTACGATTCCTCTAATTTTTGGTTATGGCTTATTAACTGACATTGGCGATGTTTTAGTTTTGGTAGATTCGTTTGATGTTCATTTGCGCGCCTTTAGGTCTGGACCCAAGTGTAGCTCTGGTTTTTACTTGCTATTATAGGTACTATTTATGCGCGGCTGCCGCGCGAGCCAATGTTCGATGGTTTGCCGCTTAAGTAAGGCTTAAGGCAAGTTTTTTATTCGTAAAAAAAAGTTTTGAGATAACAATAAAACATGACATAACGATGATAAAGAACACGAAAAAAGTAGGTCCCACAATTCTGTCTGTCTGTCTGTCCGTCTGTCATGGCTGTATCGACACCTACAGCCTAAACGGTTTGGCCGATTTTCTTCAAACTTGGTACTATGTATTTTTAGGGTAATATGCCCAGGCGTATTTTCGATTTTTATCCTAGGTCTGAAAATAACATAATCATAATCATATAATATGAATAATAATCATATAAACGTAACAGATAATTCAATTTCGCTCGAAAAAATACGATTGATTTTGATAAAATTTCACTTGACTGATTTTTTGAAAACGGTGATGTTTTTCGTAAAAATTTTTTTTTTTGCAACTAGATTTTTAACGGTACCTACCATACAAGCGTTTTAGACAATTCCATTTTTCTCGTAAGAAATACGATCCATTTTTATAAAATTTTGTAGGTACAATGGATTTGTAGCCAAAGGTTGTGTTTTTCATTTTTTCAGAACAAGTTTACATATTAACGGTACCTGGCAAATAGGCCTTAAAGACAATCCAATTTTTCTCGTTAAATCGATACAATCGATTTTGATAAAATTTAATGTGACTGATTTTTTCTCAATAATGAAGTTTTTCACTAGAAAATTATTTTCAAAATCACCTTATTAACGGTACCTGTCATATAAACGCTACAGAAAATCCAATTTTTCTCGAAAAAAATACGATCGATTTTGATAAAATTTTGTATGATTGATATGTTTCCAATGACGAAGTTTTTCGTTAAATTTTTTTTTTAAATCAACTTATTAACGGTACCTGCCATATAAATTCTATAGAAAATCCGATTTTTCTCCAAAAAAATACGCCTGTTTTTTTTTGCCAATAATGAAGTTTTTCGTAATTTTTTTTTTAAATCACCTTATTAACGGTACATGCCATATAAACGCTATAGAAACTATTTTTACTTCCGATTATTTATTATAAATTCTTGCTTAGTATCCTAAGCCAAAGGTTAGTAATCTTACACAAGAGCAAGTTTCTCCGACACAGTCGTGCCTTTTATTTTCTAATCATTTTGTTTACATGCGATTATGTGTACACTTGTGTATGATTTCGTGAAGAAACAAACGTTTTTTAAGAAAACATTAAAATATAACTAAACGATTATTAGTGAAGTCGAAAAAAGTGGATCCTGTCTGTATGTATGTATAAGCACCTGCAGCAAAAACAGTAGTTTTTTCAATTTCATTCAATTTTGGGGTCTGAGGTCTTTAGAGTACAGAAGGGTTTTAAGATTTGGAATTCCAGGTCTAAAAACAACGCATAACCGTTACGAAAAAGTTTGTTTTTTTTTATTTAATTATGAGTTTTTCGTCAATGACTTAACGTGTTGTGCTCTGCATTTGGGTCACTTGGCACAACCTGCGTTGCAGTTACTCAAGTCATTGCACTGTGTCGAAACTATATTGCTGGCCTACGCAAAAGCATACGCAGCAATGTTGGTTCATCTTTGCAATTGGCACAAGAGGTAAAAAACCAGGAAGTGCTAAGTGTGCATTCGGCATTGGGTGACCCAAGTGAGTTTTGATTAAAGAAGTTGACTGGAGAGTCTAAAGGGGAAAGCTAAAGTGAACGGTCTTTTGATTTGTCCATTGTCCTTAATTATTTTAGAAATAACATAGACAACAACAAATGGATTTAACCAAATTTAATTTCTAAAAAGACTTAGATAATTATAATGGCTAATTTTTTACTAATTTTTTCACAACTTACAAAGAATAATTAAATAAGTATGTAATTTTTTTTAATACATATTATATTTTGAAAACCAGATGATGATTTTTTTAAAATTGTTTTTTATGTGAATATAATTTGCATACCCAAAGTAAAAAATAATCGATTTGAACTCCCGGTGACTTAAAAAGGTAACAGCTACCTACTAAATGCCCATTCTGGTTTTTTTCTGCTATTTTCCAGTTATGTATCTCTGTTTAGTTTGAGATGTTTTCTGTCTATTACGTAAACTTCCTTAAAAGTGTGTTCTTAGTAGCATATTCGATCTTTGCTCTTAAGATTCTATCTTGGCATCTGGGTTTCCAAGTTCTTAGATAGTTTCATTTGTCGCTATAGCTTTGTGCAGTCTTTTTGCAACAACATAACATTACTTACAAACATTTAAGCCCAGGATGGTCTACGTCCTCAACGAATAAGCCTTTCCAGTCAGCTCTGTTCCTATTCAGCCGCCCCCATTAACTCAAAGCAAGTTGATTGAGCTGGTGCATTGATGTTCATAATGCCCTGCCGCATTTTTAGCTTTTCAACCAGGTCAACGTAAAAATTGTCGATGTATCAATACAGACAGGACACAAAATCCCTTAAAGAAACATTCAAGGTCCCATATTGCGGCATTGGGATGATTTAAGTCTCGTATAAGGTCTTCTTAGTTCTATGAGAAACTTCTACTTACATGTCTTCTGAGTCCGAAAAAAAACAAAACATAAAACCAGCTAATTTATTTTGTAGATTTATTTTTATTTCATATCAATAAAAAAAAAAAAATTTAATTACCAAAAAGATATAAGAAGAATTTAGACATATACGCTAAAATTTAATAAATTTATTTGGAAATTTCGATTTATACAAAAAATGTACAATTCTTTAAGAATACATAATAATAATTATAAAAAAAAAACACATCGGACGAAGGGTTTAAATTTTGTTTCCCTAGAGAGTTTGCCACCATAGAAATTTTGACCACAATTGAAATTTCATTTTAAAAACATTCCAATAAATTTCTCCATACATTATCAAATACTCTATCACAAAAAAAAATCAAAAAACTAAAACACCGAAAAGAAAACTAATATTTTTCTCTTAAGCGTACAAATTTAATGATACCAGAAAAAATGGTTTTCTTCTCATCAATTCAAGTGATCAAAACTTAATTTGTTGGTGAACTTACTTAAATACACTTAAAATAAATCTAAAGTTAAAATTGCAAATTATACGGACGCAAATAAAATTCAAGCATGTAAATACTTATTGATTAAAAAAAAGAATTTGTATGCCGTACAAGAATATAAATTATTGTTGTAACCACAGAATAAAAATATAAAAAGAAAATATAATATCAAAACATTTACAAAATAATAAATATATAAATTGTATTTAAAGTTTATTTATTATTTTTTTTCTTCTGAGAAAGCAGCGCTTTTTCTAATATATCACGATATTTTATTTATAATATAAATTAAATGTAAAGAAATGATAGTTTTAGTTATTAAGTAATTTGTATATCGTATGCGCATAATAATTTTGGTTGAAACATTTTTTTCCAATACATTAAGTTTTATACTTTTAAATAACATTGTGTATATAAGTAAAACTTACACATTACAATAAATACGTGCATGCTCCGATGGGCAAGTTCTTCATATTATCTCAATTTGTAATTGAGAAGAAGGTTGAAAGTCACAACTTCTTCTATGCGATGGTTTTAAAAAATAAAGTTAAATTATTGAAAAAAATGCATTATCAGTAAATATATTTCTTAATTTAAGTCTAGATTACTTCAAATGTGTGTGTAAAATATTTAATAAACATATTGTGGGCGTCAACAATAATATTGGTCCAAAATTGTTAAATATTTTTTTTACTTATTTTTTGTTGTAATTGTGAAACGATTTTTGTTTGGCTACAAAGCTTTATTGAATTCATACAAAAGACTTGTTGCCATCAGAAAATGTAATTTAAATACATCAAAATTAATAAAAAAAAAATTCTTAAGCAAAAAGCTACAAATTTGAGATAAGTGATACTTTTTGCCCATTTTACAATTTTTTTTTGTTTGCAATATTAATATGTGAAACATGCTTTCTAAAAATTTCATACACTATGTTTATGTTTTGACTAGAGCGGTATTGTTCTTTAAATAAGTCTATTTATTTTTTTAAGAGACCAGGCCATGTGCAAAACACTCCAAATCCTTTAACGGTTCCGTTAAGTCAATCCCATGAGTTTTATAATAATGTTAATGCGGTAGGAGAGAAAGGAATGAAATGTTGCTTTGAGTTTAGTGTTTGCTGAAAAAAAAAAATTGAAAAAAAAAATACAATTTAATTTTTACCAATAGAAAAATTACATCGTCACTTTTAAGTGATTCCCGCTAGATAGTTGAAAGGAAGAGTATTAGATAAGCTGTTAAATTATATTGGAATTAGTGAAAATAGAAAAAATCAACCCAACAACAGCGCAAACTGACAGCACAAAGGAAAAAAATCAACCCAACAACAGCTCAAACGATCTATGTCGCTCATAACGGACTGCACATAATGGGGCAGCTTGTCAGACTCAAACCTTTATGAAATACGATGGGACGGTACTAGCGTGACAAATACAAGGAACTGTGATTTTAAACTCGTTTATTTGGATGTTAATTTGCTATCAGAACACAGTATGTGACCTTTGAAGATCACTGGACGAAATGTCAATAAGCTATTAATAGCCTGCTTTGGGATTTTAATAGTTCCTGCAGGCAAACAAGTCGAGTCGAGGATATTCATCTGGATTAAAATAAAAAGCATTGTCAAACTGAAATCAAAAATTTCTGCTGGGGCTGATGGCCTTCAAACAGAGCTGAAAATGGTCTGGTTAAGAGCATGCATCAACTTATTTGCAATTCATGTAGCTGGGGTATAAGTGTATAGTAGTGTACTACTACGTCCAGGCAAAGACATCAGGTGCTATGTTTAACAAGTCTACGCATTATCTTGAATATGCTCAACATCGACGTCATTGGAAGCGAACAGTTACTAGGAAATCCTCTTATATCGATAATGTATAATGTGTCTTGTTGTTATGGAAGAAGACGACGCGACGCGACGGCTGAAAAACAACATTCTAATCGTTTTTTTCTTTGAAGAATTCAGTAGCTTAGACCGAAATGATTTTTATTGCCAACTATCAACTATTATCTTTCGTGATTCCACCCCTGTTTGTGTTGACAAAAGAACTCAACATCTGGCGGAAAGATACAATGAAGAACTGTGCGTGCTGTATATAAATAGTCTTCAACTGTTAAATGTGATAAGTCATGTAGAAGGTTAAGGTCTTCGTTCGCAAAGTCTTCATTTTCATACCAAATGAAACAAGAAACCAACCTCATACATCATTGAGTGATGAAATAGAAGAAAAATCTCCACCAATTTGCTGCATGACACTGGGAATGGAAGGTTAGAGGTTGAGTCGACTGGAGGGGCTTATTACTTGACGCCAAAGTACAACCATACCTCTGGCATCCGTTAAAGTAAATAAATAAAAAAAAAAAAAACTACCTTCATTCTATTATCTGCAATTCGTTAACGTCCATTAATAAATCTGAAGACTCTTTGCAAAACGTACTGGATCGTTCTAGTTTCGTTTCTATACGATTACTTTTAGTTTCCATTGGCGATGAACTTTCGATGTGTAATTCAATATTATTGCTGCCATTTGTGATGGAATTTTTCAGTTTGATTTTTAATTTTTGCGGATCCTGATATTGGTTGTTCTGATTTCTTTGATCGCCTAGATACGATTTTTTCAATTGCAATGAATTAGGTCTTCGTGTAGGGATGTTCGAGTGAGAATTTCGATTAGAAGGATGCATTGATTCCCGACCAATGCCTCCTCTTAATAGCGGCTGAGGTTTGTACGATGAGGAAATCGTAGATTGACTCTTTTCTTCGCCACTGTTCGATTGTTGTTGTTTATTTTTTTCTGCCCTTCTTGCAAGAATTTCTCTTGATTTTGCACTCAGAAAACTTTTACGTGCGACTGTTGGTGTTGGTTGTCCAGTAGCTGTGGCACTATGATTGCCGGGGACGGAAATTGAACGATTTTTAAATGCATCTCGGGGTGAATTAACAGAGCTGACACTTGAAAGTCTACTGCCAGATTTATTTGTTTGCGATGAGGGACTCGATCCAGCCGAGGTAGTGTTATGTGAAGAAATTTGTCTTCCTTTTGCCAGTGGACGATTTGGAGCAATTTTAGGGGCTGTTTGATTTTTAAGTTGTCTCATTGCTATTTTGTTGCTTATCACTGGATTCGAACGGGAGAGTTTGCCACCATTAAGAGACTCTTGTGAAATTGTTTTATTAGTTATCATGGAACTCTTCATGCTATCAGCCAAAGAATCTACACATACATCTGGATATTGATTCGACGACTTGCCTTTAGGTTTACTCTTTCGAGATGGTGAAGCTAAACTGTCCAATGACATGTTGATGGATTTTGTTCCGATTTTTCTGTCCGAATTCATATTATTTCTGCGAAGGGCAGGACTGGAGTTCCGAGAGCTATCGCTGGAAGAAATATGTTTTCCCTTTGCCAATGAAGAGGGAATACTAGAACTGGTTTGGCTGCGGACGGGGCCATTGGTGTTTGTTGTACCTCGTGGTTTCCTAGGTTCTAGATAACGAGGTCGAACTTCTGTTAGGCGTGGAACAATGGGCTTTTCTACTGGTGGTTCTGTATTATTTTTGACTTGTTTTTGACTTGAAACCCGCACAACAGATGCTTCTGATTGTGTTCTTCGGTGAGAAGAAGCCTTTTCATTTGTATGATTTGTTGGATGTTTTGTTATTAGTGGAACATGTACTCTTGAATTAGTTTTCAAAACTTTAACTGAAAGAAACACAAAGTTAAAATGTTAATTATTTAAAATATAAAAATATTTACTTTTGTTTTCATTGACATCGTTATTGGCTTGAACACCCCTTTCTATAGTTTGGATATTATGGTCTTGAGCATGCGTTTGAGTGTGCGTTGTGGCCTTAAATAACTGTGAGTCATTAGCTAGCGAACGTTTTGAATGGGCTTGAATGGCTAACTTAACTTGATAGAGATCTTGATTTCGGTTGCTGTTGCCTCCAAACGAAAAAGCCTTAGTTACTACCTTTCCTCTTCTTAAATCAACTGGTTCAGTAAGTCGAGCCAACGTTTGAATTTTCTTACGTAGCTCTAAGTCCATTCTTTGCCATGCATTCACCCGCATAGCTCTTGAACATTGTCGTGTTAGACACTGTTCCACTGTAGAAAGAATGGCACTTATGAGCCTAATGAACTCAACGTTCCACTCCAACTCTTCTTCATGCAGCCCTTGTAATTCTTTTGCCAGTTCTCCCAAATTTGGCATTTTAAGTATTTTTGCCGACAATACGGTATTAAGACGAGTAATTCTTTGATAACTGCGACACGCTTGGTCGGGTGTTAGGGACGATGCAGTTCGAAGTAGAAGACTTTCTAATCGCGGAATATGACAACTTTTGTCGTGACCAAGCGAAAGGAAACTGTCGCTGGCAATAAGACTTGAAAAGTGATCAGCTATATAGCTATAAGCAACATCAAGAATATCTCGCACAAGATTTTCTATGACTGAAGCCCAACGGAAAGGAGCCAACTGTGCCAGCAGGTTGTCACAATCCAGAACCGAGTCTAGGACAGTCTCGGATGTCTAAAATATAATTGAAAAGTTAGGTGTTTATTTTTTTCGATTATATTCTCCACTTACCAAATAAGCCACAATTTGCTGACGACATCTATACAAAATGTCTGATGGTAACTGAGCAAACGATCTTGTTGGCCACACTTTCAAATAATGCCGGCACGTCCACTTTAAACATTTTCTATACAAATCATCTAATGCATGGTTAAGAGCCACGGGTAGTACTTGTAGTATTCCATCTATGCATCCAGAGCAAGGCTTATGGAAGTTGTGACAGTAGTTGCTCTTTAGAGCGTGCGCTGTAACTTCCTTCAGTCCCTCCAATCCAAGTAAATCAGCCAAAGCAGCTAATTCCATTAAGCTAATACCATCGGGAGGATGCGAGGCACCCGAATAAATGTGACACAAAGCAAAATGCACTGCACTATAAGAATAGCCCGGAAGAGAGACCACATTTCCTGAGCTTTGTGCCCATCCACCAGCCAACATTGCAGCAAAATATTGACATCTCGATCGAAGAATACATTTGTGGGCTTTGATGCGTCTGCCATTAACTTCTACTGTCATGTCAGTGGCTAATTCCTGAAGGAACATCTTAAGTAAATCTTCGCCGAGTCGCCTCGGTTGCCGACAAGAAAGTGACGATTCGTCCATTCCCGAACGACTGAAACTCGACGCCAAACTAGAGTTTATCGAAAAATCCGATGAGTTCGCATAGTCCAGAATCTCAACATTACCTACAAAGTCATTCGGTAAACTGCAGCTTAGCTCCTTTGAGAATTGCGGAAAAAGACGCGATAAACTTCTTAGGTTGTCGACAGAGTTAGTAATGTTGAATATACTGGGGCCTGTAGACCTAGACATAGTCCAGGAATGTGGTCGGGCTCTAGACGTTTCATGAAACAGTCTATTTATTTGGCGATGATTTCCTACTGACTTTGACATACTCTCACTCGGGGAATGCAGCTCGAACTTTGCTACCGGCTTATCCATGTCCGATAGCTTAACGAAAGATCTCGATTCCGTTACTGCATTCTCAGTCACGGTTTCTAGAAGTTGTTTTTGCTTTTCAATTGTAGCATTCAGTGTCTCCATAGTGTGAGTTGATGCATAGCTCTTAGCTGACTTTTTCGGAGACGATGTCTCCTTTGCTTCGATGATAGTCTCCATGACCAATGATCGCGTTGTAAGCTCTTTAATTTGTTGAAGCGAAGAGATATCATTTGTTTCATGGGTAACAACTTCCTCTTCTTGCTGGAATGTAAGATCTTCTGTATCGGTACCAGTGGATATGGGCGACAGATCCTTCGACAGTATTCCATCTGTTAAAGATGCAACACTGCTTTTGTCGAAAGTCTCGTTTAACTGGACGTCTCTTCGATGTTTTTTCACCTTCACTGCAGCAGGAATGTGACTTACATTTTCCAGGCCATCGGCACCTGAACCTGATGTTGTAGAAGTGTTCGAGTAGGTGCTGCCGAGTTCGCTTTTGGAAGAAGTTAAATCGTCAAATGGTGACAGAGATGAATCCACCGATAAACTAGAAGTTTTTGAGATCAAAGGAATTTTATCGATAATGTTCATGAGCCCTTTGTCCCCGGTCAGAGACATGGACCGTTTGCAATCTGGGTTAGTAGCTGTGTTACTTGAGTTATTTGCCCACGAATGTCGTTTCGTGTCATTTGAATTCGCGAAATTCTTTGAAATTCTTCGAATAGCTGCAACGGTTGTTGGCAGAGGTTCACTTGTATTTTGTTTTAATTCTTCCTCGACCTTCTGATCAGTATCTGACTGCGGCTGCTGACTGCTTCGTGACATAAGAGTTTCTGTAGAGCTTGTGCTGGATTTCATGAGATCATCGTTAGTGCTCCTTTTCAAATTAAATGAACTAGACAGTCTGGCAGCCAATGAAAGAGGCTCTTTCTTAGAACCGAGTTTCTTTTCTCCAAAGTCGATAAACATGGAAAAAATATTCTTTTTATCGTTCGAGTCTTTTCCTCCCGAATTTTGATTTGTAAGCGATGGAGGCGGAGTAGCATTGCGGGAATCATCGTCTTCTGATAAGTCTACATAGAAGCCTTGGGGCTTTTTCGTATTGTCCGAAAATGACTTTTTGCGCTCTGCAGCAATGGGTTTCTCATTGTTGCCCCCATAATTTCCCAGCGAAACGAAGAAACCACTCTTGGACATAGTATCTGTGCTGGATGACGAACTGGTGTCCTTTGCATTCTTGCAGTCACTCATGTCGACTACCCATGAGGAAACCCCAGGGGCCTGTGGTTTCCTCATCTTGGGCTTCACTTTAAATTCTTCATCATCGTTGTTGGCTCGTTCAAAATCGAGAGACATAAAACCCCCTGAAACTATCGGACACGATTCAGTTTTCCTTTGCACTGGAGGACTTTCGCAGTGTTTGATACTGAAATCTTTGATTGAGGCTCCTCCTGATACAATTGGATTCGCTTCGTCAAATTTAGAAAATCGTTTTGGAGTTCTTGGTGCTGGAATTGGACTATCTGTTGCATCACTGCAATATGCACCCGAGTCTCTGTAGTCCACCCTTGCATGCACTTGTACAATTGAGTTATGAGGAGTTTCGGGCAACACACATGTCGACTTTTGATTGCGTTCTACATCAGAAGACCATACAAGACTCGCTGCTGGACTTGACGAAGAGTAATCAGTTGTGTAGCTTATTTCATTGGTGAAAGGTACTTTTGGGCTTATCATGTGCCCTGAAAATTGCTGAATATTGTGCTGAAACACAAATTGACCTTGTTTTCTTTCTTTTGCCTTTCGCATAATGACTGCTTCATTGCTATCTGAAGAGGAAGATGAGGAATCACGTTCTTCACCATTATCGCATGCAGAAGACTCATACAAACGACTGGAAGACCTAGCTCCAAAGTGATCATTATGCTTTGTTTTATCACGCTTTCTAGAGAGTTTCTCTTCGTCGGATAGGTTATTTATTTGATCATTATCATTGACTTTTTGGGGAGATTCGTCGCTTGAACTACAACTTTTGGAGTTTTCTTCCGTCTTTTCTTCCAATGCCGATCGGCTACCCTTACAGAATTTAAAAGCCTGCTGAAAGGTTTCCAGCGGTTCGGAAGCCATAACATTTGTAAGAGCAGCGGTCTCCAAGCTAGTGAAAGCCAGTTGCTCTTCCTCTTCATCACGCAATGAGGAGGCATCTATAAAACAAGCAGTAACGTTCGCTGGTTTTTCCATTTCACCACTGTAGTTTTGCCTCTCATTTTGCAGAAAATCATTGCAGCACTTACGGACATCTGCTTCACTGATCTTGCCATGGTTGGGAAATATCGATTCCCAAGAACCAGTTTCCGATGATACCGATGATGTCTCCATTATGACAATCTCTTCGTTCTGTCTTTGTTTTTCTTCTTTTGTGGTTGAGATAGCAGAAGGTGCGGAATGTTTATGTTTGGTTTCAAATAATTTATTGTCTACATCAATACCACCATTGCACTTACTAAGTTCCGCATCGTCGGGTAATCTTGGATGTTCGCTTGGACTGCTGTTTGTGCTTACCGGTGAAAAAGTATCTCTTTCTTCGCCACAATCAGCTTCGCAGGTTTTTGTCGATGATCCACTGCCCTGTCTTTGCGTTATATCCAATGGAGGGGGCTTTATTCTTGGCCTCTCACAACTGCTAACACTTGGATCGATTATTTCAAAAGCGGAACCAGCCGATTCGTCTGTTGATAATCGCGGTGTGCAAAGCACGTCACTGAATCCGTTTTCATCGTTTATTTCATTGCCTTCATTCGGTGATCGTCTTTCACCATCTAATACAGCTAATGGAGAACTTTGAATGCCAGTGTCATCGCAATTCATTTTGTAATTTCTATTGCTGTTCAAATTTTAATGCACATAATTCACTTGCCCAAAATGGAATATTTGATTTGTTTCTATCAGTTGAAATTGCACAGCGTCAAAATAATCTGAGCGTGGCAAGCCACAGTTAAAGCAAATACCTTGAATTCGGTTTTATTGCATAAGAGGTGTTACCCATAGAATGCTTGAGGTATGCATTGCTTAGTTGACTGCTTATCTCAAGTCTTTGTTTGATGTAGTTTTTGTCATTTTTTTTTTGCTTGCTTCGACAACAACAATTGTTTAATCTATGTGGTATTTATTTGCATAAATATTGTTGCTTCAGGGCGATCGCTCGAAAAAATCTGCTGTAAATAGAGAGAAGAAATATTGCTTTTATTGTATTATATTATCTATGGAAGCAAAAAGCACATCTTAACATTATTGGTACATCATAAAGATTGTGTAACCGACTAATTTTTAAACAAACAACAATATTTGAATAATCAAATCGTGTATTGTTCATAACTTTTATTAGTAATCGTGGGTAAATTAATTTGTTTATACTTGTGTGAATAAATCTATGCTAACGAATAAAAGGGAAAGCTTGTTTAGTAAATGTACAAAACAGTTAAATGCACAATATCGAAGGTGCTGTTTTTCGAGGATAAAAATACTTTAATCATTTCGATTAAGATAGCTTTCAGCAAATTTACCATAGATTACAATGCCAAGCAAGCTTGTCAAACACTACTTGTTTTCATGAACAGGGCAGAACGTGTCTTTCTCGTCGAGTCCTACTTTTCGAACTAATGTTCTGTGATCGCAGCCCTTTTCGAACTAATGTTCTGTGATCGCAGCCCAGTGAAATCAACAAGAACGAACAAATTAAGATCTAAAGCTCTTGGCCCATCCAACCCCCCTGAGAATATTGAGGCAGTGAGAACTATTAATTTTCAAAACTCAAATATACTGTACTTTCGGGTCGTTCAGTGAGGCGAATTCTTTACGACAACCTTCATTACTATCTGTACAAGTTGACTATTGTGCTGGAATTCCCCGATTACAACTTCTCGAAAATGTCCCAGAGGACACAATTGTTTTCTTCAATATCAATTTTTGACTTGACTTTAGTGAATGCGTGAACAAACAGACCGAGAATCGCATAAAAGCATTGCATTCATCTTAAGTCACTTTGTGGTGTGCAACTTCCTTAACTGATATTGTTGGTTTCTGGCTTTGTAAAGAAAATGATGACAGTGAATGAACTTGTTGGAGGAATATTTTGTTCCATGAGTTGATGAATTAGACAATATGTTTCAACAGGATAGAACAACGACTCATACTTCAAGGAGGCTAGTTTTAGGGGTCACTACCTGAAGCTTTCCTGATACGACGTTTGTGTCAACCGTCCAAAATCACTACAAGACCTGAATGCCAACATTCGGACAGGAATTACCAACATACCTGCTGCTATGCTTGTAAAGGTCTTCAAATCTTAAACTTAATTTGTTATTTTCACATATTTATTATTGTTCATCTGGCAAAATAATTTTTATAAAACCAGAAGAAACTTATTTAATTTTTTGTAAGTAATCAACTGGCGTGATTTTCATATAAAAATTTAATAAGCTAGCTTTCAGAAAGCATATTATTATGCCAACAGCAAATTTTACCAAAATCGATTAGTTTCATTAAAAAAAAATGATAGGATCAACCCATCAGATACTGAATTTAAAATAGAAATAGCAAATTCATTAATGCATAAATCATAAATATCATAACCCCTTTGACTGAGATTTTTTTTTACAATAAATAAATAATTGTTAGCTTTGAAAACAAAAAAAAAAACACAAAATACAAAATATCTAAGTAATTTCAAATGAATATGATCCACCCATAAGCAGGTATAAAATTATTTTATTTAATGCTAATGTTCTCTCTGAGAAAAATAATAACCTTTTTATTAGCCTAAATTATGTAAAAAAAAAAATCAGCTTGCTATTGTATCAGTGCAGAACCTGCCTCAATCCCTGTGCCTTACAATGTTTGGCAATGATGTCATACAAAAAAAAAAGTATAAATTCAAAGCCAACATAGACAGAGGCAGACACGTTTGCTGGCACTTGATTTATTATCATTTTAAATTCGTCCGTTATAAACCGGACACGTAGTAATGTAGTAAAAATATTTAGGTGAAGAGTAATGCTCCGAATAACATACACGCTCTACGTAGCCAAAACAATAAACAAAACTGACTAGCTATGCCACGGATAAGGCATTTGTCTATAAAATGATAATTTTTATGATCTCATAGTAGACGTTTTCATTATTAATACAAAATAAAAAGATGATCTATCATAATAGTTCAAACCTAATATAAATGAAAAATACAATTTATTATTTATGTTAGTAAATGAAAAAAAAACTATAAAACATAAAAGTATAATGCTGGATTCGGTGTACAATCTAATAGTTGTCCAGTATAGCGGCTTCTTATAAAAAAATAACCTTAATCACGCCTCAAGGTTACATTTATTAATAATATAAATGAGTTCCGTAGCTTAGTGTTTGCAAATATTACGTTGCAAACGCCTACATTTTAGCTACCCATTGTCAGAGAAATACTTGAACGTTACAATAGAATAAGTTGTATGAATATTTTATTAGCCTTTGAATCATCGTTCTATCATCATTGTAACAATAATTAATTCAAAACCTCAGCATGTGTCGTGGTCAGACTCATAACGCTTAATTAAGCAAAAATGTTTTATACAATTTTGTTTTAAGTGAACTAAATTAACAAAGGTGTGAAGTATAAGAACTTTCTGAAAAACTAAACATGTAAGACTTGGCTAGGAGAAACAATTACATAATTTAAAAAAATGTATGATGTTTGTGTTCTATTGTCAATTAGTTCTGAGCTTTGTGTCCAGTCTTTAACTTCGTAGTCTTTAAAATCGGAGAATGTATGCGAATAGAAGCTCTGTACTATCGGCCAGATCTTATTATTTGATAGAGTGAATAGAGAAGAATTCTATAATGTCATATATAATGGTATTTCTACCAAACTTATATGATTTATAGGGGTGACAATAAATAATTCTACCTGCTCCGTAGAAATTGGAAGGTAACTTCCTTTATTCAATTCAATTCTCCAATTTGTGCATTAAAAATAATACTATACATTTGTATGCTACGTTTTACCTCACCTCAAAAAGAAACCATTGGTTCGATGAAAAATGCCAACGTGGTCTTGTAGCAAATTAAGTTTAATATTATTATGGACACAAATTTTATAAACTAATGTGAAAATTCAACCAAGTAAATGATATCATTTCAAAATGGTACTATGTATAGCGATGGAAAAAGAAAAAGTCCAGCCAAAACGTGAGATTGATTGAGATGCACAAAAGTTTCAACAATAAATAAGAATAAAATCCGTAAAGTTAATAAGAAAGTAAAGAGAACATCTCAAGCGTAGGAATGCTTGCCAAAAATTGGGACCTGCTAGTAGAATCGTAGCCTTTGTTGAGGATATTAAAGTATCAATTTCGCAGGATTGGTAATGGTGAACCGAATTACACAATTAGACCTAATGCACCATTAGAAATGGAAGATGACAAATGACAATCCCGTCCAACCAACGTCAAGGAACTTAGGACATCAGTTCATAGGCTCCAAAACAATAGATCTGATGGTGCTGATGGCTTACCAGTGAACCACTTTAAGGCCTCCAGAGATGAGCATGCATTTTATCATGAAAATATGGTCGAAGTTTGACATTCCTGATTAAACATTTTCCTCTAATTCTTTTGATATGCAGAATAATGCTGGGTAAACACCCGCAACAGCGTGCAGTACGGAAAAAACAGAAAACCTCACCAAGAAATCTAACGTCAATCTTTGGTGGTATGATGGAAACGCAATGTCGAATGGTTTTAAACTCAAACGAATTTAATCGCTGTTTCTTTGATTATTGCTGTATACGTTTCTTATCAATTCAGGCCTAGTGTGTGGTGCGGAGACTTGGATATTGAAAATAACGGATGAGGAAGTGCTTGGTCGCTTTGAGTGAAAAATCATTTCTTTGATAATTGGATCAGCGTGTATGGATAATGTTTGCGGTCTAGCCAGAAAGATACGGTTCCGATGGTTGCAAACCGTCGCAAAGGGACACAATGGTACGAAACTGGTATATGCTAGCCCGAATAAGACCCGGAAATTGTGATCAAAGCAAGTAGAAAATTTGGTATCAGTCGTACAAATAATTTTCTTTTCTCTTTTAAAACCATTTTTTAATGGTTGATTGTAATTTTTTGTAATAATTTTCAAATTCGCATTTACCATAAACAAGAGATCACGAATTCGTTACTCTACTAATTTCCTAAAGTAAAAAAAAAAAAAATTAGAACCTAATCACAAGGACTGCAGTGTGTGTTCATCACTCAGAAAAAATAAAAGATTGGATTAATAATTAAAATATATACATAATTACTAGAAACATTTCGGTACACTACATGCATATAAATAAGCTTTTGACATTTGCTTGATCAACACAAAAATATTTGATGTCATTATTTATTTATTCGAATGCATGGATAGCACTAAAACCAAACCAACAAATAAATAGTTAAAATAAACTTGAACAACAAATAACTATGTTCTTATCAATCTATTTGACCAACCTACATACTTTGTGGGTTTGTTCTCATATACCTACTACTCTGGGCGGCAATTCAGTATCCAAGGTAGAAAATAATTTTTTTTTTGTGCACAAACAAAAAACTGAATGAATGCATCAATTAGTGTTTTCCAATCATTTATTTTTTAACAACAACAAAGATATCAATTCAATTTCGGATATCACACCTAATCCACTTGCGTATGCCAATTGAAATTAGATTCAATGGAAACTTTTTTTTTCGTTTCAAATCCAAACAGCTTGATGGCACTGTGAGGGGCGATAAGCTGTTCTTGTTTACAAATTTCTTTTAATACATTTTAACATCAATGTAGCAATAAAGTTTGATTCAGATAATATTATCAATACATAGAAACAAATTATCGGTTCTGTGTTGATGATCAATTTATTTCAAAAACGTTTTGAATAGCTGAAAAATAATAAACAACATACATTCATACAAATAGACACATTTAGAATACAAATAAAAATGGAAATAATTAAAAATCCAACGTATAAAATAAAAATGCATGACTGAGTTGTACGAACTTGTTTTTTTTTTTATTTAATATATAGAGGAAATACAAAATGAAAATTTGGAAGCAATAAGAATAACACAATTAAAAGTATATTCTTAAATCACATATAATTTATATTTTAGATCCTAATCTTTTTCATCTTCTTTTGCGACAGTATTATGATCTTGAATATGACTAACTTTACTAGTGAGGATTTGCTTGTGAGGTTCGCCAAAATGAACTCAGTAAAACGTAGCGTTCACAGCGTAACTGAATGCTGTTATAGTTGCATTTTTTTGTTTGTTTTGAGAGTTTTAAAGCCAACAGAGTTAACTCCAGGGATTATCTGTCCTCTCTTTGGGCCAGGTGTTCTAGGTAATAGCATTTCTGGAATAATTAATTTAATTTTACAAGATATTAAATTATCAATTTCACAGTCCAAGCGTTTATTTGCTTTTTTATCAGCCTGAAAAACCTTGTTAGATGGAAATATGTTTGTGGTCGAAATTTTAACGGGATATCTTTTTGCATTTATTTCGATGGTTGAGATACATTGTTGCCTTAAAGTGCATTTACAGCGTACAAGTAAAAGTAAAATATTTTGATTGCGTGCAAGCAAATTTATTTCGATCTTTCGATCGAGTGATCAAGTTTCAAAAACAGAATTTTTAAAACGCTTGCTGCAAGTATGTACTTTTTTCATAAACCACTCTTCGAGACTAATTTCTGACTTAAAACATTCTTTGCAGCCGCGATGATTTTGAGCTTTGACGACCACGTTTTGAATTTGATCGGATATTACCAATCATATAGTTACGACTGTGTTATGAATCTGTCTGACTGAATTCAAGAAAGTAATGTTTTAATTCGCGTTTGAGTGCTTCAAGATGAGCAATGATTAGATGAATATGGCCTGAAAAACATGATTGTTTTGCATTTAACGTTTTCGTTCCACAACCAGTTGTATTCACAGAATTTGTTTAAAAAAAATGTAAATGTTTTAGATTTTTAAACTTTAACCTAGTATTTTTTTTTTACTGTCGGGATCCTTGTGATTGCAGGTTAAATTAATCCAAGTGTACACACATATCAACAAATACGGCAAACAATTCTTTCAATAGTTCAGCATTTTTTCACTTCTACAGAAACATTTTATTTTAATACCTATTGCCTTTTATAATCTTTTGTTTTGATAGCAAATTCTTATGATCCTTATTCGATTTATTTATTTATTTTCAGCAGTTTCCAACCACCAGTTGGAAACTGCTGCTTTTTAGTTAAACATTTATGTGACTAACAAATAGAGATTTTCAAAATCGGAATAGTGTATTTTTTTGTTTTGATTGAAAACTATAAATACCTTTAAAAAAATAAGGCACGACTGGGTCGCGCAAACTTGCTCATATAGCAGGTGAGTTTCTTTTGGATGTTGTAGTCTTTCAATTTGTGTAGGTATATGAAATTTTTTTTTTTTTATTTTTTCAATAAATCTAAAATGCAATGGCAAAAAAAAATAAATACCTAGGTAAAAATAAAATAAATTTGAAAACTAATTTAAAGAAAACCATAGTTTTCAGAGAAAGTCGTGGTATGCCAGTAATTTTTAAATATTACAATAGCTAGGTATATTAAACAATTTTTTTTTTACCAAAATCGTAGGTCTAGTTTTTGATAAAGTTAATTTTTTTAATTCACTTTTTAAATATTTTCGAGGAACACAAATTGTTCATAACCGTTATATGGCAGGTACCGTTATTTTTAGGCCTAGAACAAAAATTAAAAAAAAAACATCTGACGGTCACTCTGAATACCCTATATATTAGAGTTCAAAAGATATCGGCGCATCCTTTTAGAAAGACTGTAGTGCTAATGACAGACTGACAGACAGACACACGGACAGAATTGCCAGAAAAACTTTTTTCGACTTCGCTATCATTGTAATGCCATGTTTGATGGTTATTTCAAAACTTTTAATAAAAGTTCCTTTTATTTTGCGAAACGAGCCACTCAAGAAATCTTGATTATGAAAACAGTTGACATACACACACCTCCCGTCTTAAAAAGAGACAAATCATGACCAGGAGCAAGCTATCATGCTGCAGTTGTGATTAAGCGGAAATTTCGATAGTTAACTTAAATAAGATAAAACAAGGATATAATGTTAAACTAAAACATTGTTTGTCTAAATTAGTAAATGCTAAGTACCTATTTCGAGCTTAATTTTTTGTAATAATATTGTTCATAGAATACATGCCTACTCCCGTATAAAAAGTAAACATAAGAATATACTTACTAACATCTATTACCTATGTATTGTCATTCTTTCACATAACTTGAATAATATGCATGGTGTACATACAAATTAATCATTTAGCATCCATTGCAAGTTTGACCAAGCACGAGTCGTAAAAACACGTTTTTTGATCACACAAACAGGACTGTGAACAGGTACTGAAGCGAGTTTGCAAACAAATAAAATGTACACTCAAAAGAGTGATAATTTCTTGTGCTCCTGCATCATACATAGGTTGGGTAGATGATTCATTAATTTGTATTTAGCTAAAATGTCTGAACAAGACTTTCCTTGCCAGACACTACAACTGATATTACCCTTACCCGCACCCATCACACAAAGGAATAGCGCAATGCCAGCTAAAACCAACAAATGTTTCAAAATCAGATTGTTTATTTTCAAATAAAATGCGGGTGTGGTTTATCAATTTATTTATGATTGGAAAAATAGAAAATATCACTAATAAAATATACAATTTAAATGATAAAAGAACTTATTCAAAAGAAATGATAAGCAATTTGGCGTGATAAAATCAATATAACTTGATTTTTGCCAAAAGTGCAGAAGTGGTCTTTTCAACTTGCTTCTTCTGTGAAGTAATAAACTTGTGCAACCACAATTTTGCAGAGACAAGTGCTTTGCCTTTTTCTTTGCCGTCTTCACTTTCTACATACTTTTTTTTATCACTACGATTGAATGTTTTCATTTAATTTTCATTTAAAAACCAACAAATAATTTTTCTTTGAAAAAAATCAATAGACTTATTGCCATTTAAGTTTATTTAAACATTTTCTTTTGAATTTTCTTCAATATTGAAACACATCGCACAATTTTTACCTTCTTCACAGATTTTATTGATCGCGGATGCAGTTTTGTTTTTTTATATGTTTCGCAAGTGTAATGTGATGTTTTTAAATTATCGTTTGCAAATTTCGTTTTTATTGCACATAAACTACATGTAATTAAACAAGTTTGATTTTTTTTTATATTTTTTCTTGTAAATTAAATTATTTGTTCGTATATCACAAAATACTCCGGATAATCAGAAAAAAAGACGAGACGAGAAAAAACTAGCTTCGATTTTTCCCAGTTCACAGTACATAACTGACAGGGTTGTCAAAAAGACATCTTTATCTGTGCTGTACATGGGCATTTATTGAAAATAGCAAGGCCGAAGTAACACTGTTTACAGATAATAAATTAAGCTCCGTTTGCATATAAAATGATATCGGGACAGGGAAAATGCGAATCTATTGGAACATCGATCTATATTCACTTTTCCTGAATGACCAGCGATTTATCTGCAATTACTTTTACGTTTACATTCAGCCTTGGTTCAAGATCTTAACTTACTGATTTCTATGGATTATTTTGATTTATATGGATTATTTTTGGTTCACTCGTGTTTAAGCAAGTAAGGACCAGTTGTACAATCGTGGTTGAAGTTTTTAACCCACCAATTTTGACAGATTATCTATGGAAATCAGTGGTTTAAAAATTTGAACCACTTTGAACCACGATTGTACAACTGGCCCTGATTGGGCCTTACTAATAATCAAATTTAGTAACAGCTTAAATAAAAATCTCCACACTTTAGACAAAATTTGAACCGAAATTTTTAATTAAACTGTTACTAAATTTGATTATTAGTAGGGCCCATTGACTATTATCACTTACCCGAACCAGAGTTAAACCTCAGTTAAGTAGCCGAGTTTGGAAGATACTAATAGCTGAACTCCAGCCTGAACAATTGTCCCTAAAATAATTGAAACAGTAAAAATTTTCACTGTCAGTTAAAAGAACCATCATAGTATTTGCTCAGTTTGAGTTGACCATTTATATTGCACTGGGTACCACTTACATTATTTTAAAGATGCGCTTACAGCTCAGAGGATTCCTTACAGCCTCAACCAATATGCCTTTCCCGCCAGCTTTGTCTCTAGTTAGCCTCCCCAACGCACATCAAGTTGTGAGGTTTTGTGTGCGCCATCTGTTGGGAGAGGGATTCATCTGGTTTCTAAGGTGGGCTCGTGTTTTGATGTCCATTAAGCTTCAACTTTTTGTTTAAATTGCTTTTGAACCTGTTTAACGTCTGTATAGACCTTATGATCGTCGTTCAATTTTTTTTCATCACTTTCGGTACCCACAACCCAAATCGAAGATTTTTTCTCAAAGCATCCCAGCAAGTTTTAATACGAATTTTTCAGACTTAAGTCATGCGGAGTTCTTGTTCGTTTTCATTGTTTAAACGTTTAAACGAGATGAGCGTAACAACAGTCAACAATACCAAGTAATAGCCCACATTGAGCACAGGGCAAATTTCAACCGCCAGTCGGTTGAAATTTTCATACAAACGGCCAAAAAATGTTGTTCCAGCTAAAAGCTGCCAAAATACGCCATCTTCTTTTAGTGTTAAATACGTGTACTAATTTGGGGTTTAAAATTTAAATAAAACGACGGCATATTCATATGCAAGTAACTCAATGCAATGTAGAGTGGATTTGTTTTGTAAAATAAAACTAGTTTGATTACAATTTCCACCTAAATATATTAAAATTAAATGAATAATTAAAACAAGCGTAGCACTGCTACGCAGATTCCCTGCTTGTAGTTGATGGCGCCCCTAGTTATGTTGGAACACGCGTGAAGTTGGCTACTGGCGGTCCATATCTAATACTAGTTATGTTGGAACACGCGTGAAGTTGGCTACTGGCGGTCCATACCTAATACGTCAATGGTCAATGGGTTCACGTTTGTGGAATTGCGCCCAGTCAAGTATGGAAATGGCGGATATATGCTCGTAAATTAAAGTACTCTTTGAACACATCTTTTCACTAATATGTCAGAAAAAGACAAGGGTTTGTCCTCTCTGGCTGAATTATATCGTCTCATCTCTCATTTTGTTTCATTTGCACGCAAGAGATTCGTATACATGTTTCATATTTATCACAAATAAAAAAAACTATCGAAAAACGACCCCAACGATAAAATAGCTAACTTTTTCTTACTAATACATCAGTGTCGTTCAGTCAGTATACTTTGAAAAAAAAGAAACACACGCAAAATGTTTGGTTCTTTCATTCTAACATCCAGTAAAAATGAAAACTGCCAAGTGCGCTATGAAAAAACCATCGGCTTTTTCTGTCTATCTCCGTATCGGCATTGCAGTTAAACGAAGATCGCCATATTATGAACAATGAACATCTTCAGAGTTCAGAAGACATTAGTGTGCCAGCACCTCTAAGGAATTCGATTAATGGCAAAATATTTTTCTTCGACTTTTACCCGCAAAATAGAAATTAAATTATCTTGCAGAAAAAATATAAACGGTATAAATACATAACTTTGATGATTAACAATTAAATAAACTATTAATTAATCCATTATGGTTTCGTTGTAAAATTTATAATAAAAAATCAGAGCGGAAAAAGTTGCCCTTTTGGTTAGATTTTTTTTTCTTTCTTCAAAATGTTGGAACTTTTGCGCAAGTGAAATTTTTTTTTCTTGGTGGGAGTGCAGTAATATTTTTGCTATTTAAAATTAAAAAAATTGAATTCGATTGATTTATTTTTTTTTTGTTAAACCTGATCTCACTTTTATGCCAAAAAAGTCTTTTCTGTTTGGATATTATTCGCACATGTAATAAAATAAAACATTTTTATACTCTAAAAACGGAATTGGGAACAATCAATAAAGAGAAGGAAGAAAAAACGTTTTTTTTTCTCTGAAAGAAGAAAGAAAAAGTTTGAAAATTTTCTTCGTACATTTTCTTTTGACTGCCTGCACTCCAGGGAAGCCCATATGTTGCTGTTTGGATAAATGGTGCTATTCAAATGCTTGCCCTGCCCTTCTATCCACTTCGGGTTTTGATCACCCATATGTGGTTGTTCTTCATCAAAAAGAAATTACACAAAAAATGTATTATTATTATTAAGGCGGCAGTCTATCTGAAGATTTATTACGTACATATATTGAAATAATATTTTTTTGTAGATTTCATTTATTTTGATATTCTTTTCCATTTGCAGTGTTATCTTTGAATACAGTGTGCACTGGATGCAATGCAGTAAAGCTACCCAAATCATCGATCACTTCAAACCAAAGTACACAAGTTGTGGATTGCAGTGAAGGATAATACGCACACCAATTGGATATAATATACTCAAACTGAGACTGAGAGTGATAAAGAAAAATTTGTATACAGTGTATCTATTCATAAATGGTTTCTACTTTCATTGGCCTCCTTGGTAAGTTAAATTAAATAAAAATATTGTTACATAAATTAAAGAATCTAGCGATGTATATGGATATAATTAATTTTAACCTGTGCAATATAGGTACATTATGCACATTATGTACAAAAGATAAATTGCAGTCGTAAAAATTGTTTTCATTCAAATCTGACAGAAAGAACCTTGTAGAAAGTCCTTCGCTGCAATTCTATATTCTCTGAATTTCTCAGTACCATAGGTATTTCACATTTTTAAAGATAACAAACCTCTTATTTCTTCACCATCCAATGGCTGATTTGATTTCAATGAAATTTTTACACATTAAGACTTAAATAATCATAATTATTGAAGTTAAAAAAAAAACTGTGTTCTCCGTAACTCGAACACTTTCTCGGCTTGTTTCGAAATGTATTTATTTGAATAATTAAATATTATGCACCTATTTAGTTCGTATAGATAGAACTGGACACATAGGAGGATCAATGTATTAAAAATGATATTTCAAAACTTTTTTCTAACAAACAGAAGTATGATGCGTAAAAATTACCTTTAATACTTTTCAATTTGAGTTTTTTGGACTGTTTAAAGTCTGATATCCACAATATAAATACTGGTAATCCACAAGATTTCATTTTGTTTTTGACTTGCTGATTTTCTTAATCACCTTTTATCTGAAATTTTATGTTGTTTAGGTCACGACAGCACATTAGTTTTTCATATTTGTTACCTACCAAATTAACAATTCTGCTTTTTGAATGTGAAACTTGAAAGTCTCACTAAATTCCAATCTTGACAACACTATAAAATGAAATTCTGTCCTCTGTTAGCTAAGCGGATTATCCCACCGTCACCGTGAAATGACATTTTCGAAGTATCGAAAAACACAGAAAATTGCGAGGTTTTACCCCTTTTGACTAGATCACAATTATATTTTATAAAGCATACATTAGCCCAAATTTTGGATGTTTGTTCAGGTGATTATATAGCTCCAACACTATTTGGAGACAACTATTCTTCGATTAAAAAATATATTAAATTAAGTAGCTAATTGCATCCCTCTCCGTGAATGAATATAAATATGAACCCTTGAGCTTACTTCATATTCCTTTTTTAACCGAACAACACCCATGTGGAATGCCATGTCCCAAACATTTGACCCCTTTCCCTTCATTATGATGTACAAGTATTCCATACCGATGTGCATCGGCATCTACTTTTAAATCCTTTTTTGATTGCCTAAACGCTCGTGCTGTGTGTAATAATAATATTATAATTTAAAGGGTAGTCATAATCCTCTGATTCCGTGCTTATAAAAAAATAGTAGGTATAGACATATTAAGTAAACTCAAACTTTTTCACAATACCAATGAGAATACCGATGTTGACCATTGCAAAAATATAACCGAACACATACTCTCTTTTCAAAGCAACATCACACTGTTGCAAACCTTTTAAAGATGAATCTCCTTTCATCACCCACAAAAGGATTTAATTTTTCAAAAATAAAATTTATACATTAGTTACTTTAATTGAATAAAATAAGAACTTCTTTATCTTTATTTGTCGCAACATGAATGCATCGAACCATTTTAGTTCTGAATTTCCACTTTAAAAATTGTACTGAAATATTTCATTGCATGTGAAATCGAATGAAGTTCAAATGGTTTTTTTTTGGAAGTGTTTAAAGATAAAAAAAGTATAGATAAGGTTGCTCGTACTAGCTTTTTGGTGTAGCTTTATGGTATATATTAATACTTTCGCTCTTTTCATGGCTGTAATAAGAAGTCAATTTTTCACACACTTTTCCCCGGGCAACCCACTATAATATAGAATTAAACAAAGCTCAACTTGTCTTATGTCTCAGAATAAGTAACAACTAGATTAATTTAAGTGGGGACATTTCAGAGTAAATGTCTATTCTCAATAAACTCATTGACAAAACTATTATGTCAAATTCCTTTTACCAAAAAATTGATCCGGTTTAGAAAAAAGATTGATTTTGTTTAGAAACAAATCTGTCAAACGTCATATTTTTTGAGGGGAAATGTATTTATTTTTTTATCTTAAAAAGATTTTACTTGAATCTCGATTTGGAAAATGTTTTAACCAAAATTATTAAATAATACTTAGTTGTAAGGTGCCTACGCAATTCCTGACTTTGCTGTCATTAGCCAAACGATGCTTTCTAGATGCAGGAACCATACATATATACAGATTCAGTGGTGAACATGTCTGTATTTGATATAAATGTATTACATATATTAATATTTTGATTAGTTTTAAGCTTTTATCAGAATAGTACCAGTTTTCAGGTTTCATTCAGCATAAGTCAGTGGTACTAAAATAGAACTTATGTATATTCGATAAGTCTATAATTGAAAATAATGTTTACTTGTAATCCCTCTTAATATACGACTCACGTTATTTATTTGTCTTATTGTGGATGAACCATGTGAGCAGATTATAACCCCAAACTTTTTATCTACTTCGTATCCAAAGATAGAATTTAATTCAGAATTGTATTTTAAGTTTATTTATTTGAAAAAAAGTAAATACTACGAGAACTATACATATATATACCGTAATAGGAAATATCTGTTTTAGATATCATTTAACCTTTTTTATCCCAGCGGGTGCTTGGCGCTAAAATTGTGTCCTGTTGTGACAACAGCGATGGCCACGTTTGCATCTGGGCTTATATGAAGTATTTATTTCATATCCGTTCTTTCGCTTCCTTCAATTTCATAGAAATATTTGATTAACTTATTTATGTGTATAATGTAAAACGACGTTTTATTTATGTACTTAAAAAGCATTCTCAAGCGCAGTCTCAATTATACTCCTTTTTGTTTGTTAGATTTTTAGTTCATCCAGAAATTATTTCCGATTTTTTTTTGTCTTTTCTATCTAAGGTAATAGACATAAAAATATTCATTTGTAATAAGTATTCATCTGTTTGAAAAATTTAATTTGTTAGTCGTTTTCAAATAAATACATTGAGATATTCAACAAGTGATTAAAAGTGTTAATTCTCTATGTGTTTCATATAATTTCTTGATTTTTCTATCTATTAAGAATTCAAAATCAAAATGAAAAGAATATTTAATTGTTTTCATTTAAAACCCATAAAACATAAAATACAAAAAACAAATAAAAATAAAATGGCAGCAAAGTATTTGGAAGTGAGTTCGTAAGTTGGTCACATAGTTTTTACTGTATAAAATCAATTTACAGTGAGTATATAGAAATCCTGAAGACAACAAATTTTAAACGATTTAGCATCATACTAGGTCACAAAACAATAGTTTTTTACCCTAGTATGATGCTTAATATTTTAGTATAATGTAAAATCGTTTAAGATTTTGCGCCAATCGTTTTAAATCCAAACGTCGGTATAAGGTTCTTGCAACTGGTGTAAATGCATTCTGTTATAAGGAATTTAATTTTAACAAGTGAACAAATTTAACTTTAATTTAAACTATGAAATCGCAGTACCCCGGACCTCTAAATTAAATTTTTCTTGTGCCCATAAATGATTGAAAGAGACGAAAAGATAAATTAGTAAGCTATTACTTGTTTGGTTTCATTTGCAAATTCAGTGTACACATAGCCCCTAATAATAAACATCAAATAGCAATGAGTTAGCTCTAACTCCGTATAACTTTAATTTCTATGGATAAATGTTTGTTGCTCTCAAACGATGAAATTAAGACAGAATAAAAAGAAAGCATAACTTTATAATATGAATTTCTGTTGTTCCTTTTTCAGATAATATTCTTACAATAAGCCATCTTTGCAAGCCAGTCGAATTTTAAATTGAGTTTGATGAAAATCGGTCTAATGGCTTACGATGTTTAAGATATATAGATTTATAGATTTAGTTGCCGAGCCCTCAAAAATATCTTCTATATCGTTATGTCATGTTTGATTGTTATTTTAGTTTTTCGAACCAATGCCATAGCTTGCCTTGTTTTTTTTTTTTTTTAAATCTTAACAAAAATATATTTCAATGAAATTCAATGAAATGAAATTTTGAAACAATTTTTTTCTTCAACATTTATAGATATTCAATCATGGTGGGAGATACCGTGCATATCTCATTTTTGTTCGTTGTTTAGTTCAGCATTTGATTTACCAGATATTGACATAGAAGTAAGAAAATCCATCAACTTGTTCATATTTTCATAAAACTTTTTCCATTAACAGGATTTAGAGTCAGCTCTTTTGTGCGATGGCACCGACTACCAAGTCGGCTTAGTACCTGAGCTTATAGTCCGACTCTTAAAAGGTTGCGATGCTCTTAAATGTGTTGCAAATGACATCACTACCAGCAATTATCAGATGTTTTTAAGGCGTTACTTACGCCAACAGTGCCGCATACATAACATTGAAAATCATTTTGATACCGATATTGATTTTCAATCATTAGCCGTTCGCAAACGTTTACTCATACTGCACTCACTTTGTCATTTTCGTTTAGAATCCCGAGATGTTGAAGTGATACTTAGTAATTTAGAAGCAGATAGTCTTCGGGTGGAGCCGTTAGGATATGATTCTAAAAATTCCGGCTACTGGTATTTTTACGGAACGCGACTCTACCGCGAAGACACAAAACAGAATAATAAAACAAAAATTTGGCAAGTGATTTGTTTCACAGAAGAAGATTGGCAAAATCTAGCAGGCAAATTTAAGTCGGCAACAAATGTTAAAGAAAAAGCTTTGTACAATATATTAAATGAAAATTTTCTTCCAAAATTGCCACAGCTATTTCGTGAGCGAGAAAAACTTCGAAGAAAAAAGTAAGATATAATTTTTACGCTGATTTGTGTTAGTAAAGATTTTCTTTTTTAACAGATTACTTCAAACCCGAAACTCAAGTAGAATTCGGAATTTAGTTGAAGTTAAGGCACGTCAGGAACAAGAACGAGCTAAAGAGGAACAACTTGAGAGGGCTCGGTTGGAACAGCGTATGCTACTTGAGCCGCCACGGTTAGCATCAACCAAAAGCCGAAGAAGACGGTTAGACTCTAAAGACTTGTTCTGAATACAGAAATATGTAGTACATAAAAAAAAATAGCCATCGATGAAATCTTTTTTCATACTACCAACACAACTATAACTAACTTTTAGAGCGCTTTGTTTTGTTTTATTATTTACCATAAAATCGGGAGAGACGTCAGCGACTTGTTTGACACTGAAAATTGCAATATTTTGGAAATTCCTTATCAAAAACAAAGCGCAAGAGCAGTGTATCAAAAATAAGTGTCAGACAATTCGAGAAAACGTGCTTTTTATGGGCTTGATTTTATTCTCTCTTGCTTTGGACATTTATGTTATATGTAAGCATGCGTTGTTTATTTAATATTCATTTTTATTTTCCTGTATCATATTTTCCGTCCATAACATAATATATCTTAAGTTTGGTTCTGATTCCCCTGTCCCATTTCATTATGTATATGTTTCATTTCATTAACTGGTTAAATATTTTTTATGCACAGCTCCCAATCTACTTCAACTGCTAGTGGTATATCAACATATGCAAGTTCTATAAGACCTACAACTAATTCCAGTGATTTTTTATATCAGAGAGAAACATTTTGTCTAACACCAGACGATGTAGGCGCTGAATCAACATCGACTAATACTGCAAATCAAGTCGATCAAGCATCATCACAGGGAAACCAAGAAGAAATTCAAACTTTTGAAGAACAGCAATATCAAGAATCGAATACCCAAAAACAACGTAAAACAAAAAAACCGAATTTATTAACAAAAAAGACTCGAAAAAATAGAGAAAGTGGTGATTGTTCTTCTTCAACTACTGAAGACAAAGAGAACTATCGCTACATATCCGATTCAGAATCTGAGTCGGATAATAATATGGCCCCAACTACAAATATCAAATTGCCAGGAAGGCAGACCAATAATTCTCTATCATCCTTACCAGGAAATATTTTTATTCCACCTTTGAGTGAAGGCAAAGAACAAGAAACAACACCAGCTCGAAGAGCAAGCAGTTCTGGAGGAAAGACAAGTGGGAAAAAACAGAAGAACCCGCCAACAACAGCATCGGCTGCGTCGACATCGTCGGCATCAACGGTACGAGCTGGTACATCAGCTGTAAATGCTGAGCAAACAGTTAAGAATAAAAAGAAAAACTCGTCTAAATCCTCATCAGAAGAGTAAGTTTTGTGTTGTTGTTACGCTCCCTATTAGTATTTGAGTAGAAAACTGTTCGAATCCAATTTTTTTTACAATGCATGAATATTCAATGTAGAATTTGATATACAAATATTATGAATTTTATAATTGGTGTGAGAGTGTAGAAGCATCTTAATATGTTTTGTTTTAACATCTATCAGCAATTGTATATGCTAGAGTGCGGCTTTTTAATATGAATATTCTATTACACTTATATTTCATATCTAGATTGTTTATTCGAACTGAAACTTTTAAAATGTTATTCTACTAACTAGGACAAATGGGCAATAGTCAGCAGTTTTAACAATTTAACAGAAACTTACCATTTTCGATTTATTTTATAAAAACGTTAAAGTAAAATAATAATTAAAGATGGTTTCAACTATGTTCGAACTTTTTGCCCTAAACTTATATTTGTATGATGAGGTTGAAATCTGAATATTTTATCAATCAATTTTGTGTTTGTCAAATGTTTACTGTATTTAAAAAGATTGCACAAAAGTATCTTGCGTCGCGTCGTGTTGTTCTCGCTTTCGAATCATTTTTGTTGATTGATTCAATCGAAGTAAGTAATTTATTGTGACCCTAACAAAAATGCTGTCTTCTCGTTACATTGATAAACACAGTTAAAATGAGCCAAACTTGAAGCTTTGCATAGTGCACAAAAGAAAATGGTGGTGGCGGTGAGTTGCAGAGTTTGATCCCTGCAAGCCAATCCAAATAAGTGTTTTTTAAATGAACATGAGCTTGTAATATTATAACACCACCAAATAAAGATTCTGATCTCTGATGATTAATTTGGCTCTTGTGAGCTCTAATTCCAGTTTTACGACTCTGTGCAATGTAAATGAAATTATGCAGCGTTATCATACAAAAAAGTCTTCGAATGAAATTTTGTATCAAAAATATAATTTATTACTATTTCCTGCTATGTTTTGAAATGCATCGATTAAGGTCAAAAAGTTTTTTATGATTGTTTAAAGTTTGTGTAAAACAATAACTGTGCAATTTAAAAGTGCAACCTACTCTTAAAGGCTAATTTTATTCTTTTAGGCTTTTTTTTATATGACTGTGCTTCTTTGTTCGTGCAATCTATCATTGTTGTAACAATATTGTAAATCGCAATCATCCTTTAATGCTTAAAAATAATAAAATGATTTTTTGTGCACTTTCCTCCCCCAAACCAATAAACATAAATTCATCATCGACCATTTGTAAATAATACAATTCATCAAAATAAAAGTGTAACGTCGTCATCCAACAGCGGTACGAATAAATATATCTATAGCACAACCAATATTAGTCAAACAAATCCAAGCATTTTGATAAACAACAAAAACTTCAACAAAAATCCTCCGAATTTTCTTAGTTTTACGGAAACAGACGAGGTGCTTCAAATCGGCATGCATAAGGTTCTGGTTTATGTAAAGAATCACCGAGACGCCTGGCCATTTATGGACCCCGTCGAGGAAGATATCGCACCCAGATATTATACAATTATCAGAAGGTTTGATTTTCTTTTTTTTATGGTAAGCTCTTACTAACTTGCATTTAAAACGTAAATTTAAATTTATAGACCAATGGATCTACTAAAAATGGAGGATAAACTAGATAATGGAGAGTACAACAAGTTTAGCGAATTTCGAAACGATTTTAAGCTTATTGTCAACAATTGTAGATTATACAATGGACAAAATAATGGTAAGAAGAATAATAATGAATCGGTTGTGAGTTTGATTTAAAATTTGTACTCAACAGAATACACAGAAATGGTAAATAATTTACAAGAGGCGTTTGATAAGGCAACTAAAAAATATTTCGACCATATGTCGGATGATGATGAAGACTCTGCAAATCTAAACTACCCTGATTCTAAAATGAATGTCTTTCGAGAGAAGTACTTTAACAAAGAAAACTCTGAAGGAGATGAAGAAAATAATAGTGCAGCTGCACTAAGCAGTAAAGTTCCCACAAAGGTGGAAAAGCATACTTCAAAGAAATCAGAGAAAAACGAAGAAACAGAGGATGAAGAAAAAATGGAAGCTGCTGAAGTTATTCCCGATTCTGGAAGTCGTTCGAATAAAAGAAAAAGGAAAGACAAAGACAAACGAAAAAAGAAAAAATCAAAAAGCAAAACTATAGAAGAAATTCCAGAGGAGGATATTTGTAGTTCACCTGAAGAAGAGATAAAATCTCGTAAGAGGAAAGATGAATCAAGCGGCAGAAAAACGAAAAAAAAATTAAGCACCAGACAAAATGGAGAGAGCAAGAAGAAACAAAAGAGCAACGCTACATCGGTATCGAAAAAAGTAAATAAAGGTGGTGAAACTGATGAGGAATCAGAATCCGAGGAAGAAAAAACAACTGAAGTAAGCAACAAACAACCTGTTAAGGCACAAGACAAAAATGCATATGTGGGTCAAAAATCTAAAAAGGCAACAGCAGACGTTCCGAAAAAGAAAAAAAATCGAGCAAAACGATCAACGATCAGTACAGCAAGTCGATCAAAAACTGTTGCATCTAGAAATAAGAGTCAGGCAGGTCGAGTAGACGATAAAGACGCAAATGAAGATGATGTTGACGAAGATGAAGAAGAAGAGGAAAAGGAGGAGTCTAGATCTCGTAGTGTTTCCCCCTTTAAGGTCGACTTGCATAAAAAATATGCCAAAAGTGCACTTATTGAGGATATCAAAGTTGAAGAATACGACGAAGAAGACTTCAAATCTGTTTCCTCACGAAGTAGTTCAAGGGAATCCTCGGTTGAACGTCCACCAAAACCGCCAGTAGAAAGCGAAAAGCCATCAACATCAAAGCAACAGACCAAAAAGCCTGAGCACCGAAAAGAAAACTCAACAGGAAGTTCATCAGACCAATCGGTGGCCAAGCTTGACAAGGTATCACCAAGTCCATACGATGTACCGTTATTTTTGGATAAATATGATTTGATTAAACAGCGGCGAAGTCGAACGACTAATAACGAAGACAAATTAAGCACAGCAAGTGTGGCTAAAAAAGAACCAAAAAAAATGATCTCCGTTGCTGCAACTTCTTCGCCAACAACAACGACGGGACGTTCAAGAGTGCAAAGAGAGTCCACAGATAAATCAAAAACAAAGGCAAAAGAAATTGTCGAGGAAAAACAACTGGAAATAAAGGAACTGAAACCGGTAGAAGTGGAGAAAAAGGATTCACCAGAGAAGCTTATTAAATCTGATGATCAGTTTGCATTTAAAGAAACTGAACTACCAAAGACAAATACCAGCAAAACACCAAAGAAGTCAACTACAAACACAACTACAGCAAAGAAACCTATGAAGGATTCTGAAAAACCACCTGCAAAGAAGCCGACTGTCAGAAAACCTGCTGCTGCAGCTAACACTTCCACCCCTTCGCCGGTGTCCCCCCCAATAGAAAGTCCATCAAAATTAAAATTGCCCCCTGCCGCAGGAAAAGCAACCAACCTGGAAGCTTTAGAGTTAGAAACAGAGCAAACATTAAAAGATATTAATCGCTGGCTAGAGCACACCCCTAGATTTCCAGAATTTAGTTCTGCAAGTAACTCACCCTCACGCTACAATGCTCTCTTAGATGATTTTGATGCGGTATCGGCAAAGCTAGATGCTGCTGATTTTCGGCGTCCAGTGCCTATTGCGACTCCGAAAATAGACTTAGTTCCAAAACTTGTCGAGTCCCTGGACGATTTAGTTGCAGAGGCAGAAGTGCCCAGTTGTAAAAAAGATCTCATAACAGAACTTATACCAACAGTAGGGCCAAGCAGTGTTAGTTCCAGTTGTGGAACTCCACCACATTCGAGCAATTCAAACAATTCGGGTGGAAGTATAAGTGCAAATGCCTCTTCCAATTCTTCAATTGCAATGATTCCACCAGTTGTACCACAAAAACCTAAGGAGCCATCACAAATTCAACTTTTAACAAACCCGCCTCCACCACCCCACATTAAAAATCAAATGCAGAAAGAAGCTAAGCGAAAGTCGTTAAAAGAAAAACTAGCTGCAGGCACAAATCCTCGCAGAAAGGACTTGGTTGGCACTATTGATCGTTTGAAGCCGGGCAAAGCAAAAGGAAATCTTATACAAAATGTTGCCAAGCCCGACGAACTATTTCCGTTAGGCGCCCAGCAAAAAGTTAAAGAAATAAAAAATGCTTTAGTTGTGAAGACAGATGACAGTGTTCCTAAATTGAGTTTAGGCAGTGTTTTAGATAACGATGGATTTGGATTGGGGCACTCACATAGCTTCATAGATAGAGAAAAGTCGGACACTCTTTCGGAAAAAAGAGATGATCTTTCGAAGTCCAAAAGCGATGATAAGTCTCCTCAAAATGACAATGAAAAATCCTCTTCAAATTTGGCTGAAACGCCATTCGAGGTAAAGAAAGTAAGCAATCCTGATCCCAAAGGGGATTCGTCATCAGCTACACCAAACCTAAGCGCCTGGCTTAAAGCATTTGGAGTTCCCAAAAAAGCAAAGAAAATTGAAGAGGAAGAGACCAAACAACAGCAGCCGAAACCAAGTGAAACAACTCTAAATGATAAACCTACAGAAACAACAAGTGCTTCCTCAAACGTTATAAAATCTCCCACTTCTGACAACAACACATTTTCACAACCACCTCCTCGTACACGAAAGGCTAGCACTGGAAGTACAATCTCAGAGAGGTCATCTTTTAGTCAAGACCCTGATAGTCCTCGTATTGCAATCGACGAGCGTTATGGATCATACTCAGGGAATTATACCTCACCAATTGGAGCCTCGCCCATAGGGGCTTCACCAATCATGGTTTCCCCAAAACCAGAAGATGTGGGAAAACCGAATTCTCCATATCCACTTAACGGTACTATCAAAGTTGGATTCTATCAGGACACTACGACGAAAAGTTCCCCAGATAAGAGTTGCAGTCCACGAGAACTGCCCTCGCCTTACCCCCAATACTCGCAGCATATTTATTCATCAGCATCATCACCAAATGTGTCCACAACTGAGATGAGTGGCAATTCGCCCTATGGAGGAAATAGCTATGCACCTTCTGCAGGTTCTGAGGCAAGCAAAACTCCTGTTTACTCCTCCACATCCCCGATTCCTAACCTTTACGAGCAATACAAACAGCCGCAATCACAAGAATCTGATTATAACTCATCTATGTCGCCAAGTACACCAAATCCACATTCCCCTTACCAGGCAGGCGCGAATTCCCCTTACCAGCATCCAGCACAATCGCCATACCAAAATCCGAATTCACCATATCAACAAGCAACTCCTGTGGTCGCTCAGAACCAACAGCAATCGTCAGTAACGCCAAACTTGTCTTTCCAATCGTCGCCCATTGACACACCAGTTGGGGCACAAACCAGTGTTCCAAACCAAGCTATTGATAGCACAGCGGTCCCAGAGTTGCAACAACAAAATTCACCGTATCAACAACCTGCGAACTCTCCATACCAACAGCAGCAACCGTCGCCATACACACCAAGCAGTGTTGGCGCAGCATACCAGCCTCCAAATGTTTTTCAAGATGCCGCTAATAATTCAGCCCAGCAACCAGCAAAAATACCTAAACTCACAGTGGCCAGTGCTCCACAGCCTGCCCAGCAACCCGTTCCGCAAAATGATATTCCAACATACGATGCAGCGCAGCAGTATCTTGGTTATCAGCAGCAGCAAACATCATGTCAGCAACAGCAACAGCCGCAACAAGATGCAGCAATGCGATCTATGTATAATCTTAATAAAAGTTCAGATTGGAATATGGCTCAAGTGAACGAACAATTTCATCCACCAACTTACGCTCAGTACACGTTGGCTGCTTTGAGCAAAGATCTATCCAGTCCAAAAGCTCAAGATCAATATCTCCAGGAGCAACAAAACAATGCTGACACAAACCCGCTTAAGCGCCATTTAGAAAATGATGTTATGAACCCTGAATATAACACCAAAGTAGCAAAGCGAACTGATCCTCAACAGCAACAGCAACAGCAACAACAACAGCAACAACAACAGCAACAACAACAACAACCTAATAAGCACCAGCAAATGTACGATACCTTCTTGGGTTCAATCGGCTATGGCAAGCACTTGGAAATACCCCCAAATAAAGCTTTTGATATGTATAATCGAGCGGCAAATATAGGTTTTTCTAAGGAATACTCAAATCCAACTGCGACCAAAGACCAATCTCTTCAACCACAACAACAACAACAATCACAACAACAGTCCGTTGTAGATAATAGCTTAATAAACAAGCCACTTAATATGGCAAACTCCAACAGCTACAACACTCAACAGCAAATGCAACAACAAGTTCAACAGCAACAACAACAACAACAACAACACCAACAACAACAACAACAACAACAACAACAACAGCAAAATATATACAATAAGCCTCAAAACTCTTATCCTACAAATCTCTCACAAGCGTCGTCGTCTGTTGCTATAGACAAACCAAATGATTCGTTGATAAGTCACCTAAACGCTTACAAACCACAGACCTATGGAAGTCCAACTTCTTCATTGTTAAACTTAAACCATCATCCGCTCTCTTCAGTAATGGACGACGCAATGATGGGTCTGAATCAAAATACAGCCGGAGGGCCCAGCAATGGGATGGCTGGTGTAGGTTATTATGACAAAAGTATGCCACCGGCAGCGCATATGAATATAGCATCACAAATGTACCAGAATCTTACTCCCTATGGGAGCCACACAACTGCTATTTCAAGAGAACAACAGCAGCAATCAAGCAATTATGTTCCATCGGTAAACAATGTTAACAGTGCGACAATACCAACTACGGCACAATCATTAGAAGTAATTGCTCTGGAATCTAAGCCAGTCAAAAAAACGCGAGGAAGGAAGAAGGCAGTTCCTCCGGCAGCAGCAGTAGTACCCACAGTTAATGAAATTGCGACGAAAAACAACCATACACCTTCACAACCACAGACTAGTACGGGTGTTACAAACAGCCAGGTGTCCAATGCAAACACCCAACAACATATGAATTTGCATCATGCGCAAATGCAAAATATTCAAGGATTCCAGCTCTACGCGGGATTGAAAACAGGCGTCAGTGCACCTTCTAATATGCCCACGTCTACGACAGCATCTGATGCGGGAGCCATATCACTGAAGACAACTGCAGCAGCAGCTGCTAGCATGGTTCCAGGCAGCGCTTTCAATTTTGGCCCATCACCCGCTGGTCTGGGACTGTCAGCTGCTGGAATTTATGGCGACAACACGGGTTATTTGGATCAGTTCCGCGACGCTTCTAACCCGTACTACATGCCTACTTCGACTCATCGTACAGGGACAACTGATACCAGCGCAGTGGACAAGACTAATAATGCAGCGGCAGCGTCTTATCCATTCCTGGCACACCCCTCTTCAAGGACGCCAGCTTTTAATCCCTTTGTGAACGCTCCTCAACTCGACGCTAACTCACCCTTCTATCAACAGTATATGCAGCGTCAGGACGATTTTAGAGCCCGAATGATGATCAACCAGGGATTACTTACTCCAGGAGGTCCAGCTGCCTACCCTCAGCCAGGTGGCTATCGTGCGTCATCACTTGGTATCCCAAAACCGTATGATATCAACCGTCAACCGTGGTTCTAGCAGCAGGGGGAGCATGAGCAGCAGCAATAAGGCTCTCTTTAAAACTAAGTTCTAATACTGAATACAAGGGAATCAAAAACACACTAATACAAACCAAAGAAAGGTGGAATAAGGTTTCAACTTAAATTTCCCCCAAAAGTAAACCAATTATTATGAATCAAACAGAAAACAGGCCCTCCTGGGCAAGTATACACAAAATTAAATTAGTGCCTACCACGACGTCGTCTTCTTCACCAAAATTGAAGAGATTTTTTTAACTACAAACACCCTGTACCATAAACAAGAGGACTAGGAGTTTGGTGGTGTAATATTCTCTCTCTCTCTTAAGTTTAAATTAAATTATGTTTGACATTAATTTAATTTAAGTTTTATTAAATCTTTAAGATTTGCTTTTTTTCTTTGTTTGTTTAATAAGTTTTCAATATGTAGTTATTTTGTTGAAGTTAAATATTAAACTAAATATTATATATATAAAAACAAAAATATATGTATAACATTCCTTGATGTAAATACTAATAATTACTGATAATATTAATAGATTTTGTAAATAGCTTTATATATCATTTTACATTTTTCAATTCACCGACATTTCTAAGCGTAAACAAGTTTTATAAATATAAGAATGCAATATATATATATTTTTATTTTTTAAATTTAATATTTTATACAAAAAAGAAAAGCATAACATCTACACATTTAAACAGCACCACATTTGCAATGCTTATTATTTTTTTTTAATATTTTGTACAACGTAAAGGAACATTTTTTTTAATTTTTATTATTAATTGTTAAACAAAAAAAAAAAGAAAATTATAAAATATATATGTATATGTACTTTTATGTTATTTTAGATATTTTTTATAATTTTATTTTATACAATACATATATTTATATTATATATACATATATGTAGAAATATTAAGATCTAAAACTAAAACAAATTGTTAAGCTAAAAATAAATGTGTATAAAAATAAAAAGAATATATATATATATATATAATTTGTGTTAGTTATTGACAATAAGTCATTACACATAATTTTAATGTACCTAGATTAAATTTAAGAAACTTGTATAAAAGTAAAATTATTATACGATTTAATTGCAGGTATTCTGTAATAGAGAAAATTATTGATAAAACTATTAAACAAATCTATATAAAATAATTAAAAAAAAAATTGTTTTCTTTTAGTTTATTTGAAAGACGAGATGAAAATATTTTTTCTTATCTTTGTGCCAATACAGCGCTAATTTAGTGAAAATATTTTTTTTTATTTTAAGTAACTTTCTCAGTTGACTTTTATAACCATAAATTATCAAAATTGCACTTGTCCCTTCTTTTATTTGTTTATTCAATCCATTTTTACTTGTAATTTTACGTTCTTATCGATCTCATTACTGATTTTAGTTCTTGTTTATTTTGTTTCTGGGTATGCAAAAGTGTTTATGATGCTTTGATAAAAATTCCATTAGCTGTGTACAGCTTCCGTCGGATTGCTTCAATACTTGGAGTGTCTCGAACCACTGCCCGGGGAGCCGTCAGACGATTTCGAGAGGCAGGCTGACTTAGGCCCTCATTATGAATAGCGAATCGACTTAAGCTAGAGAAATCCAAGACGGTGTAATATGGGAAAAGCGAGCTACCATGTTCGATTGAAGAAACATCTCCTTTCACGAAAATTTTCACTTTTAAGATGAAAACAAAAACGTAAGTCGCAAAATGATTGATTTCAAAAACGTTTGCCTTAATTCGAACCTTCGATTCGCTATTCTTAATAAGGGCCTTACACTTGGAAGCGTTGAAGGCCGACTTTGATGCACATCCGCTCGAGACGTTTGCTGTGTTGTCAAAAATATACTGAGCTTTTCTACAGTGTCCGAAACGTTCGTCTCTTGGAAGTCAAAATAGCAACGTACAATAAAGAGAAAACTGGTAGAAACAAAACTTAGATCATTTATCGTAGCCCTGTTTCGGAATTACTTCCACAGCACCGTGTGACTGAAGTTCTGTTTTCCCGAGAATAAGCTAACTGAACGATTGATGAGTGTACAAACGTACTGCTTTGAGATGAAATCAGAACAGATTAAAGGTCCAGATCGTCGGCAGCGTGTATACAGATGACCAAATGAGAGGTTTGCTTCATGTTTCATAGTCGTAACAATAAAAATAATTGCTTTAAAAAAAAAAAAAAATTGAAAGATAATTAGGTAGATAAAGTATTAAAGTGGCGTTTCTAAAAACCTAGTTAGTGTACTCGTATGTGCCTTTTTGATGCCATAACTCGTTTGACCTAGTTTTGTGTTATGTTTAAGTAATTGAAGACTGTTTTAATTTGAGACTGAGATAAAAGCAATTTATCTTCTTATTTCGACAGCAAGTTAAGGTTATCGAGGAAGTGCAGTTTTTTTTGAACAGCAATTCCATTATTTTCGTATGACCATGCATATTTCTATTTTCTGACCTAAAGATTGTTTGATATTCTGCTGCGCTCTAAAACAATTTGTATTTGATGTGTATCTAGTGAGCAAGAAAACTGCGTTTTAGGTTGTTGGCTAAAAATGCATATAACAGAAAATTGGTGTTTTCACAAATTCGATCTTATTTAAATTTAGTAGGGCAGCGTTTTAATTGATAACAAACACAAGATGAGCTTCACAACTATTTTTATTAAATGCTTATTTAATGATATTTCGTACTTTCACATAGGCAATTTTGTATTTAGGTTTTCCGCCTTTCGTCATATTTTAATCAATTTTAATTTTTCTAATTTTATAGATTGCTGCAAGAGCAAGTTTGTGCGATCCATTATTTAATTTTTTATCAAGACATTGCATACCCACTTTAAATTAAAATCGGCGGTTTAAAATAAATGTTTGTTAAACAACTCTGGAATAATGGATTGGTTTGGTAATGTTGTACCTACCATCGCTAGTCATAGGAAGGCAATGAAGACCCAACTAAAAGTAATATCTACACGTGTTCCTATAATATTTCGAAGAAAGAATAGCAAGTTGTAAATATGGCACAAACAAATGCATGAATACCAGGTTTCAGTTGGTCTCAGACATGGAAAATTCGGAAGTGCCAAAGCTTGTCGTGGTTAACCCGGTGACCCCACAACGATTTCCATAGAGTAAAGCAGCAGAAGTATGGTTTTCTATTGAGATAATCGACATATGTAAATGAAGTAGAAAAAAGAAGAAGAGTCATAGTGCGGTAACTATATCCACTCGGTAACATAATATTTGTTATTATTAAGAATTTTTCCAGAGTGTTTTCCTCGTTACACTTCAAAGGATCTCCCGTTATACGATTAAAAGTGTCGATTTATAAAATCTACAAATTACCAAAACGATAAAAGTTGAAAAGAAAGATGATTATGTACTGGAATAAGCGTTTAAGCATTCAACAACAGGTGAGTTGATTTTTTATTATACATATGCAAGCTGAACTATATTTCGATTTATGAATCCTTACGCTACTGGATGGAAACTTGTGTGTTTATAGTCTTATTTTTGTTTGCAAACCAATTTTAATTGATACAAAAAAACAGAAAAATTGAGGTATTATAATTATAAGAATTGTGTGTATTGTAATTATAGCAAAAACAAGTGGTTTAGTAAAATTTATCAGAACAATAATATAAACGAAGGAGCGTAAATGACTAACCACTAGAAAAAAACACATAACAAAACGCCAACTAGCATAATTATTTTATTCAAGATCAACAATGCTTATTTAACCGCAATGTAATTGTATCCGCCAATTCTGGCCATACTTTTCGTTATACTTTCTCTAAATCCGCAAAGGGTACCGGTAGCGTTTGCAAGGCCGTTTACGCATTATTTTAATTGGAAAAATATTGATTACAATGATCACTAACCAAACGGATGGAAAAATTAATGGAAATTCCAATGATTGTTGTGCAGGTTTCGTGTAGGCAGATTGATTTGATTCAGAGTAAAATGTACAGTTGGGGTGTAGAAAAATGATCGTAAATGATACTATGTCTTGAAAATAGAAAAGGTGACTAAAATATTGCGTTTTTTGTACCCATACAGATTAAATTTAGGCACAGTACTTTGTCCGTTCGATTTACATGACCCAACCATAGGAGTAATTGAATACGTATCTCTCTGGCTACATCTATATCACTGTAAACAAGACTTACTATTATCGTTTCTTTCTCACTGTAGCATTTAAACTCGTCCAGTCGCCATCAAATGTAGAGACCAATTGTGTGTATCTTCTTAAGATAGGGGTACATAATGTATGAGTATCTGATAATACCAAATACGTTAATTTATACTTCAAAAGATTAATGTAAATTAAAAATAATTTTAAGTTAAAGATTCATATATTGAAACCCATTAACATCGCAAAGCGAACTTCCGTCAGAGAACTTATATAAGTTACATCGTAATCAAAAACCTTTATCTCAAACTTGTGCCGCAATAAAACAGTATCTTTTCTGTTCTGGCTTGTTTCTTGAATGACCAATGAGCCGAGAAGGTGGCCTACGTGCAGATGAATATCTTCGCCCTCAACCTCACCACCAAAACAAGTAAGCGACCATGCAAACACACTCATTATGTTTATATCTTTATGTTCGCAATTTACACTAGCTTTGTTAACATTTTAGCTTTAATATAAAGTGGTAATCATTTTGTATGAATAATTCTGCTTGTTTTGCTTTCTTCAAATCAAATCCAACAGATAATAAATCAATCAATCTATTGTAAGAGACAGCGGCGAGGTGGTGCGGTAGCGACCGTGTCATGTCGATATAGACACTTAAATAGGAATAAGAACATTAGCTCATGACCCTTGTAATTAATAAAAAAGTTATTCGTACGGAAATCCTGTACATTGAACTGTCTCATTATTTCACAGCTAATTGGCATTTTTTGTTTAACTATGGCAATATTCTTTTTTACGTAGTTATAAGAAGCTGTATTGTTTCAGGAAATATGGGTTTTGACATTAACCAATTTCATTTTTATGTTCTTGGGCAATAATTCAATCTTTATTTGACGTTTTTTATATAAAATTAATGACAATAACCTCAATTAAATATAAAATCTTAAAAGTATATACAAGGTGACCCGAAATGTATCACCCTATTGAAAGATGCTATAAATTTAAAAAAAAAATCGCGGCAACTGTCAGTTTTGTGTTGTGAAGTAAGCAGAAAGATGCAATATGTAATATTATAAATCCATCCATTGAGGATAAGTAATCGTATGCAGGATTGTAAAAGAATGTAATCTTCTGAGATCCATCCATTGAGGATAAGTAATCGTAGGCAGGATTATAAAAGAATGTAATCTTCTGAGATTGTAATCTTTAAAAAAACGACAAAAACAAATGGAAGAAAGTTAAAAAAAACAAAGAATGCATCCATTTTCTCAAATTGCAGTCTTTTTTATTCCTAAATGAATGGTGATTGCAAATTATGAAGTCGAAGTCTCAAAGTGAATTCAGTGAATGCAAACTTTTAATTTAATTCAATTAATGATTTATAAGGACTGCATTCACAAAAGGTTGCGTAGGACGTTGAGTATGAAACGTCGAATCATGCTCACCAATGAGGTTAATTATGCAATGCAGCGTGTATCGAATAGCTTCTATGTTAGTTCCATAATGGCAATAACTTAAGGGTAAAAAATCAGACAAACGGTCGTTTCATTTTAATTATAACATAATACCATCGGTTGATTTTTCTTTGGCCACCCTGTCTATAACTATACCCGAATAAGAATTGTTAAACAAACAATTAAAATTATCAACAACAATACCTACCAGACCAGTGTTGATGTTAACAAGAAAAGATATAAAAGAGATAAAATTTCCATATTTTTTAGATTTAAAACTTCAGATTAACAAATTCTTTAACATTTTTCAATTATTCAAAATTAATTACCTACCATCATTTTTAGTTATTTTATCTGAAAGTTCTATTCTTAACGTCACTTTGCAAGACATTTTATAAGGTTTAGTCATAAAAACGGATCTTATAATAAGCAGTCAATCATATAGATACATACATACATCCAAGCATAGTTAAATAATTCAAACGATATTCGATTACTGAAATCATTAATTTCAATGAACATTATTATTTCAATGCAATATATTGTCTGTCTGTATGCTAATGTCAGGGATGGCGGCAGGCGATAAGCTGGACAGATGTGATGCATGTACCATTGTTAATAAAATAATTATTTATAGTAAATATTTTGAATATCAGAGTATCGATCAGATCGTGATATTCTAAAAAAGTATCTTTCACTCACGATTTATGAAATGTGTATATTTATAAAGGTAGTTATATATAGTATGAATGTAGAAGGTATGTTGAGCGTGCGCGTAATAACCCTAGACAAATTGTGGAATTATAAACTACTATTGTGTATCCTTGAACTACGATTATACAATTAGTGATTGGTGCAATACTTTGTATGGTAGACGCCAATTTGAATAATTATAACATAGTAAGAAGCTTATGTATTTCGACTTGTGCAACAACGTCTCAGTAAATTTACATACTTTTCTATTATAATTTTTCAACTTTATAAGAAAAAATAATTTAAAAAAACTTATGGAATCAGCTAGGCACTCTTTTGCAACTCTATGAACACCAAAATATTCGGTTGTGTAAGATATTTCATTTGGGTTTAAACATAAAAGTGCAATGGTAAAAAACTGTTTTTTCTTTTTTCTGTACCTATCCTTTCAGTCTGAGTGTATCGACACCTAAAACATAAACGGTTTTAGGTGTGAGTGTCAAGGGATAATTTTTTCAAAATCGATACTTATACTTAGTATTGTTAAAGCGATCCGACATCTGCCAGTGCGCTACTGGTGCATTTTACGTCCGTAAGCAAAACTTATCGAAACTTGACAAGCTGCTATACCCTTGTGTTTTTTCAGTTACAGAAGAGTTCCGTATACCTACATACATACCATTAGAGTTCTGCCTCAAGGCTCAACCATAATGAAAGAAACGGTGCGTACGGGATCGTTTGACAGTCAGCCAAATATATGTGTAATTTTCTTGTTTTCGGATCCAAGCATTATGGGTGACTAAAGGAATTGACATGCCCATTGCCCATGCTCTTAAGAAATCTTGACATATACGAAATTAAGACATAAGTTTCCATTCGCTTTCGACGATTATGGTTGTACGTGCGGTTTGTTGCTTTTGGCGATATTTTTCATTTCGAATTCTATTTTTTACAAAAACTTTTAAACGTGCACTTCCAACTATCTCGTAAACGGCTGCACTAATTTTGAAGACAAGTAGATTATGAAGTACCCCGTCTTGCTCTTTAATTGATTATAATTTGTTATTTTAAGATCAATTTAATTTGGAATCATTCTGTTCCACCGACTTTCTTTGGTAAAACTGTTTATTCTTAACACAGTCTCATTGAAACATTCACTTTTCAATTATTCGTTTATGTAAGTTGGTTTTTTTAAGGAAAATACTAATTTAAAGAATATAATGTTTAAAAAAAATATTTGTACTTGCTTTATTTGTTCTTCACATTGAATCTTGTTTTGTCTTAATAAAATTCAAAGATTTATCTGCATAATTTTAACTCTATACAAAATAATTAGGCAAGTCAATTAAAAAAAAAAATTAAAAGAAGTTTATTATAACCAGTTTCTCCAAAAACATTTAAATATTTATTGTGTTGTTAAAACCTTAAAATATCATTATTTTTCTATTGCACTAATCGCCAATAACCGAAAGTCCCATTTAAAAAAAAAAACTCTTCCAAGCTAACCGTTCGTTTACAGATTTTATGACGTTACAGGTAGTTATAGATATATAGTAAGAATATTGAATATTGAATATAGTATTGAATATTGATGAATATTCTTTTTTCATTTACTTTGATATAAACTCCAGCAAGTGGTTTTAAGAGTAAATGTTTGTTAAATCTTTGATCTTATAGTGGACTGTTTGAAGCATTGTTTCAATTTTTTTTTCGGAGTCCTAAGGTCCGAAATTTTGAAGAGCGTTTGAACCTAATTATCTCGAAAACCGTTAGTCTGAAAAAAAACTTGCCGAGCACAAATTTGTAGCAAAGTTATAGGCAAATAAAAATCAATGTTTTACTTGCTTAGTATTCGGAGTCGCGGAATTTTTTTGTTTTTCGTATAACATAAAAAAGTCAAGGTTAAATTGGTGGACAATTTCATAACAAGCAAATCTTTGTTTTTACTTTTTTATTTGAGCTTTTCTGCAAAAAGCTATTTCAAACAGAAATGACCCTTGACCTGTACCTGTACGCCCTCTCCTTTCTTTACAGAATCATTTTCTCCTCCTTTCTTTTAATGGCTCAATACTCTTATCTCGTTGCTTTTGTTTTACGTTAATGCATTGTTGCATGTGCATATTCTGTTATACCCTTTTAGAGAACCAGAAACGCATCCTTAAAATTTAGTTCGAATCTCTTCGAAGCGATCGGCTAAAAAACTTGTTGTTTGGCGGTTCCCGCAATTTGTGGGAAAATAATAAATTAAAATTATTATTAGTTTTGTGAACTTAAACTTTCTTGGCAAGAGTCGCCCAACAAATAACAGTGTGGTCAAAAAAATTTATATGTTATGGTATTTTATTTTTTGGTGTTTCAATAATTGTGAATACATTACCAAGAAGAATAATATGAATAAAATTTTTTGAATACATTCTTAAAGTTGACCTCCGAAAATAAAACTTATAAATCTGTCTTTTTTTTTTTTTTTGGGGTGCTTTCTGCAACTGACCAGTTGTTTCCGGATTGATTTTAGTGGAAATAACTGGTATATTTTTATTTAAATTTGCGGTAACACCAAGCCCGCTGACAATAATATAAATTTTGTAAACTGCATTTAACACAGTGTAGGTATTTTTAAACACTAGCTAACGGTTTTTTTCTTCTTTTTTGTTTGTGTTTCATCGATGTCGTTACATTATTATCTTTGCAAAAATGAGTTCAATGGCCAAGTTCAAATTAAGAAAAAATACCAAAGAGAGATTTATTTATTCATGCTATTTAAATAAATAAAAAAACAATCATTAAAATAAAAAAGGACATTTTTAAATGATTTAAATTAGTTAAGATCAATATCTGAGGCAAGTTTGTTTTAAATATGTCAGTATGATTGTTATAATGGTTAGGGATCTAATTCACAAAAGTTATGATTCAAATTAAAAGAATGAAATATATAGAATCCCAATATAGGATTATTTAATAATTTTTTTACCCATGAGGTTTTGGCATTTATTTTTTTAAATTTTATTTATTATTTTAATAAATAAATAAATTTGTTCTGGCAGCTCTTCTCTGATTAAAAGTTTGTACATAAATAAAAAATATGGGATGTTGCATGAAGGTTATGAAAAATTTGAAGAATTCCAAAATGTGATTTGTAATACTTATGCCAATATTGCATCATGCATTTTAAGATGAAGATCAAGTTTACCAAAAGTAAAAAAAAAAAACTTTCTCCTTTATTGTGAGCTCTGTGGTAATCGATTGTTTTTTTTTTAGAAAAAAAAAAAGAGATAATACGGTGGTCGGCTCATAAATCATTATGATTTTCCATAAATATTTTCATGCTTTTGGAGATGCCTTTGACCATTTATTACCCTATACGTTGCTTCTATAGGTCGGGAAGTCAGATCATACAGCATAATTTTATTGTTTATAGCGCAAAGTTTTGGAATGGTTTCAATGAAACATGATATTACGAAATAAGTGCAAAATAGAAGGTTTCGTTTGCCGTCCGTTCGGTCTTGTGCAGATGGTGGTCGGTTGTTCTGTTTTCTTTTCCCTGAGCTATGCATGAGCCCTGAGCCTTAATGCATATATATGATGGGCAACTCTCTCCGTAACTAATATGGTTTTTCATTGGTCACAAAAAGTGTTTTTTTTTTTTTTTGATCTGGTTATAATTTTTCCCCATCTTTTTTTAGATTTTGCGTTTCATTGGTCAAAAAAATCAAATCTAGATTACGTCTAGATCAAAATCTCGAAATCTCGATTTGAAGTGAGATTTTTACTTCTACTTTCACATACACAACAATGTGTGAGACTGTCAACTTTTAAAGTTAGCGCGAACTCAGTTTGTCTCTCTTTCTCTCGCCAATTTATAAATGAACAAACATAAAACGATATACACAAGTATAAAACAAAAAATTTGTTTGCGTTTCATTCGGCAACATAAATCTGAAATCTCAGAGCAATATCGGAAGTTTCCAATGAAAAACCACATAAGCTAGATCAAAAAATAGCGAATTGGTCTGTTTCTTCAAGTTTCTTTAAGTTTTGGTTACGAAATACAAACGTAAACTGCTCTACCGCTCGCATTTTTCAAGTATTTTAAGTACTTTTTTTTTATTAAATGAATGTATGTATATAGCTTGATCTTATAAGATAAACATTTCGTTTATATGCTCTATTAGGGGGTTTCACATTCAACTGCAGGCATGACAAGCGCGGCATGATGAGCTCAGTTTTTAAAGTGTGAACGCTTCATCATGCGGCTGCCCAAGCGGCATGATGGCTTTCAAAATATTTTGATATTCTCCTGACGATTCTGGTGGTTGACGGCCTGCTTGACTAGTGTGAACGCAAACTATCAAGCGTTCATCATTCCGCGCTGGTCATGCCTGCAGTTGAGTGTGAACTCCCCTATTATGGACATTGATAATGAGATTAAAAAAATTAACATAATACAACAAAAGAATCAATAAAAATAATGAATAAGTAAATAAATAAAATACATAATTAATAAATGTAAGTACATACAGGATATAATATTTAAAACAAAAGGAGGAAAAAAAAAAACAAACAAACAAATTTTACTTGACAGCTGACTTAATAAAATTTTTTTAACTTCCGTGATGCACTTCCTTCCATTATGGGTAAGATGGTCATTTAAAATATTGGAAAGGAACTTTTCGTATGTTCTTACCGATACTATGTTTCCATCAAGCACTTAAACGTGTTTTGACAGATTTATGTGTAATACCATTTTGAATCAACATACAAATTTATTGCCTAAATTTTCATGATTAAAAATGAATCTCCTTTTGAGTGAATGCTTACGTTCAAAATTTTATTTTAGATGTCAACAATTAATTTGTCAAATATTGATTTGAATTTTGTTAATTTATTTTCAAATTATTTTCTTAATTTTCGGCTAAACCGATTTCATTCGAACTCGGCATAGCACTTGAATTGAACGTTTATACAACAAAATGACATTTAAAGTTTTTGGCTAAACAATCGCTTAATGATAGCTACAAACTTGATGTCACGTTTAAGCTATTTTTTTTATATTTTCTCCTTTCAAGTATAAATAACTAGCAGGTTCCCGTGCGTTGGTACGGCGCGGAGCGGCGGAATAAACCCAAGTACTCGATAAAGTTATTTTCACATTAAAGTTTCTTCCACAGGAACCGTGCCTTTTCCGGGACAAAAATACCCTTTGATTTAATCCAGATTCCAATCACATGAATCACATGAATTATGTGAATGGACTCCTTGCGGAATGGACTCCTTGCGGAAATTATCGCTTAGAATGAAATATCAAGAAATATTTCTGCCCACATAATAAAAAAATATAAACCTCAGAAATAACCACTGACATAATATCTGAAATAAATATTTCTGATGGAGCCGCGGCCTTCCCATTCACATGTGTCGTTGAGGTGTAAAAGCCAAACAAACAAATCTCCCAGTCATAAAACATTTAACATTTAAGCCTCTCCTCAAGTAACCGTTCAAAAAATCAGGTCGATCTCTTGTTGTTCTGTTAAAGACATTTGCGGTACATTTTGCGGAATAAAAAGTAGCCTGTTTATTGTTCCAGACTAAATCTGTCATCAGATGACAAATTATTATAATTGAATTTTTTAAAATTTTAAGTGCGTTTTTAAAGCTCTGTGAAAAACAAAAAAAATCTATCCGCATGGGAACCGTACATTTTTCGAGATAAAAATTAATTAACCTATATGTTTTATTCTAGATTATAATCAATTTCTGTACCAAATTTTATCCAGATCCGTTCAGCCGTTTTGGCGTAATTGAGTATCAAACTTACATAAAAACATTTACATTTTTAGTACAACAAATTATCGTTTCTTGTAAATTATTTATGTCCTTCTTTGGAATAACAAAATATGATCAATTTCGTTTAAACCTAAGAAACGTGCTTACTTAATTTCAACTCAATTACCTCGGAACGAGGCAATCCTCCCAAGAAAAATATGAATTAAATTTGCAAGCCAACGACCTTAAAAAAACTTTCAATATTTTTAAATGATAATGCTGTCATTTTTGGCATCTAAGCTACCTACATAATTATTTATACCGTCTTTAATTTTTTTTTAACAATGCTTTTTTAGTATAAAGCAGTTAAACAGTTTTAAGTCGTTAAATTTCATAAGGAGAAAGTATGTATTAATTTTATTTTAGAAGCAAACTTGACCTTCATCCTTAAATGTATGATGCAATATTGACACGAGTCTTACAAATCATGTTTCCGGAAAAAATTTTAATTGTATTCAATAAGTTCCAAAATTTAAGCTTTAACGAAACAACAAACAGTAAAACATTAAACAAATGTCTGGTAATAAATTACACAATCAATCATTATTGTTATTACCAAATTAAAGTAAATTTAACAAGTAGCGGGCCGGAATTTTTTTTTCATTGCATGCAAGTCAACGGTTTTGTTTTGTTTTCTTTTTATAAAAAAAAACCGTAAAATATTTAGATTTTGTATGAATAATTTAGTAATTATATGAAGATATCGATTTTTTAAAAGTTTACATTGTTATAGTGGAAGAGGGTTAAAAATGTATTTATGAAATAAGATAACAATATAATATTGAAGATCATTATTAGATACAAATGATCAAAGAGCATGTCTTAAGAGCAAATTAAAAGCCTTGAACTTGTACAAGTGATTGGGTAATGTTTTAGCAAGATCCGATTGCATACAAAAAAAAAGTTCCAACAATGTCTTTAGCTTTTAATACAAAAATGGTGTTCAAGCTTCCGCTTTGCCAATTTCAAATAATATTTTTTTTTCGGGTCAACGACAATTGAATTTGAATGTGTGGTCTTAACCTCACTTGAACCATATTGTAATTTTTGTTTTTGCATTTATCTGTTTATGTCTGCATATTAAGTTTAATGACTATCTAGTTTGTAACAAAAGTTAGATACATTATTTATTAATTTTGCAAGTTAAAAAATTGTGTACCCTTTGTTTGTTTTTATCGCAAGGAAAATCTTAGTCACGCCTTTTGAAATTGTTGGCAATACAAATTGTACGAAAGTGGTAGCATATGGCGGGTGTGTCGCTTGTAAATTTTCTGGTTTTAAGTTAAATTAATCGAGATACTGGTATCTTATAACGCTTCCTTTAAATTGTTGTTACAGAAATAGAATTTGTGGATGTGCAAAATTTAAATTTATTTTGGGCAGTTTTTTTTTTTTTTTTTTTTTAATGTCATGTGCTAACGGAATAAATGTAAATGTTTCCGCATTGCATTCAAAAATTTAAGCTTTTAACAGCAAAATTGTTTTAATTTAATGTTTTTTAATGTTTTATCGAAAAGTTGTCAATTGAATTGCATATAAATATCTTGATAAAACGATTAGATATCATTATTGAGTATTTTTTATTAGGCTTCGCGAATTGGTTTGCAGTTACCAGTTACCCCTCTTCTACAAGACCTTGAGCTGAAATTATTAATTGCGCGTCGAGGGGAAACAATATTGTGTCAAGTCGAAATAAGTGTTTTTTTATTTCTTCTTTCTCGTTAAAGACTCAACGAATCTTAAATTTCATATTATAAAAATAGGAATTGATAGTCAAATCAATATGGCATCCAAAAATTTTGTAAAGCTTTTTTATTTATTTTAAAATAATTTAAATTTTTATTTTTTATTTTTACAAATTTGAAGCACTCCAATTATATGTGCTTAAGCCCGTATGATACTTCTTTTTTTTCTCATATTTGATGCATTAAAATGTATTAAACTTTCAGTCTTACATAAAGGAGACAGCATGTTTTTTTTCAGAAAGAGAAAATATGTTATAATGACAAAAAAAAAACAAATCAAAAGAACATTTTACAATTGTAAGTACCTACATATGTTTTTTATTTATTTTGTTCAGGTATTTTTTCACTTAAATGCAGAGGTCATCCGTAAAAATTTTTAAATAGTTTGTTTTTTGTCGTTAAAACTGATTTCGTTTGCCAATTTGCGATTGAAACCTATAATAATATTTGAAGTTTGTCTGGCACGAACATTTTTAATTGTACGAATCTTATTTTTCCCCGACATAGAAAACAACGTGCTGAGTATTTTTTTCTTTTCTTCTGTTTCTTGAGTTTTAATTTCAAAACTGTCAGACTATGTTTTTATCAAATTTTTATTTAAGCAACAAAAATGATATCTTCCATTTTCCCCTTTTCACAATAATTTTGTTTACAATGTCAAAAAAATACGAAACTGTCAAAACGGCCCAATAAAAAAAATTTTTTGTCATTTTGTATAAAGAAATTGAAAGAAATTTCAGTTTGAGCCAAAAATAACTAGATGTCGTTAGTTAACTCTATTTTCATAGATTGTTTTGTAAATTTTATTTTCTTCGACTTTCATTTCAATTCCTTCATACGAAATTATACAAAATTTTCGATCGACATCAGGCGATCATGTTTTGTATTAGGCACATACATTTTAAAGCGAACGTAGATTGTATGCTAGCTCCACTCATACAAACAACACTTGTGTCATGTGTATTAAAATGCAGAGTTTTTATAAACATGAATTGTTTGTGTTTACCGATTTCTATTTGACCCTTGAAGTGTGGAAAAAAACAATTTTAGTGTTGGTTTGAGTGTGATTTGGGTAAATGGGTTGTATTTTTCGAGAGTGTATGTGTCGAAAAGTACGGACAAAGTTAAATAGATTTACAACAACACTATTATGTGTAACAAGTACCTAAATATTGACACCCATGACACATTGGTTAGATTCTCTATTTTACATATTTTATTTTCGATGTTTTAACGAAATCTATAACTTAAAAGGAGGAGTTAGTTTGATTTTTACTTTCCAAAATCAAAGGTACTCAAAGGCATATTAAGTTTTCGTGAAAAGAAAAATTTCCAGACAATAAATAAAAATTACATTTGAGATGAAAGAGAAGATGATAAAAGTGGGCCTGGCAATTCTGTTTGCATGTATAGTCACTGACATTTAAACAGTTCCGCCGATCAAACTAAATAGGTTTAAAGTCCAGTCATTTTAGGGTTTAACCTTGAAATTAAATATAGAAAGCTGGAAACTCGTATACCTAAGCGTTCTAAAAGTTTTCTAGAAAGTCACATAAAATCTCGTGTCTGCAACATAAGTTGTTTTATACTAAGTTTCCACTAACCACTTATTAATTGATTTGACCAGATTTATCCATAATCTCCTTTTAAATCACTAGATTTACCATACAAATGTAAATCCAAAATCTTCATGATTAAAAATTCATCCCTTATAAATCTTTTGAAAATTACTCAACACACACCCTTTTAGGATTGAACGCTTTCATTTTAAATGTCATTTTAGATGTTGACAATGAATTTGACAATACATTTTGTAAATATTTTTCATTATTATTGATTTTTTTTCAAAATAAAATACTTTAATTGCATTATTTCGACGAAATATTATAGATTATTAGTGATTTTTGTGAAATAAGTGCATTTTATAGTTAATAAATATAAAATTTCTGAACGAAATATTGCTGTGTTTTGCAGTTGTCAATCTCTTGTCAAGTTAATCACTTTATAAATCTATTTGATTTTGACCGGTGGAAACGATTTTTAATCTTCTTCTTTCAAAACAGGGTTTTATTTTTAGTGATAACATAGTATTTTAGTGGAGACATAGTTTTAAGTCAACGGTCGCGAAATTCTCTGTTCTTTGAGATTATCTCGGTTCATATAGCTCCAATGATGTTAACATCAAGACGTTGGCGATGTGGTTGGAAGATAGTAAGAACGTTCCTAGAGGTAGGAGGGATATAGAAAAACTTATCAATATTTTAAAATTATCAACTTTTTAGGATCGCAGAATTTTTGTAGGATCGAAAACATCAAGACATTGATAAATAAAATAAATACTTAAGGCCCCAAATGCCCCAAATGGTTTTCTTGAGGAATACCTGAATTTACATTAAACTGAGTCGAACAATTATTTTTGCATAAATCACGCACTGTTAAACCTATTTTCTAAATACAAATGACGAAATCTATTCTAAAAAAAATCTTATAAAACCAGCAAACATTTTTTAGCAATAATTTTCGAATGTCGTTTTTTAAAATGTACGTTTCGTAATAATTTTAAACGATTAAAATTGCCTAAGTATCTTGTTAACACAATATTTTTATTATGTACTTAAAATCATTAACAACAATTTAAAGTGATAGTGTATTTTTCAAACTTAATTTCCACAAGCTGATTCCAATCACTTAGATATCACAGAAGTTGTTGATTACTATAGAAACAAGTTCGGGTCAAAAGTTAACATCATGTAAATCATGCCACATAAAACAACATTAAGAAGATTCCTTGGTAATTGATTTCAATAAAGTATTATTTAACAATTTTAATTATTAGTTGTTAATGTTGTTTGATTCTGTTTATGAATAAAAATAACGTTGTTTTTTTGTGACGACGTTATTTGAATGTTGTTGGAATTGCGCTGCACGTTAGTTGTTGTTTTGTTGGCGACTGGAAAGATCAAAATGTCGTTTCTAAAGGTTAATAACCCAACTTAATGAAAACAAAAATTGATTAAAAACAAACTAATATAATTGATTAACACTATTACTTAACTCTACAATTGCATAAGTCGTCTTATTAATTCGAAGTTATTTGATGGGCTTAAGGGAAACGTCTACTAACACAGGGTTAGAGAAAAATTTAAATATATTTATATTTTTATATTTTTTAATGGATTATATTATCACAAAGCACATCATTAATTTGTTCAGTGTATTATTGCGCATCAGTTGCTCCAAATAATTTTAAATATTTATTCGGTTGTAAAATATTTGAATGGAATTTTTCTGATGCATCAGCCGTTTTCAGTTTTAATAAGACTAATAATCTGAAGATTCTGAAGTTCCATTTTGTTCCAAATAAATTTTAAAAGTGTCTTTTTAATAAAACAAACAAATTTGGCATTCAAAATTCAAAATGTTAAAAAGAAAGAACGTTGCAATTGTGCGATTCTCCTTTCATTTACATTTTAATCAAAGATCCGACTAGTGGTGAATATAAATCCAGGGTTGTTATACATTTTTTTTTTTTTTTTTTACTCACCGACAGACGTTAGTGCATCGTTAAAAATATGAAGTTAAAACCCGATACATTTTAGAACTCCCATAACTAAAATAGTTTTAATTGGTGCAACTGAACATGAGTTAATTCAAAAAAAAAAAAATAGTATAAAATCTACTGAAAATAAAAACATCGAAGAGTCAGCATTGGTCAAACAATGAACTAAAATGAACTGAACCCTTATTTCACCCAACTGTTCATTCCTTTAAAAAATAATAATTTAGACTGCTCCAAAGTTCAAACTTAATTTTTGGCAAGTTAAAGGCATTTCCCAACTGGGGTCAAGGGTCTAGCCTAACTCGAACTGAATCAGGCTACAAAGTCATCATGATGACTTACAGTTTACAGAACATAAACAAAACCTGAAGCTGTAGTTAAGGAAGCTCTCAGTCACTGAGTCTTATCTTTATCAAGATCGGATGAAGAAGTGCTTTGTCGCTTTGAAAGAAAGATCTAGTCATTTGGACACGTATTCAACGTCTTGGAATTGTTGGGTCATGTAGAGGGAATGAGGAACAACTTACTTTTTCGAGGCTACTCCAGTTGAGGAAGGTCAGCATACATAAAACTTGGTGTACGAAACACGGTTAGTTCAAATAAAGAATTTCTGGAGAGGCATGTTGCTTGGACACAAATATAACTTAAATTTAGACTGGCTGTAGAAGCATATTGGTTGACGCTCAGAACTGGCCCAATTGGCAGAAAAAGAAGACTCAGAATCTGGATCCCCAGCAATCGAAAAATCTTATGATTCTGAAAGATGTAAAGTGTTGCAATGAAAGCAGAAACGGCAGCCTATAATAAAAATTTCGGAAAGTCTGACAAAGGCAATTATAATACGGCTATCGGATGACCAATGAGGGTTTATTCAAAATCAACCACAGATGCTATCATCGAGAATCATGCAAGTTGGTGATCGTGGATATGTTCGAGCAAACCAAAATGCTAAGAATCACCAAAATGTTAGAAGGTAAGGTAATGTGAAGGAATCAGAAATTAAAGTAGTGACTCTTTGCTGAAGATGGACTCATCATAAGTGATGGATATTGTACCTTATGCAACGAGTACTTGATCTATTGGTGGACGTTGTCAAGGAAAATTAATGCCGAACATTTGGCCCCAATAATCATTTGCGTGGGAGAACTCTGAAATTTTCTGAACCGATGACTGCTTAAAAGAAGGCTCTCAATTGTAATAGTTAATCCATTACATACATTCACATTTTTGAGCAGCTGCGATGAAAATTCTTCGCATGACAACAAGAGTGACAAAACGGATAAAAAGGAAAACCAGAACTGTGAACCATGCTGATTTTTTTTGGCGAAGTGATCATTAACAATTTTTAAAAGAAGACACCTCAAATCCCTTATAAGCTTCTATTGAAACCATTGCGCTATTAAATGTTTAATTTAGATACGCCATTCAAAATTTACGATTTAAGATTTGTTTGATATTCAATAAACCAATATAAGCAATATGCGCATAAGTCAAGAATGGACTAGAATAGATGAATAAGCGGAGTAATAAAATAACTCAAACCTGCTTTAGAATAACACAAAAAAACTTCCAGATATGATTGTCATCTTATTTAAAAGCCGCACCTGACTTGATTTATTAAAAACCAATAAAATTATCTTATAAAAGTTTCCATTAGGTGATTTTTTAAAAAGTCATAATTAGTTTCCCGAAATTAAATACTTATAATTAGCGCGGTATTTCCCATAAAAAAAAAAAGATCTACTTGCGGTCAACCATGCAATTATCGCACGCAATTTGTCTACTTTACCCTTCGTTTTTTTTTTTTTTTTTTTTTTTTTTTTTAACTTATTACTTTTAAATAAATTATTTTTTCTATTGTTTTAAATAAACCATTCCTTTACAACACTTAAGTTTTCTTATGATGAATTTGGTGAGGCGTAACGACCCTAAGCCATTTTAATTTCCGAAGTCAATTGATAAATTGAAAAACCATTCCCTCTTGTTCCATCAAAATGCTACTGCTGCATGGTGGTGCGGAGAGTGCTGTATATAAACCAACCTGTGTTGATTCTAAGCAAGAACTAATATACTATATATGCGGTTGTCTATCTATACTGAAATGACCTTACCTAAAACAAATCGGCAAGCGGCAAACCACTTTCAAAATGCAAACTTGCCTCAATTATCATGATCACTGACCACCGAACGAACGTTCTTATACTTGCGATAACTATATGAGCCATAGAAGCAAACAAAAGAATTTAAAAGTGACGCTGGTAACTGTGTGTGACTAAAACTGGATTTGCTGCTTCGGTTATAAGCCCCCAAACGACGGCTTTATGCTTCGCAGTCAACGGCACAAGGTGATTCCCTGATGACTCGTCGTTGTATTTATTTATTTTTTTTTTGTTTGACTTAAGCGAAGACGCATGTTTGTTTGATTTCGGTTTCAATTATTCTTGGTATAAGTGAAGACGTTACAGGTCTTTCCGAAATGAAAAAACCACTTTCCAGAATTCGAAAAAGAGTAATTCCCCATTCACAAAACTGCACCTACTTAATCATGCAGGTCAGCGATGTATCCATCTCAAACAGTTGCTCGATATTTTACAGCCTAAGTTTGCATAAATGTAAAGAGAAAAAATAAAACCCGTCGCCAGTCAGTCAAGGGGTTTCCCAAATTTCATTTACAGAATCAACAAGACTGCGTGATGGGAAATTTTTTTACAACCATGGAAGATTTATCGATTAAAATGTCATAAAATGTTCGCTGGTGTATCTGACAGATTTCAAGCAGATCAAGTAGGTGATTCAATGATTATTATGACTCTCGACATCACATTTATGTATGTGTAATGTCGCAATCGTCTTTTGCAAAACCACCGCACCACCCATAAAACAGGTGTCAAGCCATCATGGTCATTGAAGTCCACTCAACTCAATACTGCAAGAATTGGGTTTATGTTGGTTTGCTGGAGTGCTGGATGCCTGGGGGTGTGTTGTGTGATGCAGATAAACTTGTGTGTAAATTTGGGTGCGACTTTGCATATTTCCATATAAAATGTGAATGTGAGTTAGTCTGAATTTACACAAGGCTTTTAATCCTTTTATTTTGGTGAAGTGGACATCACGATTGCTAATGACAGATTTCGGATTTTATTTTTTTTTTTTTAAATGGGGATTCCACGTGCTGGTAAGCTCTGAGAAGTCAAGGAAAAGTTTAAATTTGATGATTAATCAATAAAATATAAAATATATTTATTCTTTTACCTCACCACACAAAAAAAAAAGAAGAAGAGATTTACATAACGAAAATAATCCAGCTGTTTGCCGTGATGATGTGCGGGGATTTTTGTGTATCATTGCCAAATTATTTTAAATTAAAGAAATGAAAAAAAAAAGACAGATATGGCATTTTGGGGGCTTGTCGCATCTTCAGATAAATATATACAGAAACTTCGGAAAGGAAGTGAATTTTAAAAGATTTTAAGTTTAAATTGAGGGCACAATTTTATTGCTGCATGCGCTGTGCTTTTTAGGTTTTCATTATAAATTAGTTATTTGAGATATGTATACTCATTGCAATAATACGTATGTCGTTATAGTCATATATGTATTTATTATGATGTATTCAAAAGATATAGTGTCAGGTGTTGTGTCAGGCTATTATCAGGAGGTCGTAATATTCATTCTTATATACCTTTCAGGCGGGCAATTACCTGTTGCAAGGAAATGACAAATCCTCAAAGAGGCCATGATGTCATGCTGGCATCTCATTTCTGTTAAAGTTCTAGATCCACTCAATTTCTGCGAAACTAAAAACGCACAAAAACAAAGAGATTAGTTTTGAAAGTGTAACCCACAATTACAAGGTCTTGTAATTCGGCCCTAAATTCGGGGTTAAACCCGTGCCTCAACTTAATATTATGTTCTGCTTGGTCACGCCATCGTTGGTGCTTTCCTCTTGCTTTCACGCAGACTCCTATAAGAATGGATACGGTCTGGAACTTTGTTGTCCAATACCTTAACCACAACCATTTAATACGTAACATGTCTAACTAAATCGATATCCCCAAACAATATCGAAATAGACTGATCCGAAAATCGATCAAAGGATTTTTCGCTCTTCCTATAATATCTGATTCTGACAGTATTTCCTAGACTCTGAACCAAAACTCAACCTTGTAAATTTAAGTCCATCATGGTTTTCGGTATAAAATTCTAAACATTTAAATTAAACACTATCGGAAGATGGTGCAGTTTTTTCCAATGGCAGCGACAGTGAAACGTAATATTGCTCAAGACCATCGAATGTCTATGACTATATTTTATGGAATAATTCCTCAGTTTTACGGCCGTAACGTGAATTTCGGCGCAGATTTTTAAAAACCCGCTCACTGATATCAAACTGCTCGCTCTAATAAGAATACCACCGCTGCAGTTGAAGATGTCTCGAAAGATGCAAAAAAATTCTGTGCTCTGTTAATGTAATGCAACTCTTCAGCATACCGCAAGTTTTTCAAACTTGAGGTGGTATCTTGTACATAAATAGATAATATTAAAGTTGAAGAATTTTAGCGGGCTGTAGGTCAGACATAAATAGAGCTTAAACACTAATGGACATTTTACTTAGCACACGTATTCATTATAAAGAATCAAGAGAGTTCCCTTTCTTTTTCCGGTCATCTGTCTAAATAAATCTCTTGATGTATATAATAGAATCGATGTATTTTCAAATTTTGCGTTGAAAGTTGGACATAACGTACCCTATTTTTCTTAATTTATTCCGTTAACGTATAATATTAATTATACGTTAATATAAAATCACTTTCGCTTCTCTGGGGATTCAGAAATCAAAGTGATTTAATAAGGCGATTTTCAATTTAATAAATTTCGCTGCCCATAACTGTTAAATTATACCAACGCAGCTTAAAGCTTAACCAATTTTGAATTCTTAAACGATTTTTTAAATCAATTAAAAAGCATTATAATTACAATAATTTAAAAGTAGCACTTGTGTTCTTTTCTTAACACCTTACGGACCTTGGAGGGTGATGCAATTTTCGAATGCTTTCGTGTAAAAATATGGTGAAATTGCAATTGAGATCATGTTGCCTCTTATGGTGAAATTATATTTAAATCACAGCATCGTCCACCATGTTAAGTAGAACAATTTGTTTTGAAGTTTTCCAATAGCAATTATTTACATTAAATTCCTACATCATGATGTCGTGTAACACGTGCTTTTCGAAAACTCTATAGGAATCTTTTTATATACGGAAAGCTTTATCATCTTTGCCCTATATAAAATAATTTAGTATAAACTGAAATTAATAAATATGTATAAGCAGATAAAGTAACGATTGGCACAGTTGGGTTAATTTCAAAAAAACATTCTGGATATTATTATTGCGGCTGTTTAAATTACTCGAAAATAGAAAACATGAAGCTTGTTATTGCTCCTCATTAAGCATTTCACAAAATAGCAAAACATTTTCTTGTGAAATTCGAGCAAAATAAGAAACCAGTCTTCCTGATAAAACGCAAAACAAATAATCTTTTTTAATCAGTAATTGCTCAGTTCTTGTGAACATTCAGTGTAAATAAATCAATTTCAATTTTTTTTTCTAATGCCTGACCTCTCAAACAGGTCGCGCCACATGTCGGTATTTAAATGGGCACACTCTTGTTCTAATGTAAAGACCTAACACCTGTCAACAAATTAAGTACATTCTTGAATTCACAAAATCTGGATATGCCTGAATACATTTTCCGTTTTACGCATTTGTAAATGTGATGAAATAAAATTCGGTGCAATCAATACACACTAAATTTCATATTAAAATACCAAATAAATCACAATTTATTTTACTACCACCATCTTAAGGGTCGAACTAGATGTTTAAAACCGTTGCAGATTAAAACCCATTATAAAATTCCTTAAATAGTTAAATGGTTTTTTAAGTTGTTATACTTAATATAGTTTGGGTGTATTGGCCAGTTTAGTACAATTTTATATGACAATCTGAAAGTAAGGATATAAAATAGGGAGCGGGTCGAAATTCTGGTTTCAAAATTCTGTTTTTTTTTTTTCATTTTGGTTGACAAAATTCTGCTTTTTAAAATTCTGATTTTCAAAATTCTGGCTATAAATTCTGCTTTTTGTTTTTTATTCAATTCTTTTATTTACAAAACAACAAATTAAATATGGTCATTAAATAATCAAATAGTTATGTGTTTTATAACAAAAATTTTTGACAAAAGAATTTCGACCCCGGCAGAATTATGACCCCAACCCTATAAGTTAACATGAAAATGAAGATTAGCAGACTTTTATTATATTTAAGGATGTGTTACTTAATTGTAATAGATCTATAATGTGAAATGCGCTTGTAAGTCCACTTTTGCGGCAAACCTAGGAAGCTCTTAACCTATTTTAATCGATGACACTGTCTGTGCGATGGCCTTGTGCTGAGGCAATTGTTGCTCGTGTATAGCCATGCCTTGATGTTTTGACATCCAGTTACTGAATAATAAAAAACATATTTGACAGGCACCGCAAAAAGAACATGGCCGCCACAGACTGTCAGCATAAATATATGTGAAAATTTTGGCAAACATCATTGTTTTTTTACCAACATTTATTTCTTTTTGGAGAAAATAATATCTTCTTTAACGATTAAGTGGATTACGAACTCTTAACATCGAAATAGAGCACAAGTGGGAAAAAAATATAAATTTACTTCATATCAACTTAATTTCATTTAAACATAGCCTTGTTTAATTGAAATTCTCTATCAAAAGCGACTCAATTTGTGAAAATTTTTTAAATTTAGTGCACAATGCAAAACGAAAAATCACATAGCAAATGTAAAAATGCATCCATGAGAATTAAAAAAAAAACTAAAAAAAGACTGGGAGAATGCCCCGTCTCGTGTAGTTGAAAGGAGACAAAACACATAAACGTCAAAATGCATCGGTTGACTGTGTCTAATGTGCACAGTGACCACTGTCATGGGCACATTTGACAAATCGGAAGCGAACGTTTCGCTCGGTTCTCCTATTAGCTTCCGTTTGCTTCCGTCCACAATAGTTGGCTTCTTATTCGAATCTTCAATGGGCCAATTTACGAATTTGTCAAGCCAAGCAAATCTCACTTTGAAGGAGACCAAAATCAATGAAAAAATATTTTCCATCATTCTTCAGGTGTGAAAGAGTACACCATTTATTTTTAAACAGATATTATATAAAAAAAAAAACCGCCCGTTAATACGAAGCTATAGCGATACCTGGTGGTCGGAAAAATAAGCATTTCAACAAAATTGAATATTTTTGCCTCCTGTTGTCAATAAAATCTTTAAGTCAACAATAGAAAAAAACAGCAAGTATAAAATGACAAAATGTTTAAAAGAAAACATTTGAACAAAATTATATGGATGTTTTCGTTAAAAATTAATTTGATTTTGACAACACGATTTTGCCATTGCAGGAATACCAACTATGAAATTATAATCGCTGAACTAACTTTTAGTAACCATTAAAACGTGCTTTATGTTGTTAAGTATCAGATATTTACGTCCTAATGTTTTTCTTACTTTCCTTTCACTTCTAAGCAAGAGTCCAAGTTATGTATAATATTGTAAGATTAAGAGATAAATGTAATCGAATAAATACAAACTACAAATTTTGCTCATAAAAGGGATGAACCATTAAAAATCCATTATCAACTATAAAACCTTTTGATAGACAGATAGAAGCGGATGCTTTTAAAACCCCAAGATAATAACAACCTTAATTATACATTTTATAAACAATTTGCTGACATGATTGAAAGGTTTGGGTTCATTGCAAATAAAAAGATTTCTCGCGCATGTTAAAGAAATAATTGAAGCCCGATCTAATCGCATATATTTTATCTGATTTGTCTCAAGGCCTCTTTAATAAATCTGCAGATAAATATTAGATAATTTTATAAGATACTGTTTTTTTTTTTTTTTTTGTAGTAAGGTTTGTATGTTTCTAAGAGCAAGCAAAAATAAAAATAAGTAGATGAACCCTGACTTTTAGGACACACAAAAGTTGTGGTCTTTTGTTCATTATAGCGGATATTTGAACTAAACGCTTTAATAAAAAGTTAAGAGAAACAAAGGATTGAACTTGAGTAGAGGTCAGATAATTGTTAACACGTCCAGCGGAAGTTACTGTTTCTATAATATAATATGAACCTCAACATTTGTTATGACTTGTTTGATATAGATACAGATGCAGGCAATTAAAAAGGTATAACTATGTGACTATTTTGTAAATTGTCATAATAACTGGCATTAATCATTAATTACTAGTAAAATGATTTAAAAAGAATTTTACGTGTTAATTAGTTTTATAGTAATGATATCACAACATTGCAACCTACAAACATAAAAAATAAAATACAACTATCTCGTTTGTATATAATATTTTAATAAACCATTAAATTCAAATGTTCTTATGCTATGGGGAAACTTTTACTGGGCATCGAGTCAAGGTTTGCCAATTATTGGGAACTCAATATAATTGATGTAATTGAGAATTAGTGTAATTTAACCGAAATAAAAATTCCGAGTCATAAGGAGATTTTGTTGTACAACCTGATTATTTAATATTTATAAATTTTAGATTGAATGACATTTGGAGTAATATTTTGTGACACACAAATTTTATTTTAATCCGTTCAACAAACTAACGAGTTTTTATGTATGATTTTTAAAGAAGAATTCCCCGCTAACTTAATTATTACACATACATTGATTCTGTTCAAAATTCAATTAATTTTTATGGTGTTCTTGCCATGATTGTAAATGTTTTTTTTTTTTGTTTTGTTTTTGTACAGAAAAGTTTGATACAAAAATTTGGAATATATTTTTTTAATTATTTTAAATCAAAATTTAATGCAGTTTTTTTGAAAGGACAATTAAAAATATATAGTGCGCTTAGCATGGTTAATGTTGATCATATCCGCAGTTCGTCTTCTGAAAAAAAGAAAATACAAAACAAGAATTACACAGCGAAAGTTTTTGCAGTTATTAAGATTTATAGGAAAGTCAAAAAATTCAGATCAAAACAAACAGGTTTATCTTGATTTTAGCATCGTCTTCCAATTGTATATGTTCCTATATTTCTTAAGTTCAGACCACCAGTTTTTTTTGAAATTTTCAGATTAAGTAATACTTGTTTTTAATTTTTGAAAAATATACGTTTCCGGTTCAAAATTAAGAAATAATAGTATAATTATAAATAAAATTATAGCAACTTAAAGTTAACCAAAATAACGTATTCTTTGAGTGTCTGACATTTTTCTGTTTTGGCTTATAAAATAACATGAACAAAAAATTACAACCAACACAACGTAACTCATCAGTTCCTAACAAACCCAAAAATATCACACTTCTTTATTAACTAAAGGAAGTTTGTCCTCTTGTCCTATTACTCACTCTAGTCTACATGTCCATCCAGCAATTGTTGAAAATGCTGCTTAAATACATCTGCTATTCCCTTCTCTTCGATGTCTAAGTTTGATGTTTTAAAAAACCTTCTTTCATTTAATCTTTTTAAATAATTTTTAGAAGGATCTTAAATTGAATTGAAGTTGGAATAATACACAACATTAGTCAAAACCTGCACATGAAGCCACGCTTTTGAATAAATCTAACAATCATTTATTTGACGACTAATTACATTAAATAGTAATAAATTTACTAACAATCCCACGTATGATCTACAATAGTTAATAGTAATTCTGACTTAAAGTTAAACATCTGCTAAACATGTGCTATAAATTTTCTATTATAAAGTGAAAATAAATGAATGCACATAATTGTCAGCATTTAATACTTATTAAAAACAAATTATTATATTATAGTTTTCCTTGAAGTGTAAACAATTGATTTAAGTATTGTATTTGATTTTTCAAATGTCAAATATTTGGAAGTTCACTGTTATAAATTAATTTTTATTTGATTTTTGACTTAACCATCTATAAACAAATTAAATAATGTATAATTTGTATATGTTGAATAACATTATCTTTTATCTAAGATAATTAAAAACAAACGTTTGACTCATTTGTTTACAAACATTTGAGTGAAACCACAATTGGGGTTTAAACCAAATTGTTTTAAACAATATAATAATAAACCACAAAAAACAAGCATCTACAAATACAACTTTCTTAGGTAAACAAAAGATTCTTTTATTATATAATTAAAACAATCAATACAACTTATGTATACATATACAATATAAGTCTTACAATATAAGTGATTTAAAACAATTCAAAATCTTAAGTTCTTTAAGAAATCAAATGACTAAGAGTTCATCAAAGAAATATCACTATACTGAATATATAAAGTTAATAAAAAATCGCATCCAATTTGTTTGAAAATTTACATACCTAGATGAATGTCGCTTAACTTCGGATAACTATACGTCACATGATGTTTGCACACGCAAATTTTAAATCTCATGGTCTTTCGGTCTGGCCAAGAGATCTACGTAATTTTAAATTATATTTTAAGTAGATCAACACATAAACATACACGTTCACAAAAAAATGTTGCTGTGATTGGGAATCCCATTGCGCAAATTTATATTCAAATGAAAAAGAATTATTCCACACTCTATAGTTCTATAGAAAATAAATTATAAATGATTGATTCTACGAAAAGAGCATGACCTTTTTTTTATGGAACTTATTAATGTAGGTTTTCTTTGTAAATGAATTTTATTGGAAATTATATTGATGAGTTTAGTCGGCAAAACGTTTGCTTAAAGTAGCAACATATTGTTTAGAAAATTGATGATTTATTTAATAAAGGGCCACATGACATTGTGGAATAAATATCATTCTAATTAATGTGGAATGGAAATGATAAAAAATAGAAGTAGAGAAAGTTTGTACCTCAGCTCTTTTGTTTTAAAAAAAATTACTTACAATACTATAGCGAAATCGACCTGTAAATCAAATGATAAACAACTTTGATTCCGAAGTAGTTAAATACTGTTAACCTTGGTTTTGTTGTAACTTACGATAAGGATTGATGTCTCAGATTTAAAATCAAACGAAGGATCTTTCTAATCATTTTCTATATAACAGAATAATAATGTTCTTTCTCGAAAAAACAAACTATCTCTTTAAAAATCTCCAATCATTCCAGTCTTTTTTTATAGTGCGGAGACCTGGACATTTTTCAGATTGGATGAAGAAAGCTTGGTCGTTTAGATATAGCTTAGATATAAATTCATATATATATGTATATATATTTAGCGAACAAGATTAAACGACGAACTGAACGAATTGTGTCATTGAATTATACCCACGTGTTCATTTGTTTAACTACTTTAGTAGCAGGAATATAAAACAAGGAATAAACAGCAATTCATAGCATCTTTGAAATCATTGGGAATCCGTAAGAGAGCTTAAGCGAAAGGGTCAATTTTCTTAGAAAAAAAAAATACTTATATAAAAAAACAAAAAAAATGATATATGTATCATGTTATGTCTTATTAAAAAGCTAGAAATCTATTCTTTTATTTTCTTTTTGTTGTTTCTTTTTTATTGTTTTTAAAAAAGTAAATTTTCAAAATCCGAATTTTTAAATAAAAAATAAAATTAAATTCAAACTACTTAAGTTTTCTTTTAATTTACATACATAGTATATAATTTTTCTTTCTGAAATTCAATGCTCTTATTATTTTTTAGTCAAAAATAGAAAACGGGATGCACAAATGTGTTGTAATTTTTGAGAAAATTAAAAAAACAAAAACAACTTGTTCTAAAAAAAAATGTTTTAGTTCTTATGTGACTGGTTTTTTATGTAATTTAATGAATATTAACGGATAAGCCTTTTATTATTTTTAAAATAATTTATTTAATTATTTGATTTGAAGACTCATACTTTCTTGATAACACTAACCAATGGAATTCTATCTTTTACAGGCAAAGACAAAAATGAGAGATACAACTATCCAAATCACCAAAATAGTGAAGATACCGCACCCCGAATATAACGCAAAATCCAGCCTCATTCGAACTTCGAAAATAATGTAAATCGTTTTAATTTTTTTCAAAAGGCAACTTTCGTACAATAAATATTAAATTTAAAATAAAAAAAATCAATTGTGTTTTTTTCTTCTATTTTCGTTTTTTTGATAAAGTAATCCATTTTATGTAAAATAAATTGCTATACCTACTTAGCAGTAAGGAATCGGTTTTTAAATAAAATATTTGTATCCAAGAGCAAATACGTACGACACAGCACTTGCATTTTATTGCTGGTTTATACACATAAACATGATTTTGATATTTTTATATGTGTAGCTCCTCCTATTTGCGTTATATTTTTAGTTATGCATGTGTGCCAGCAGTACGTAGTTGTGTATACATTCAGCAACACATGCTTCACAAACGCAAAACTTTTAGCTTTATCACACCAACGCAAAAATTGATTTTTTTCTTGGAGGCATATACTCTATACATATATGTAGAAATCGATCAGCAAATTCACAAAGCTCTCTTATTTGAATACAATGACACAAGTTTTGTGTGTATGAGTGTAACAGAAAATCGACTTAAAATATATGACCTGCTACAATTCATGATCGCCTGATGCCATGGACAAAAATTGGTATTTTTGCACGGAGAAATTAAAATAAACTTCAGTTTCAGCGAAAAATGGCTAGATGTCGCTAGTAGCTAGGTAAAAGGCCTAGCTCCTCCTACAAAAATTATATTCTATTTATTTTATTTTCATTTAAAAAATAACTTTGGCATATATTTATGAAAAAGTTTGGTTGTATGGTCGGTGTTCCACACTTATACAACATACACGTATTATTGTGTTATTAACAACGATATCTAGTTATTTTCCGCTGAAACTTAATTTTATTTCAAATTGCTCTATGGAAATTTTTTTCCTGGCATCAGGCGATCATGATTAGTAGTAGGCCATTCATTTACAATTCAATTTCATGTTACACTCATACACACAATACTACTGTCGATGTGTTAAAATGAGAATTTTTCTGATGCACATAAACACGATGATGATATTTTTATGTGTGGAAGTATAAGTCATTTAAGAAAAAGTAAGCATAACTCACACCTATTTACGTTATATTTTTAGTTATGCATGTGTGCCAGTATGAACTTTTAACCACATTATATAACGTAGTTGTGAATATATTTACCACCGCATGCTTCACAAACGCAAACATTTAGCTTTATCACACCAACACAAAAATTATTTTTTTCTTGAGGCATTTATATAGTTATCAACACACACAAGTTCACAAAGCCCATTTTTGAATACAATGACACAAATGCTGTGTATGAGTGTATGAGTGTAACACAAAATTGACTTAAAATGTGTGACCTGCTACAATTCATGATCGCCTGATGCCATGGAAAAAATTTGGTATTTTTGCATGGAAAAATTAAAATAAACTTCAGTTTCAGCGAAAAATAGTTAGATGTCGCTAGTAGCCAAGTAAAGAGCCTAGCTCCTCCTACAAAAGCTATTTTTTTTTCTTTTTCATTTAAAAATAACTTTGGCATATATTATATATATTGTCGAAACTTATAACTAATGTAATACATATTGATTATTGTCATCTAATTATTTTTCGAAGAAACTTACATATAAAATGACCAAATGTTTTCCTGGCATCAGGCGATCATGATTTGTAGCAGGTCACACGTTTTATTTCAATTTTGTTTTACACTCATACACGGGCACAACACTTGTGTCATTGTATTCAAATATGTAATCTTTCTCTTTGTAACTGATATCACACTAATCCACACAACATTTGTGTCAATGTATCAAATGGTGAGTATCGATATATACACGTCGATTTCTACGTGGGGAAAAGCTATTTAGTGTGTATGTGTGATAAGGTTAAATTGATTTTGCGTTTATGAAGTATGTGTTGCTTAATGGTGTTGTAAAATTTATTCACACCCACGTTATATGTGATTAGTAGTAAATACTGACACATAAATATAGATTCTCTTTATAAAAAAATGTAACGTTTATTTAATAGTATAGGAGTGAGTTATCGTTATTTATATACTTCCCCTCATGCAAACACACAGGTCATCTACTTGTAATCCTCCGTCTCCTCCCGTAGAAAAAAAAATTTTACACGCGCTTTTCTATAAATGAATACGTGTGAACAGCAAAATGCAAAATTGTAAGAATGTATGGTCTAGCCAAATTTGACAGTCCCATTTGAAATGCACGGGCACGCATACAGAGTTAAATCTCTGCAGTTTTGAAAGTTTGTAGGCAAAAGTGGGTGGAGCCTCCTGAGTTGATGTTCTATTTATATATTATTCTATGTGCAAACATTACAATCGTGTACATGTGTATCAGATATTGAAATAAAATCCATGACTTGGTCGCATGTTCTGGCACTTCTTTTCTTTTTAAGCAATTATTTAATTTTTAATAATATATGTATATTTTATGTAAATTAAAAAGGTTTATAAAATAATTTCTAAATTAAAATTATGTAGCTAGCCAATTATTGTTTTATTAAAAAAAATTAAATTGTGAAAGATCTGAAATTAGAAATCAATAGTTTTAAGCCTAACAGCGTTTTCATTTGGTATTGGTAGTTCGAAGTCGTTCGGAACTACTCCGGACGATTCTGTTTACGTTCATTTGGCACTAAATGACAGTTCGAGTTCTGCAAAGAGGAGAAACTCGATTCCGGACTTGAAGTCAGAATCAAAAACAGAATCACGTATACCTACTTGCACAGATTTAAATATTCAAATCGTGAAATGTCGGTATATTATTATTTGTTTTGGAAGAGTGGAGGTGAAAAATATTTTGCTTCTTGAAATAAATAAATAATTCTAAATAAAGCCAATATAGAACTTCAATGAATACTTCGCATATTTTAAGTTGCATAAATATCTTGTTATCACCGACATTTTCCTCAAATGAAAAAAAAAATGCATTTGAAGTTTCACATATGCAATTATATGCAAATTACAGAATCACACAAAAGTATCTTTGCGCGTTCATTTGGTGTCCGGAATCGGACAGGTGTGCTTATCGATTCCGGACTAACAAATCCAAAATGGAACTAGAGCGCGAAGGCTCATTAAATTCCGATCTTAACAACATTTTCCAAAGAACAGCATGAAATTTAATGGTTTCAAAAACTCGCAACATCGCCTTCTGTCGTTAAAGCGTAAATGAGTAGCACTTTCTAACAAAAAGTGAACAACTTTCTCACCTTCAGTATCAGTGGAATGAGCAAATAATAATAAAAAAGACTTTGGAAGACATTTGTTTACCCAATGATTTGGCTGTTATTCAAAAGGCATACATCCGTCCAAAATTTTCAAATTTTGAATGAACATTTGGTTCTTTACCTAACTGATATGAGTTACCTGGATAGAATTTATTTAAAAAAAGATCTTTATAAATCATCATTTTACCCTCTAGAAGAGTCTAGACTAGAGCTTTCGGAAGTACAGTCAAATAATGAAATTATGTCTTTAGAAACACTAAACACGAATGTGGAATGTTTTGATCTGCTCCATAATTCCCTCTCATTGTGAGTATTATATTTAAAAAAAAAAGTGGTTTCATTCTACATTATAACAACTCCGAAAACGAAGAATTCAAATCTTCCAACAATTCGGTTCATAGGGATCCATCCTTAACAAAGCGAAAATAAAAAATTCGTATTTTTTTTTTGGAATGCTGTATTTTGCCATGTTTCGATAAATTTTGCTAACGGATTTTACGGACAAAAATTTCACAGCTGACTGACTTCATTACTTTCTTGCATTTTCGTCCATTTATGGGTAAAGTGTTAATTTGACAGATCGAAAGAAACGTTTGGTTCGATCGGCTTTTAGGACTTTTTTTCTTTTGAACATTTCATAAACCTATGATCACAAAATCGATGTAGTTTTCAAACAGTTTAAAAAAACTCGTCGGTCTTTGAAATTTAATTTGTTATTGATGTGCGTTTCGTTTGTCAAATTAAATTTAGCCCATGATACGTTAAAAAATTAGAAATCTCCGGAATGCTTCATATTTTTTCTGTACAAATCCGTTAATCAAATTTCCGATCATTCAAATTATCTTAATTGAGTTTGTAAGTTTTTGAAATGAATTTCACCTCCTTCATCAAGTTCTAAACCGCACTGTCCTAATAACACAAAGAACATCTGGCTTGTTTATAAGATTTCCATAAACTGTACACAGCTGTTGTTTGTAAACAAAATTAATTTCTCTTGGAATTCCAAAAACAAATCTATTTTTAATACCAAACTACTGTTTTATTTGTTTCGATATTAAATTGTTTACACCTTTAACAACACCCATTACTTTTTGTATAATTTATTGATTTAAGTGCATTTTTTTTCAAAACACTTAAAGACAGATATAAAACAAATATACATCCTTTAAATCAACATTATTAGACATCTGTTTAATTTGCATAATAATTATAATAAATATATGTATTAATCAACGATAACTTTTTTTTTTAAATAATCTGTCAGCAAACAACGACAATTTTAATCGAGTTATTTTTGCATAAATTTAACAACTTTATGCCATTGATCTAATTAGCAGTGTTTTTAAAAAAATGAATGTAAGCCAGGTTTAAATTATGAACAAAAAAAAAACATTCTGTATATAAGAGAACCTAGTCATCCTTGCGTAAATGTACTTTTATGTAGAACACACACTATCTAAAATTACATTGAACGGAAAAATAAATTTACGCATGAACACGATCAATTTATATAATATAAACAATTAACTATATATTTTATTCAAAATATCTTTTATTTATTTTAATATCTTCTCTGAATCATCGATTTCAAGAATTTATGTTTTTCAAAAACCATAATTTTTACCAAAAAAAGGAACTACCCAATGCCCTTAAATATAAAATGCATGTGTACTGAAACAATTAAAAATAAATATAAACATAGACAAGATAGAGGAAAAAAAAAACCCAAACAAACTTGTTGCCAAAGTATCTATCTCCACACGACTAAAATTGATATCTCTATGAATGTAAAATTGTAAATAGTGCTTGGCGCGTTTAATAGCACAGCCGCACACCTGTAGAATGTTGAGATACACGCGTTCCCAAAACTGGTCCATATACCTTTTGTATAATCTATCTTTGCTGAGGCAACACATGATGGGGAAAAAACCCTCAGAAAGCACATGACGTGCGAGATGTTGACGATGATGACTCCGAGACGATGACGCCAAGAGACTCGATTTCGATTCAATTTCTCTCTGTGGGTAATATTCTCGGTATGTTGTTTGTTGTTGTTGTAGTATCTGACGGATACTACTTACTACACACCATGCGATACCTTCGTCGGCATCGAAAAGTTTACATTTATGATGGTGGGTGAGTTCTGTTGTTTGATGATGATGTATAGTACGGGCAGCGGGGTATGTACGACGTCGCAGAAAACCTGACCATTGCTCACCGTTGTCGTGTGCGCCCCAGAGTTGTATCTTGATATCGAACGCGAGTATTTAAGCACTTTGATCTGACCAGAGACCATTCATTGATTCGCTATCACTCGCTCTTTAGACTTGCTTCTTGAGCTAAGTAGTTGTGCTGTTGTAATTATTAGCTTTTATTTTTTTTCAAAACTAAAGGATATTTACGAAATAAAGGATTCTTCCTAAAAAAAAAAGAATATATTATTGTGGATATTTAAACAAAAAATTGTGTTAATAAATTTGTGTAAAATATCGCAAATTGATTTCAAGCAATAAGACATCAGACAACAACTACCACTTTACACCGACAAAAGTATTAAGCAGTGAAATTTTGTGCCACTAAAAGTTCTTAATCCAGGCTTACAAGAAAAAAAGTATATCTAAATACGCGCAAGTGAAATCGTATAAATTAATATATAAAAAAAATAAACAAAAAGTCTTTTTTGTTAATAAAATCAAATTTTTGTTTATATCTAATATAAAACTAAATAAATAAATAAATACAAAATGATGGCTGTAGCTGCTGCACAAAAGAACCGTGAATTGTTCGCAATCAAGAAATCATACAGCATTGAGGTAAGTTTATGAATATTATTTTTTTATAAATATATAAATATAGTTTTTATTCTTTAAATTAAATTAAAAAAAAAATAATTAACTTTAACAAAAAATGTCACAAAATCATAAAAAGTCTATTTTCATTCGACAAATAGAGAATTTGAAGAATATAAAGTTTGAATTAATTGAAAAAGTGTTTATAAATATAAAAACACATTTTTATTCTTTAAATTAAATTAAAAAGAACTAAATAATTAAATTGCAGAAAATTTGTAAGAAATATTTCGATAAAATAAAAAGTTGAGAATTAAAGAAAATGAAATTTGACTAAATTTAAATATAATACATAAATAAAATACATTTTAATTCCTTAAATTAAATTTTAAAAGCAGAACTAAGAACTAATAAAAAAATTATACAAAAGTCGAAAAAAAAAATAACTTAAAAAAGAACACAATTTGAAAAGAAAAAAATGTTAAAATAAAATTTGAAAATAGTTTTTAATAATTTGAACAAGTTTTTTCAAAGAACTATTTTTTTAAAGTGAAAAATATTAAAATTGTATTGAGTTTATAAAATTATTTACATTAAAAGTTTACAAATTTACAGAATTGACATCAATTGAGTTGAATTTCATATCCAAAGAGACAAATTTAATTAATTTTTTTTTCAAATAAGCATTTTATAATATGAGCATTTCTTGAAATAAGCAAAACATTTTTTGCTGTTAATCTTTTATCAGTGAATAATGTCAAGAGAAAAAAAAACTTCCACATAACTTCTCCAATCATTATAATTTCATTCCCTAAAAATATAGGTCTCTACTAATTCAACTTTCGAAATAAACTTAATCCTACTTAAAATTTCTAGCCTTTGACATAAATCATTTAAAATTAATTTCGCATTAATATTTCTCCATGGCTTTATCACTATGCCATCAATAATAATTTCGTCTTAATCGTTTTTCAATCGAAGAAATAAAAAAAAAAAAAATGTAAACAAAACAAACGAAAGCCACAACTTGGATGGCATACGTGCAGCAGTCTTTATGCTGTTGGCGACCTTAACATTATCAATGATTTTTTATGCAAATTTTATGTAAACAACATGCCTTTTTTTTTTGGATTCATTTACATATATGTATGCAATTGCAAATTTATTTTTTTATGACATAATACGTGTAGAACAACATTTTACAGTCTTATGTGTACCTGCATCAAAAAAAAAAAAAAGACAAAAATTCCATCTGAAAGATTTCCAGTGAAAGTTATTTCACACCAAAAAATAAAATACTTTGAAGATGTGAAGAAAAAAGATTTTTCATTGACATGCTAAGCCGGCCCTAAAAAGCCCCCCACCTTCCATCTACATCATGTCACATAAGCTACTGACTGACCATCCCCAGCGTGTTCGGTTCATCCAAGATAATTCATTAAATAAATAATTCAAACTTGTTATATGGCTGTCAACAGTTGGCGGCTTATTTAAATATCCAGACAATTTGTCTGTTACGACAAATTGATTATTATTTTATCACGCAAGTAAAATAAACACACGAAAATGAGAAAAAAAGGTGTTGGTCGGAATTGATCTGTCGATTGAAAGCGCATATAAAAAGTTATAGATTTTCAAATCAAGGCTAAACATCTTAATACTTCCATTCTTAATAAAAAAAAAGAGAAAATACATTTAAAGACTGAAAATATCATCTTAGTTTGATTTTGAAAAGATAATTTCCTTATATTTCCGAGATTAATTTCCTTTCCAATTCCCTCACACTGGTAATGACATAAAAATCCTTTGCCGCATCATTCAAAGCTTCTTAGTGCCCTAGGCAACTATACATGCACACTATACAAATTGAAATAAAAAAAAAATCCTAATCCCATAATATTTCATTCTTTTACATTTCAGAATGGATATCCATCTCGTCGTCGTTCACTTGTGGATGATGCACGTTTTGAAACTTTGGTCGTTAAACAGACCAAGCAATCTGTTTTGGAAGAGGCTCGCACAAAAGCCAATGGTGAGTTACCCCCTTAAATATATACTTTCTTCCTGTTGCATGTTTGCTAAATGTTTTTTGGTTTTTATTATTTTATTATTGTTGGTTCAGATCAAACATTAGAAGAATGCATCCTTCAAGCTAAAGGCGAGCATGTCCCACAAGGTAGAGATACAAATTTATTTTAATTTATTTTTTCATTTATTAATTTTCTTTTTAATTTAAATTATATTATGTATAGAAGAAAAAATTGAATTCCAAAATGATCAGCAAGTTGAAAACGCTGAAATACCCGATGAGGTTGATGATGCTCCAGTTTTTGAAGGTAAAAGCGCCGCCGGCTTTTAATTTTATTTTTTTGTTCTATTTTTTTTATTTATTTTATTTTTGCATGGTTCAGATAATAATCAATCTTATGGTCAAGAAGTTACTCGTGGTGAAAATGGCGAAGAGGGTGGTGACAACATCAATTCAGACGGTAAGTACTCACATTTCCACCCGAACTTTCATCTTTTGATGCGAAATGGAGATAAATTACTTCCATCATAAGAAATACATTTTTTTACTTGGATTAACACATACAATGGCTTCCAAGAGCAAAGCACTTAATGTCACATTTGTGGTGGGCGAGTCCATATTCAGCCAAGGGTGGAAAATATAAAGAGAGATTTAACCCTCTTCTTTTTTTTTTCCTCTATTACCACATCCACTTAATGTTTATATGTGTGATGACTATTTCGTGCCGTGAATCCTTCATCGTCGTCTCGGTTACCTTTTTTAAATCGTTTTTTTTTTCTTTTTATATCTTTTTATAGATGCTGGATTAACCGAAGATGAAATTGTTCTTGCCAATGCAGCAACTGAATCACCGGAAGCTGAAAATGCCCTCCAGAGTGCGGCACTTGTTGTTCGTCTAAAGGACGGTATGAGTTCACTTGGTCGTATCCTTAAGGCCATTGAAAATTACCATGGATCTATTTCTCATTTGGAGTCTCGCCAATCCCGTGATGAAGGTGTGCAGCATGATGTGCTCATCAAGTTGGACATGACTCGTGCTAATCTTTTACAATTGATTCGGTCACTTCGTCAGTCAGCTTCATTTGCTAGCATTAACTTGTTGGCAGAGAATAGCATTAGTGTAAAGGCACCATGGTTCCCTAAACACGCTTCTGAATTGGACAACTGCAACCATTTGATGACTAAGTACGAACCAGAGTTGGATATGAATCATCCAGGATTTTCTGACAAAGTTTATCGTCAACGTCGTAAGGAAATCGCCGAAATTGCTTTCGGTTACAAGCACAATGACCCCATTCCATTTATTCCCTATACCGATGTTGAGAACAAGACCTGGCGTTCGGTCTTCCGCACTGTGGTTGATCTTATGCCAAAACATGCTTGCTCTGAATACAGAGGAGTCTTCAAGAAGTTGCAAGATGAGAAAATTTTCGTCGAAGATCGTATTCCTCAGTTGACAGATATGAGTGCTTTCTTGAGGAAGAATACCGGATTTACTCTGCGACCTGCTGCAGGTTTATTGACAGCTCGCGATTTCTTAGCTTCTCTAGCTTTCAGAGTGTTCCAGAGCACACAATATGTCAGACACGTGAACTCACCTTACCACACTCCAGAACCGTAAGTACATCTGTCGTAACTTAATTTATTTTAGAATTATTTGCCATCGTATTGCCTTTTGACGTCGTCGTCGTTGGTCGTATCGTAATAAAGTTTCCTTCTATTTTTCAAACGGAACTGAACTACCGCCTCCCTCACTTTCAAGAAGGTTAAAGTGGCAGTAATTGCCTATTAAATTTTTACTTTTATATTTTTTGCTTGACGATGACAACGACATTGCTTTGTGTGTAATAGAGGCTCCATAACGAAAAGCTCTTTGTCACCCCATTATGAAGGGTAATTGAGTTGCCGAGGCATGCAAAAAGGATGCCAAGGAAGGAGTTTATAATTTTTATTGTTTCAAAGTGAAATACAATTATGTACCCATAAGTAAAATATGCTTCTCATACCAGTCAGGCAATATGACCATGATGAAAATTTCAATCTATACCACTGTTTTTTGCGCATAATAGTAAAATACATTTTTATTTTTTTTTTATCTCGTTACAGTGATTGCATTCACGAATTGCTTGGACATATGCCACTCCTTGCCGACCCAAGCTTTGCTCAGTTCTCACAAGAAATCGGACTTGCCTCCCTTGGTGCCTCCGATGAAGAAATCGAAAAATTATCCACCGTAAGTTAACTTTATTTATTCTATAAAAGCCAAAAGCTATTGAACTAGAAACCAATGGAATAGTGTTTAATTAATGGTGTTCAATAACCGTGCAAGTATAACCATTGTCATGGATTAATTGCGCAAAATGTCAATCATAGCCATGGTCTCATAAAGACCATTTAATCATCTAAACGGCGCATGTCCAAATTATCTTAGCATTGAAATAATCTGGCAGCATGGTTAGTTTGCAAAAAAGGTCTTTGAGCCAAAATTGGCAGACTATTGGTGCCACACCATTGGACCCTGCTCTAGATCACCTGTCGATAGGTGGTGCAGCCATCGTTGGCAGTCAGTCACTCAATCAGTGGCGCACACGTCTATTAGATGGTTCAAATGGTGTTTATGGATAAAAAAAAAAGTGGTATTTGCCATTTTCTACGGTTCGTTTAGCCAACAAGGTGAACACGGTTTCTAGTTATAGCAAGATCAACCGCAAGGACGACTTGTATTTTTATTTATATTTGCTATTTTTGTTTTGTTATTTGCAGGTCTATTGGTTTACTGTTGAATTTGGTTTGTGCAAGGAACAAGGCCAAATCAAGGCCTACGGTGCCGGTCTGCTGTCATCTTATGGTGAGCTATTGCACGCCATCAGTGAGAAGCCAGAACATCGTGCATTCGAACCAGCTTCCACAGCTGTTCAACCCTACCAGGATCAAGAATATCAACCAATCTACTATGTTGCTGAAAGTTTCGAGGATGCCAAGGAGAAATTCCGTCGCTGGGTGGCTACCATGTCACGTCCATTCGAAGTGCGATTCAACCCACACACTGAACGTGTAGAGGTTTTGGATTCCGTCGACAAACTCGACACTCTCGTAACACAATTGAATACTGAACTCATGCATTTGACAAATGCCATCGAAAAGTTGAGGAGCCCCTTCTAAACGGGATCATTCATAATCCTTCAACTAATCTTAAATCCTCGTTTTGTCGTCCACTACACTATTTTTTTTTTTTTCGAAATGATTTTCATTGCGATAACTTAAGTATTTTTGTCTATCCTCCTTGTATTATACTATTACACACATAATTTCATTTTTAATTTTAATTTATTTTAAATATTGTATTTTTTGGACCAAAAATCATAGAATTTAATAATTATACAAAACATATATAAAATAAAAAAATATATATTGCACACATCTTATTAGGTATGTAGATTTAATCAGTATATAATTGTAGATAGTCAATATGTAAGTGAACAGGAAAAAAAAAACTAGATTGTGCATCCAAAAGATATAATTTTCGTGTTGACATTCAAATATTTAAATAAAAATATTCATATACATATACATATATACATATAAATATATTATTAAATGATACAAATGTTTTGTGCGCTTAAAGACATCAGCAATATTATAAAACAATTGTGCTATTCACTTAGATTTTAATTCTTTTTTCATTTAAACAATTTGTTTATAGTGTACTAATTCAAAAAACAAAAAAAAAAAACTATGTAATTTTTATGTATTTCACAAATTGTACACTATTCTCAATGTAGTATTGTATTATTGTTTGTGCAACTAGTTTGCTCATTGTGCACCAGCTCTCTTATGTTATTATTTATTAATTTTGAATAAAACTATTAAAAAATAATTAAAAAACGTTTTCTTACTTTTGGGTTTTACAAACGCATTTGCAGGTCAACTTCTGGATTCGTAAATTCTTTATTTTTTTAAACAAAGGAAAAAACTGGTGGCAATAACAACATGAACATTTTAAATCAGAATTACTGATTTTATTCTGTTTGTGCAAGGCATTTGCTCACTGTTTATCAGCTTTTACTCGCGATTTGTGTAACTATGAATTTCTTTTGAAAAAAATATTTGCATTACAAAGGCAAAACCAGTTGTAAAAATCTGAAATTGTCACATGGATAACAAAAAGGAAAACACGAAACATTTAAAAAAAGAAATGTTCTTTATTAAAACTTTTTCGAATCATTTCACAAAAGTTTTTTTTACAAAATGTTCCTGGAAATGTTTCTTTGGTCTGGTCTGGACACAGGTGCATAGTGGTCCCTAGTTACTTTTTTGATTGCGAAAATTGAAACTCTTAAAGCAATGAAGATAACGCAGTAATTCGTTTTATCTAGAAGAGAAAATTTGTTATGAAAGTGATGAGTTTAAAAAAAAAAAGTTCACAGGATGTTTTGAACTTTCTGTTGAATTAAGAAGATTCAGTTATTTTTATTTTTTTTTTACAGGTGGGAATCTTCAAAAGACACTTGATAATATTCGGTATCAAGTAGTGTGGGACTTTTACTGCACTAAAACCACCTGGAATCATAGCCAATCTATAAAAGATAACAAATTTTTATTTCTTAATATAAAATCGCATTGGAGGAAGTTTTAATACTTTTCCATCTCTTTTAGATCATCAGCCGAAAAATGGATTTCACAAGCAATTTTTATTAAAGGGGCTACTGTGTGGCGTCAGCATTTAAAAGTAAGGCCCGATGCTTTGCATGGGTCAAAATCCTTACTTGTTAACATACGCTGCTTCACACCACACCGTAATGCATTCTTAAATTCCCCCATTTCCTCTTATTTCAAACCCACCGTAGCACAGTACAATCGTCTAAGTTTTCAATTATGTAAGTTATGTAAATATTTTTTATTTCTAAAAGAAATATCCCCTATTTGCATAACAAGGGCAAAAACCAGTTGCAAAAGTAGTATGTATAGAATTGCGGAAGCTACCCTTAGGAGAAGTTCATACTCATTTCCATGAAGCTGGTATCGTATGTTCGGATGTGGTTATAGTGAAACTACGGCTGGCAAGATGTATCGAATTCTATGAAATTGAAATCGGGAAGTAAAATTGTAGCTAACCGCAGAATTAACTGTTGATTGATTGTATTATTTTCTGGGTTACAAATACAGATATGATGTTATGAATGAAGTGGACGTTTATTTGAATTTTTTGTTTGTTAATTTTTGATTCAATACAGATTTTTTAACAGAACCGATAAAAATTACAACACGAAATAAAAAAGGCAACAGGGCCACGACCGCGTGTTTAGCGAAGAAATATTTTGTTAATTTGAATTCGTTATGTAGTCAATTTGAATTAATTTTAATTTTAATTTTAATTTTGATTTTCATTTTAATTTTAATTTTGATCTTAATTTTAATTTTGATTTCAATTTTAATTTTAATTTTAATTTTAATTTTATTTTTAATTTTAATTTTAATTTTAATTTTAATTTTAATTTTAATTTTAATTTTAATTTTAATTTTAATTTTAATTTTAATTTTAATTTTAATTTTAATTTTAATTTTAATTTTAATTTTAATTTTAATTTTAATTTTAATTTTAATTTTAATTTTAATTTTAATTTTAATTTTAATTTTAATTTTAGTTTTAATTTTAATTTTAATTTTAATTTTAATATTAATTTTATTTTTAATTTCAATTTTAATTTTGATTTTAATTTTAACTTTAATTTTAATTTTAATTTTAATTTTAGTTTTAATTTTAATTTTAATTTTAATTTTAATTTTAATTTTAATTTTAATTTTAATTTTAATTTTAATTTTAATTTTAATTTTAATTTTAGTTTTAATATTAACTTTAATTTTAATTTTAATTTTAATATTAATTTTATTTTTAATTTCAATTTTAATTTTAATTTTGATTTCAATTTTAATTTTAATTTTGATTTTAATTTTAATTTTAATTTTAATTTTAATTTTAATTTTAATTTTAATTTTAATTTTAATTTTAATTTTAATTTTAATTTTAATTTTAATTTTAATTTTAAATTTAATTTTTGTTTTGATTGTTTAACTACTGCTGGTTGGTAAAAGAAACCACGATTTTCTAAAAATTAAATGATGCTACGGAAAAAGTAATGAAAATAACTTAAGCTACAACTTTTGACTTGACATTTGTTTCCGAAGAATTTAGAAAAAAATAAATATTTCCTGATCGACTCTAATAACCTTTTATTAGCAAGCTAACCGAGAAGATTACGATTAAGATAAGTGTTTTGAAAAGTTGCTTGTATTTTATGGGAATAAAAACAGAAATATGTAAATACGAAATAGTTTTGTCAATTCTTTTTATTTTCGTTGTCGTTGGCAAGTAGTTGATTCAAAAATATTCTTCTTTCATTGAATCATAAACTTAAGAATGTTCAAAACTTAAACCTTATCGTATCACTCATCTGAGATAACAATCAAAGGCATTATAAGAATTCGTAACAAGGTGATCATCAAATTATTATTAACGTAGAATGACCACTAAACCTATTCATGAAGCAAAAACGATTTACCATAAATTATAGATTGCTAAGAAAAAATGCAGATTTTTATTCTTCTCTTCAATTTGGACTTTGGCAAAGGCATTCTGGTGACGGAAAGTATAAACAGTTTCACAATTAAACGTTTAAGTGAAGGTCATCTGCAAAACCATGCTAATCGCTAGCCAATTAATCTCAACTTAAAACAAAAGAATCCAACCAATATACCTCACCTACTGGTGGTTGAATTCTTGTTCATTAATAAAACGTTAAACATTAAAGTACTTTTTATTATTCCGCTTATTGGCTGTGCAGCAGCTGTGGTAGTCCACTATATAAATGTCTTTATTTTATGTAAATAAATACGAGTAATTGACCGTCACAATAGCTTATAGAAATATCCGTGTCAAATATTAAGAAATAAATATGTACACTAAAGAATGTATCTAAGAGATAAAAATAACTACTTTTTAAGAATATAATAGCACAAGTGCTAAGTCCGCCATAAAGATATCTCAGATAGATAACCATTTGCCTTCCTACATGACCGGAATATGGTTTGAATAAGAGTGTGAGTGAAACACTAAACGCGCAGAGATACTTCAAGTTTAATTCCGAGTTCTTGATATAAGTTCTTTAAGTTTGATCTTAATTTAGTAGAATGTATTGTAGTTGTAAAAATGTTTAGTGAAATAAAAATATTTAAAATTAGAAATTCTTTTTATGATGAATCATTATGGTACCGTTTTTAAATGAGCTTAATAGCCTTACGATTATTGTGATCTATAAGCATTGAAAAACAGCATGGCAATAATTGGAGTGAACAGAAACTGTCACACTTTTCAAACAACTTCAACCGAGTCAATGAACCGACTTTATACAGGAGAGGGAACTCAACACTTTTCCTATGAGAGATGAGGTTGAAATGCAGTTTGTGCGTTATGATATAAAATAAATAAACGATCATTTAGAATTTTAACTCTAATATGATGGAAATAAGTAAGGATTCAGCTTTGGTTTTCCCAAAACCCTCATCTAATTTTATATTTCTGTACACACATATATTGAAATGAAACAACATAAATAATTTAAAAGCGTTTTTTTAATAAATTATATATGAGTTAAGTGAACTTTAGCCACTGCTGACGACCAGTTGTGATCTTTTTGACCGATTTTCAATCCTTTCAGCAAGAACTTTGGAAAGCTTTAAGAAACACGTCTGAAACATTCACATTAACCAATCTTGCCAAAGAATCGCAACTATCTAAAAAGATACATTAGGAAATGAAAATGCCTGATATCGCTAATGACACTACCCTGTTGGAACCGCACATGTCCTTTTCGCTTATCATTCGTCATCGTACTTCAGTCATATTGACCATGAATAAAAGAATTTAAGATAAAGATGTTAAAGTGAAAGTTATGTGGTTTTTCAATGTGGCCAAAAAAAGTGCTTTTTTATTGATCTAGATATATTTGTTCACATCTTTTTTAAATTTTGCGTTTCATTGGTCAAAAAATGAAATCTCGATTTGAAGTAAGATTTTTGCATCTACTTTCCAATACACAACATACAACAATGTGTGAGACTGTCAACTTGTCAAGTTAGTGCGAAATCAGTTTGTCTCCCTCTTGCCAATTTATAAATGAACAAGCATAAAATTATAAACACAACTATAAAACAAAATAATCTTTTAGCGTTTCATTTGGCAACAAAAATTTAAAACCTCAGAGAAATATCTAAAGTTTCCAATGAAAAACCACATTAGGCTTATATGTACATATGTATATGTCGAATTCCTTTTACCAAAAAAATTAAAGGATTTGTTATTTTCGGGTACGTCTTCGTCAGTTGAGTTTTTACATTCCCAGTTAATTTTACTTTTAATAAGATTTTTATGTTATGTTATGAAATGATTGTCATTTTATAATGTTTGGTAATCGTTTCCAACAAGAACGTGCGGAAAAATCAGTTTAATTTTATATTTTGGAGAACATTTTGAATAAAATGGATTTAATTGCATTAGAATAACCATTGTTAGTGAACTAATAGATAATTATCGTCTTTAGTGTTATTTCATGAAAGAATTTTTGTTTCTTAGTTGGGCATTCGAATACAAATTTTATTGAAAATGCTTTCAACATTACTGTCAAACAACAAGCAGGCAATCACAAAAAAAGATCAATTTATTTTAACACTCGAAAAAATTATTTGTTGAGAAAAAAATCAATTTTTTTAAAAATCAGCCAAGAAAAGAAGAAAGCATTCAATAAAAACTATTTAGACAACGCAACCATTGACGTACTATATATGGACGGCGAGTAGTTAACTTCACGAAATCACGCGTGTTCCAACATAACTGCCAGCGCTGTGGCTTTACTGGTGGTATATTATTGCAAAACAAAATTAGAAGAAGAAATAAACTTTTGATGACAAACACGAAAGCAATTTTCGATGAAGATTTTGTTTGAGAAAAAAAGAAGAAATGTCAAAAATCCATGTAATATTATATCAGTGGTAATGAAAAAATTTATCATCATCATCATCGGCTCGACAACCGGGGTCCGGTCCTGGCCTCCTTCAACAAGTCTCTCCACTTATCCCGGTCTCGAGCCGACGCCATCCAGTTGCGTAAATTAGTACACCATTTTTTTTTGTTTTAGGCAGCGTTTGTATGAAAATTTCAACCGATTGGCATGGTGGTCCGGGTCCATATCTAGTACGTCAATTATTTACAACGACATTCTTCTTTAGTCAGAAGAGTCTATCTCAAAATCTCTGTTTATCTCTTTCTCTGCTGTTAAAAATACTTAAAATGAAATGCGTTGCGGGGGGAAAGTTTCTTGGGCTGTTTCCAAGTTCCAAGTTGATAAAATTTATTTTTGATTGGTGATGAATGAGTCTGTATATGGAATTCCTAACAACCAGAGGTAGCCACACGATGGCACGTAAGAGAAGTGCGGAGGTTATTTTTTCCAACAAAAGAAACATGCAGACACAATGAATCTACGACTAAAATTATTATTTAATTAATGGGTGCTTTAAATCTCCCAATTAAAAGACACAAACCTGAGTCTCAGACCCCAAAAAATATAAATCTGAATTTCGACCCAAACTAATCCACCTTTACCTAACGCTAAACTCATTAGTTAAACAAATTATGAATACTTTCAGCAACATTGTACGACCCACTAGTATATTTATTTATCGACTTGTAGTTTTCCCACTAAAATAACGTTAACTATTTCAATTGGCATGCGGTTTTCTATCTTAATTCTATAACTTGCCGATTCAAAGCTTTCTTGCCGCAACTCTGATTGATTGTTGTTAAGAGGTGTTTTGAGGGTGACTTAAATGAGGTCGGGGGTTGGGTACATTAAAAACTATAACTACTGAACGTATAAATTATAAACTGACCAGATGTGAGCAAAAAACCAAGTTCGTTTTGCGGTAAAGGAATCGATACATATAGTAACACTTTACATCAAGAACAATCTCTAAACGCGCTAAACTACATAAACTGGTCATTCAAACATTGTATTGAATTATAGAACTCTCGTTTTGCACATTTAAGCATAGGTCTTCAGGTTCAACTTTTAATTTATTATTATTATTAATTATTCAGGGGGGGTTTTACTAAGATAAGCTCACTAATTAAAAGGTAAGAGCTATGCCGGAGCAGGGGCAACTTCTAAGTACATAAATATTACATAAAATGGATTCTGAGACAGGTGTTTTGATCAGAGATATTTGATTTGAAGAATTTAAACTTAAAAAGGTGTATAACTAGACTTTCGATTATGTAGGTAGACAAATTGTCGGAGAAGGTCCATCGAAAAGCCGCGTGCTGTTTTTTTTTTTTTTTTTTTGAGGGCTATAAAGTTGTAATTGCAATTCACTTATTATTCCAATCAATTCCATTACCAGCGCTGCAATTACAACAGCAGAGAGTACAAGCAATCGTGTTCGAATCCAAGGTTAAGACTGTTAATAATAAAGAAAATAACAATAATTGGCACAATTTTTTTTATATTGTTAGTAAGAACCTTATTAACAATGTTCTTATTCGTGTGTGGCGAAAAGGAAATACTAGGCCATTAACACTATTATTGTGAGTTCTGCGATTTGGATAGATAGCAGACGGAAGTTTGAAATGACTCATGCCTTAAAGGCTTTAGTTAGGCTTGATGTCTTTGTTCCGCGTTGATAAAAGACTATTAGATGATGGTGGCTTGTCTTGTACATGTTTTCCAATGCATTATTTACAGTTTATACGTCATTTACTATCATTGATGCGGAAATATATGTTTATAGTTAATTCTGGATATTTTAACAAAATATTTTTTTTTACTGAAACAGAGAAGGATGAATAAAACATTCAGACAAGTACAATCAGATTGCATTAGAACATCTGCATTCCATACATTACAGCGATGAAAACAAATCTTTGTGCTTCATAAAGCAATGTCAAAGTTGAGCCCTAGAATTTAGTTTAAGAAGCATTGAACGTGATGGCTAATTTTGGTTTATACATGGCCAAGGCTGGAATTTATTTTATCATATAAGCAGTTCCACTTCCAAACAACATTGTTGTTCTGTGCATCCGAAGGTTGACAGTATTTTTGTTATTAAATTCCGGAATTGAAACCTTATACTTAAATTACTTAATTAATAAATTCCCTATACTAAGTAAACAGAAAATCATGTTTTTAAATGTCTCTAAAATTAAATTTGCATTATTAATAGAAGTGTTAATGCTAATCCCTCGAAAAGTATCAATAAAGTAAAATAATTCAATATAAGAATTCAAAAATATTGAACAAAAATTTTCTTTCTTACAGGAATCTGAAGACTATTGCTGTCGCAAAAAATTACAAGTAAGAACGTAAAAAATGTCGGGAAGAACTAAAAAAAATGGAAACAAAATCAAAATAGTTTTTTTTTTTTTTAATATTTATGTGAGCAAAATTTATAATTTTAGAAACAATTCGGCTCAGAGAAGATCTTATAACAGGCGAAGTTCCCCTACCCTATACAAGCTCATTTTCAAAAACTACAGTTGATTTGATACAACCCTGAAATCTAGTATATTGTTCAATATTATTTTAACATAGACAACTATGCAAAACAATAAACATTCGCAAATAGCAAAACCGACTAAATTAACTTTTAAATCAAAAAGAAGAGAAGAAGGCTGTGGTCAGATGCGAGGTCAAGTAGTAATGTTATGTCATTTTTTTAAATTTTAAGTGGGATGAGTTTTTAAAGTCCATAATGTTTTCTCAAATTAAAATCTTACCATAGTTTATTTTAAATTAATTTGTAAAAATAACTTTTTAATTTTGCATTTGTTTTTGATTTTTAAAAAAGCTTTCACGCACAATTTCAGAAAGTGCGACTTATAACATTTAGCTATCTGATGACAGAGCATGGAGTAAATATAGAAACTTATTAATCACTGAATTAATTTAAATTTTATTATATTAATTAAAACTAGGTACTTAATAATCTTTTGCCAACCGAACTTTAAAATTCATTATGTACCTATCAATAAAACTATGTATTAATATTGTTAAATAAAATAAATTATTTACTTACTTATTGACTTATGTGGTTTTTTATTGGAAACTTCAGATATTGCTCTGAGATTTAAGAATTTTTTTGCCGAATGAAACGCAAAACGATTTTTTGTGGTGTATCATTTTATATTTGTTCATTTATAAATTGGCGAGAGTGAGACAAACTGAGTTCGCACTAGCTTGACAAGTTGGCAGTCTCATACATTGTTGTGTATGTCAAAGCAAATGAAAAAATCTTACTTCAAATCGAGATTTCGAGATTTTTATCTGGACGTAATCTAGAGTTGATTTTTTTGACCAATGAAACGCAAAATCTAAAAAAGATGGGGAAAAATATATCTAGATCAATAAAAAACCACTTTTTGCGACCAATGAAAAACCACAATACTTACTTATTGAGGAAAAAATAACACAGTAACAATGTACAATCGAGCAAAGAAAACTGGCAGGCAAATTACTCTCCAAGAAAGTTTAAGATTTTAACGACCATCCGATGTAAATTTAGACAACATTATGAATCTACATTTTGAATTTAATTTTGCGTACCCAAAATAGTTCTCTACCGCTCCTAGACACCCTGTGTACATATGTATGTACAGTCGTCTGGCAGGCATCTTTTTCAACAGTTTTCTTATTAAACAGTTCCTAGGTGTCCCTATAGCTATATCCAGGAGTGTATAGCGAACTATTTTGCGTACGAGAAATAAGGTTCCTTAAGACAGACAATCAAACAGATGCAATACACAAAACTGCGATCTGCAAAATTTTAATTTCGCATAAAGATTTTTATCAGATTTATATGTATAAAAAATAAAGTAGATTAATTGAATGCAATGGTTTCAAATTATTGGCGGGGACATCAAAAATTTCATCGTTTGTAGAATCCCCCATAATATATCTTCATTGGTATTTTAAAGTCCTTTGTTTAATGCACACACAAAACATCGCATCAAAAAGTGACTTTTCACGTACCTTTTGAACACTTACCTTCTTCCAACACTAACTTCATTAAAAGCAATCATCTCAAACTTGTCGCATAACCTTAATCGAAATTTACTTTAATACATGCATACATAATCTATGAACAAAAATTACTCGTTACACTAAAAGTGCTGCTCTAATTACCTAACAATCTAAATATTCATTAAAATATTTCAAGTTACTCTATTTGTAAATTTAATTGATTACCTTCATATGGATACATATTAACAATTTAAATGTCACATTAACGTGCGTGTGAAACGTGTGTATCAACACCACCACCGCACCGTTGCCATTGTCAAGAACTTGTTCAAGATCTAACCTTGTCCTTGTGAAATCGGAACTGTTTCTGTTTCCTGCAAATGGTCACCGTTTATATTCTATTCCTTTGTGACCTAAAGATCGTGATATGTCAAATAATTTAACAAGAAGATCACCAAAATAGATTATAAACTGTAATTGTTAGATAGATTACTAATTTGAAATTAAAGCAACCATTCTATGGCTGTACAATTTCACGATATGGTGTAATTACAACTACTTATAGCTGCGTTGTGAATTCTATTTTTATCAATGCCAATTAAATATTGATAAAAAGTAATTTGTACAAAAATACCATTACAACATCACCTGACCATGATTATACTTTACTATATACAACGAGAATCTAAACAAATTTCTTAAGACTATCAACACACCTTTCAACTATTTTGCCATAATTAATTTGTAGTACATTGATTTTTATTGCTGCAGAATTTCTAAGGAATTTATATACAAATATTATTAAAATGTTTCTATTCAAATTAATACATCAACATCATTCAAATTTAACATCATGTTTTTGTAGACAGAGATCCAACAATTCAAATTCCATTCATAAATTATAAATCAATTCGTTTCACACTCAATATTTAATTTTTTTTTCTTTCTTTAATTACTTTTTTTTTCATTATTTAAGTGTCATAATGAAAGATTTAATTATATTCATGATATTGACAGGTGTTTCTTATGACTTCCAAGCCACTCAATTGTTGGATACTTTAACTGGGTACATTGGGTACCTGGTAACAATATAATAAAAAATGATCTATAAACAACAATGCTAATAAGCAAAGTACAATTGAGACAGTTGAATTAATTTATCGTTTAATTATTATAAATCCTTTGCCTCTCCGCCGGAATTTGCTACTGCTACAGAAGTGTTACAGACATCTGGGGTTTGAATTATTTAATCAACAAGTTTAACTTTACCAACAACTAGATGAAATGTTAAACGATGGTGATCTTGTAAGGCGGAGTGGGGGGTTGAATTGTGACTTTGAATAATCAAGCTTAGTATACACCTGGCTAGGATAGAAATAGAACTTTTTTTTTCGCCTATGAACTAAAAGTGTTAATTTCCTTTTATGACATGTTTTTATATTTTGTTTAATATAGAATATGTTTTTTAATAATTCTGAAAGTAGTTCTTTGCTTTCGTAATTGAAATAAGAGTGCAAACTGTACTTACATACATACCTATAGAATATTTTTTATTAAAGCAGGTTGTATAGTTAATAATGTTTTTGTTTTTGTTAAAAGATAACTAAAAACCAGCTAAACTCATTTGGAAAATATTTACTCTCTGTGAAAGCTTATCTTAAATAATATGCAATTACTGTTAACTTATATAAAAGGGCAACTTCTCCATTATTTTAAATTATTTGTGCTGATCGAGACTGGCTGGTGTAATGAGTGCGCTGATGTGTTTTTCTTGTGTTTAGGAAAAAATAAGTTTCATAATCTTTATTTATTATTTTATTCATATTTTGAAAAATAGGTGTAAGGTGGGAACAGTGAGACAGTGCAAACACTGAGAAAATAGATTTTATCGTTTTAAAATACTTTAGCCAGACTTTCATCAGAATGTAGTAATTTTTCATTGTTGCGGTTGCGCAATTATTTTTGTCTGTGTTTTAAAAAACTATAAATCAATGAAAATGTTCAATTAATTGAACCAATTTTTCCTTCACATTGTAACCACTAGGATTTCTAAAATCCTTAAGATAAACAAGAACATTTTTAATTTTTTTTGTTTTTTATAAAAAAAAGTTTCGTCCAAGAAAAATTACAAAAAGGGGATCAGTGATACATTTTCAAAGACTGAACAGTGAGACGTCTTTCAATGCTTGATTTCTATATGTTCTTCAGTTGTTGTTGCTGCAGCAAATACTTTCTATTTTTTTGTTACTTTGTTCGTTGGTGTTAGTTTTCATTGCACTCATAATTTAATAGTTAAAAAATGTTTACCTAGATAAAATTGAATGCAATTTTTGTTCATGAATGTGTCCATTAACTAAAAGGTGTTTTATTATTTTTCGTTAATTTTATATATTTACGTAAAAGATAAAATAGCCTTAAAATATTTCTGTAATTTTATTATGATTACTTAAAATTGTTATAAAAATACTTGTCTCACTGTTCACACCATTCCCCAAACGAACCTACAATAATACAGGGTGATTCAAAATGTGTTGTCCTATACCCTCACAAAAATAACATAACTTTTGAAAATGACAGCAACTGTCAGTTCTGTTTTGACATTTGTGATGTAAATCCAGATAAAACGAAGACAAGTTACAAAACGTTCAAGACTCCTCAAGACGGAATACTCGGTTTTTCTTGATCTTTGCTCAACGTAAATTGACGCAGATTTTCCAGCCATCCGACAGCAATTTGCAAACATTAAGGCATTTAGATGGTCATCTCGACGTTGTGAATTCAATTCTGTGATGTGACTGCTGAAGTGCTGATGGATTCATGTTTTTTACACCGATTATAATTGTATAGGTACCACATACAGCTACATTCTTACAAATAGCAATGAAAAAGTAATGGTTCGCGTCTTCTAGGATCGTAATGTTATATGTTGAATCTTTTCTTAATTTTTTTTACAAAACCATAACTTTCCCTAATGGAACCAAAACTTACCTCCCCATTAAATTACAAAATAATTTAGTGTAACTAACGACATCTATTTATTTTTTGCTGAAGCTTGAGTTTATTTAAATTTTTTTATACAAAATGACAACAATTTTTCGACTGACATCAGGCGATCATGTTTTTTAGTAGGCTCATACTTTTCAAATAAAATGTGCGTTGATTTCGCGCCAGACTCATGCACACAACTTATATACACAACACTTATGTCGTGTTCAAGTTTTTTTAGATTGGCTGTGTGTGTATTGATTTCTTTTATTTTGTTTTTGCCCTCCAAGTCCCAATTACGAAAAAAATTAACTCCAGTGTTGGTATTTAATATAAAAAAAGATTTTCTACACTTATAAATCATACACATATATTAATTTCAGAATCGTGTTGATGGTAGAAGAAAAAAATATAATACAGTAACGGTCGCACGTATAGCAAGCAATCTTAGGCCGTGTGCGAACAGCGTTAAAATTTTATCCATTGGCTAAATTATGACACTAGTGCGGTGAATATAAACTTCAAAAATTTTAGCCAGTGGATAATTTTCTATGCTTATGAAGGAGTGAGAGAGACAGTCGGAGTAAAGTGTTTGTTTTTATTTGCATTTATTTTTGTTCATACATTTATATCGAATTTCTCGTTTGTTTTTTTGTGAATTGTGTTTTGTATTGAACTCTGATATTAACGATCAATTAAACGATTACAATTTTTTTACATTCCTTTTTATTGTGAAACAAATTGGTTGTTTTTATTTTGGTAGTTCAGCTGATAAACCAGTGTATTGTGTTTGTTTTAATTGTTGGATTCTTTTCATTTGCATTTATTTTTGTTTGTTTTATATTAATCATTAATGTCGAATTTTCCGTTTGTGTTTTTGTAAATTCCGTATAATTTTACTTCGTTACGTACGAAGAATTACTAAAATCAACCGATATTCTTTTTTGTACATTACTATTCATTGTGTAACAATTTTTTTTTTTTAAGTTCAGCTGCCAAACCAGTATTTGGTACCGCGTTAAAACTACCCATAATTTTAATTATCTTACAAAGTAGTTCTATTTTTTTCTTTAACAAAATAAAATAAATTCTATACAAAAAAAAAAAAATGCAGTGTCTGTTTGTAATGTCATAATAATAGTATTTTACTACACGCATATGAGAGCATACACAGCCCTTATAACAAAACACACATTTCTAAAATGTTTGTCTGTCTGTTTGTCCTGGCTAATCTCGAGAACGGCTGGACCGATTTTGACGAGACTTTCGCTGACCGATAGATAATGTCGATTTTTTTGCATTTTCGTATATATAAACCGATCAGAATCTACAGGACCGATTTTGACGGGACCTTCAGTACCAGATGGCTGATAATATAGGAAGTTACTTATGATGCAAATTATCCCCTAGGTGGCGCTATGGTAAAATTTTATTTCTAAACTGACGAACGCGACGACGGGAAACGGGCTTTAACTGGTGGATAGCTGATGTTGTACGAAATGACTAACACTATTTCAAATAACCGAATAGATGGGGCTGGGGTCACTTTTGCGAAAACTCTTATATTATGAGTTTGAAAGCTTTTGGCAAGATGTTGAACCAATAGGTTTATAATAACTCTTTCAAAAACAATGTTTTATCAATTCTGCGGCAGCAACGCTCCGGGTAACAGCTAGTATACATATATAAGAAAAATATGCTGCGTTTTTAATTGTTTGTTTTATAAAAAAAGGTCATAAGGTTTGGATAATGTAGGTACGAAGACATTGAAAATACTAAATGGGACTATATTTTCTAAACCACTGAACTGATCTGGATGATTGATACCATTCCGGACACATATTTGGATCGAGCTACTTTCTGCATAGTCAGTTTTTTATTTGGTTCAAAATCATAAACAATTCATAGGATTTACAAATTGTAGGTATACGTTGAAAATGCTAAATGGGGCCAAACCTTCTAAACTACTGAACCAAATCGGATGGTTGCTACCATTCCAGAATCAGCTAAGAACTTTCCTATATGCTGCGATCTTTTTTTTCGTTTTTCCCAAAACAAATTTTTACATTTCTCCGTACCAAGAAATAGAAGGGGAAATTTTTCAATACTTGTAGGGAAATTTAAAAAATATATTAGTGTTAAAAATCCCATTTAATCCAGTTCGCACACCAAAAAGCTAAACATTTATTCACCTAAACTCAAACGTCAAAAATTTGCCAGAGGATAAAATTTTAACGCTGTTCGCACACGGCCGTAGAAACTTTATTTGAATTCTCCATACAAAATGACATTATTTTTCCCATCGACATCAGGCGATCATGATTTGTAGTAGGTCATACATTTTTACGATTTTATGCAAAACTTATTCACACAACACTTGTGTTAATGTGTTAGTGCGAAGCGTTTATGAAGTTATATGTGTTTGCGTACTCACTAATTTGTATACACTTAGGTATGTATATACTTAGTTGATTATATGAAACTAAAATAAATTGTGTTGTTCGCGTGTATATGTGCTTTAAAATGCTGACTCAATGTAATGACAACAATGTAATACACTACTGGTCACATGAATAGGCCCATCAGTTGTATATATTCTATTTGTAAAGTGTTAAATTGTTATAAAATTAGTTTTTTTTGTGCTTTTTGTTTTTTCGTGGTTTTATTAAGTATTCAGGTAGAAACAAAGGATTTGATATAAAATTTTTAAAGACGTTTATTAAAGACAATGATAACACTTTACTATATTTTTTATCAATAATGTTTGTTGTTATAATACAAATTCTATATACTATGTATTGAAAATATTAAATAATAAATAAAAAATAATTTCAACTAAGTAGAAGACTTAGCATTAAATTTAGTGGACTTGTTGACTAAAGGCCATACAAAGCTAATTTGAATCTATATTTTTTATCACTTTATTGTGTAGAATCAAAATCTATCTAAGAGATTCTAAAAAGAAGTCGACTGGAATAACTTGTAATTGAAAATAAACCGAGATAAAATTGCACACCAGAAAAACACGTCTAGTCAGTAGCTACTCTTGTCCAAGAAACAAAAATTTAAGTACGTCTGGGTTGGAATTGCTTCCTCTTGTAGCGAACTATTTGTACTACAAGAATTTTACTTCATTTAATTATGTACCAACGTGTTTTAGCTTGTAGGTTGTTTATCTATAAACCTTAAACACCATCTTGTTTGTTTAACTTTAACCCGATTTCAAAATTAAGTGAAATCGGTTCAGCCGTTATCAATTTACTTGGTAACTTGGAAAAAATAAAACCTTTATATGGAAAGTACTCGTTATAATATAAGTTTTTTTTTCAAATGTTTCGAAAACCGCTTTAACGGTGTTGATTAAACTTTGTGAACGTTAATTTTAAAGTGCTTTTATAGTATTACAACTGTAATTCAGGATTTTGGCTAAAAGTGCCGATAGCAAATTTGTTCATAAGTTGATAACTGCTGAAGCGATTTCATTTAAATTTGGCACCTATGGCATTAAAATTTTTGTAGTCCAATAGTAATATTAATATTATCAAGAAACACACTTCTGATTAATCTTAGTTCTTGTAAATGAAAATAAATTGAGGGCCCAAAAGGGAAATTTTTCTTGAATTTGATGCAAACACTAGTTAAAGACTTAAGGCAAAAAGTCATAATATATTTATTCAAAATACTACATTACTACACAAACCGAACTATTATAATTGATTTTGATAAAAATCTATTTTATTTTCAAAATCTTAAGCTGCTTTCATTTCAGTGTAAAAGCATTCTTAACCAGGTCCATCAAACGTCAAGCCACCTATGAAACTATGTATAAATATAAATATTTAAAATAAAATTGCAATAAATGATTTAAATTATAATTCAAATTCTTAACAGAAAAATATTTGTACCTTGTGGACAACGGTTGTTTTCAAATCTCTGTTTAAAGCTTTAAAGCATTTCAATAACGTTACGTTGTTACTTTACTTTATTAGATTGAATAAAGCTTATCCAAAGCCCACCTGGTAAGTATTCGAACATTAAAGTTCACCAAAAAAGCTATCCATTATATTCATTTTCCTAAAGTTTAAATAAATTGCTGAAAGTTCATTTGTAATACATATTTGTTTAAATGAATGAAAATGGTAATCAATAAAATGGTATGCAACATTCTCTTGTAAAGAGGACAAGTTAGTTAATAAACAAAATGTTAAATAATAATTTATTTCTTATATGGAACGCATAGATATGTATGTACATTTTATGAATACAAAACAATGTTATAAACTTTTTTTGTCTGAATATACAAAACAATTACATCAAAAACATTTATACATGTATAGATACAAATTTAAAAATCTTTAAACTATGCATACGGTTTAAAATCTTTCGGTAAGGCACTATCACTCTTCCCCCGACTATAAGGACGATGCCCTCCTAACATCCTCTCCAACAGACTTTGTTTAGATTTTCGCTTTGAAGAAAGTATTTCCTTGCAGAGATCATAGAACACTTCAGCCACTAAGTCCACATGTTCAGCAGCAGATACTTCACAGAACTTACAGTCATAGTCCTTTGCAAGGATTTCACCCTCGTCAATGTTCACCTGGCGCAAATGAACCATGTCATTTTTATTGGCAACTAGTTGCATTGGTATATCTGACTGCAAGTCTGATTTTATACGACGAATATAGTTGAACGAGTGTCGGTCTGTTATTGAATATACAAGAAGGAAGCCGTCAGCCCATTGAATTAATTCTGAAGTATTTGGTATGTCGTGCTCGTTCTGCTTGAAAGAAGTTGTGTTGTTAATAGACCATTTGAAAATAATAATAAACTAATGGTAGGTTGTTAGATATCTATACAATCCCTTAAGGACATTTACCTTTGGACATGTGTCTAGGATTTCAAAGAGTACCGGTTCTCCGTCAACTAATGCTTCGTGTTTGTATCGATTTTCTAGAAGTAATATAAGAAGGTTTGTAGATGATGTAATTTTTTTGTTTTGTAGGTTTTATTATTTTTAAATAACTATGTTACATAAATTTTGTTTTATTACCTCCTTCATGAGAATATTCGCCAATGTATCGTTTTGTTATAAATCGTACTATTAGTGCTAAATGATAAAATATAAGAAAAATATTTTAGTTAAAAATACATCAATCTTTTGTAATTTTGTTTAAAAAAAAACTATGACCAACCATAAAAACATATTTTTTATAAATGGGTAAAGCATTGTGATCAAAACAAAATTAAAATAAAACCGTAGGCAATTTAATGATGGGGGTGTGAGGTGTAACCTTACGCTCAAAATATGTTTATGTGCCTACCAAATTTCACCATTTCTATACTGACCTATTTGAAAAAAAAAACAAAAAAAGATTTTACTTGCAAAAAATTGGTTTGATTGAAAATCAAATCGAATTAAGTAAAAATTGTTTTTTTTTAACTTATTTTTAAACATTAATTTAAAAACAAAAAAATAATCTTCTGGAGAAATATCATTTTTTTAAACTACCTGCAAAATTGTTCCAAAATAAAATAAATCAATTTTGTTTTTCAATGGATGATGGAAAAAGATTATCAAAATTGGGAAATAGATTGACTTGTTTTACAAATCGAAACCCCCATGTCCATCGGACACACTCATTAAATTGAAAAATAGCGAAATTGATAATAGCCATACATACGAAAATCAAAGATTGATAGATTCATGGCCAGTTTCTCCAAACACTTTTAAATATTTATTGGTTTGTTAAATCTTAAAATGGCATTTTTCAATTTCACCAACCACTTTCAGTTTTAAAAGAGTCAATAAACTAAAGTCCAATTTTATTGCAAATAAATTTTAAAGGAGTCTTAAAAATGCAAGACAAAGAGAACGTTGAAATTTTTCGATTGATATGCTCTCCTCTCACTTGCTCTAATGAAAGAGACCCATGTGTGGTGAATAAAAAACCTCCTAATGTTGGTGCACACTATTTTAAGTTAAAATGCCAATAAATTTTATTACTCCGTTAACTAAAATGCTTTTAGGTGTATTTTGGTGAAACTGGGCATCAGAACAAAGTTTTTTTCAAAAGGATTTTGTGAAGTGTTTTTTTTTAATTTATTTCTCGGAAAAAAATCAGATTGACTTGATAAAATTTCATATGTAAGTAATTTGTTGCTAACGGCAATGGCAATTTCAATTTTTTTTTTCAGAATATGCTCAATAAAGGTATCTCTAATAGAACAGTTTTTTCTATACCAACTTATCTCATAAACTCATTCACCGATTTTGAAGAAATTTGATATGAACAAAACAAATTTTCTAGTCATTAAAAAAAAAATTCATACAATTTCGAATTTGATTTCAACAACTTGTTTCTGCGTCGAATAAATATTTCAGAAAAAATCTAGCAACTGTACCTCCAACAGCTCATTGTTTAAATAACAATTTCTTGGCTTCGGAATAATCGATTTTGACGAATTTTTATATTTACGTATAGTTATGATTAATACAAACATAAAAAAAAGTATTTTTAGGACTATTTGTTTTTTTTTTTTAATATTCTTTGAACGTCTTAAAAACAATTGAAATCTAATAAATCAAAAATAAAGTAAAATAAAAATAAAAAAAAACACATCCATTGATTTCGATTCACCTTTTTATTTTGACAAAAAACGTTTTAAACTTTTTTTTCAGAATCATAATTCCTTTGTATTAGTTTTCTAATAATGTTATCGATTCTTTGTAAGCAATCAAATATTTTGCATTTTTCATAATATTCCGCCCAACGCAGTTTTAAGCTTCGGTTCGAAGACGAACCACTTCCAAACCAGAGATTTATTTAAATTTATTTAAAATTTAAATTTTGAACCAATTTCAAGATTTGTAGGTACATTTATACTTGATTGATTTTATTAATGAATTTTCACAATAGTGTATAAAATAGTGTATTGTCATATTAAAATTTTTTTTATTAATTTATTGTTTTTTTAAGAAAGCTCTTTTTCATTTCAATATATTTGTTTTAAAAACAATACTACAAAAACACGTTCGAAACAGAACCACTTTAAAAAAAAACAGCATGCCAAAATACTAAAAAAAACTGTTTATCATTTTTTTTTAAATCACTCACCCACGTTTTTTATACTAGAAAATTATCTGCGTGGTTATGAAAATACACTGCAGTATGAAGCACCATTATAAAATCAATATTTGATTAAAAAAAACAAGGTATCATGACAACATTAAATTTCAACCGATGACGACGCAAAACAATATAATCCATCAAAAAATAAATTCTCACATACAACAATCAAAAACCTCTTTAATTTCATTGATTTAAACGCAGCCACTTTAAATCAAAAACAATTCGATAAAAAATTAAAAATACTATAATGACGTAGTAACATAATAACAACAACAATCGCATTCAACAGGTTATGATTTCAATTGAAAATAGTTCTTTTTTTTTTTTTAATTGTTTACATAAGAACATTGAAGATCACTTCGGTAATGATGTTTATCCTTCGAAAAATAATGTTTATCTTACCGGTTTTTCCAACACCCGGTGCTCCAACAACAGCGATTTTTAATTCAGTCAACGATGATTTTTTCCTTCGAATACGTGTAGTCATATTAAGAACTTCTAAGCTAAAATAAATCACCAAAAAACTTGCACTTTTTATAGTTATGTTTAGATAACTCAAAAATATTTACAAACAATTTCTAAGGGGTATATTATTTTGTGCTATTTGTAACATTCGTCAAATATTTCTTCAACAAAAAAATATAAATGGTTTGAGGAAACACGCGCAAGAAGTTTATAATTTTGTATTTTTTTTTTTTTTTATTTCACAATGAAAATTTTCATTTTTCTAAAATCGTGTGTTAAAATTGGCACATCTTTATCTCAAATAAATTGAAACAAAAAAATGAACGACTAATAATTAAAGATCGCTTGTCCGATCATCAGTCAACGAACACCGATCGTTGAATTGTAATATTTGTATGGCGAGAAATCTCTCTTGTCTTTATTAATATCTCACCGATAAATATTCGATTTATTTTTTTTAAATAGACTTTCGAAAACGTCTTCTGTGTAGGAAAACTTTTCTATTATGTGAAGTAGCATTCATCAGATCACAAGCTCCCTCATGCTCGCTCACACTAAACTCATTTTTGTTTACGATTGTTTTTGTTTTAAATTTCGAATTTTGAGAGAGATTCGGTTCTGAATTTATCTAAGAAAACAATTAATATTGAATTGTACGGAATCGTATTGTGAAAGGGAAAACCAATGCTTGGAAAATATACAACTGATGTATTCGTGATGTGAAAACAAACAGAGTGGATTTTCGAAATCAGGTAAAGGTCGTACTTGTCGGCTGGCACGCGCATTGCTTTAAGCATAATTAAGCAATCAGTCTGAGAATTTGTAAAATGTCTCTTGCAAAAATTGCCAGGTAGTGAGAGATTTATAGACGCAAAGTGGCAGAACCGATGATTTTCTGATATTGGGAGTCGTAAGACATGGAAACGATATAATGTTTGAGAACAAGGAAAATTTAAGGTATGTAGGTATATGATGTTTTTCAAAATAAATGAGAACAGCATGCTCGAATGAAAAACACATGTTTCTTGATTTAATATTTCATTTAAGTAATAAATATAAATTTAGTTCAAAAAGGGGAAAACCATATTTATTTATTTTGATACGCACAATGATAATTTTCAGGAAAATTTAAAATTGATGGAACAGTATAGAAGGTTTGAATTGGCCTGACCTTGTTTAGTCTGATGTCATTTACAACGGAATGAAGTACTGCCGTAATTCAGAATATTATATCTAGGTATGTATATACCGATATCCAGGAATGTGGGGATTAGGTAAAAAAAAACTGCAAACATGAATAGAATTTCTCGAGTCATACAATCCTGATACTTTTCCAATTACTTTAGTATGAACAAAATTAAAAAAAAAATCGTTCTTGTTCATTCTCACTTTTGCATATACCGAAGTTGTAAAATTTTCAAATAACATTTATGACATGGGTTGCTCGTATTCAATATTAAACAAATAAATTAATAAGAAACATTGTACCTAGTAATCCCAATGTTTATTTAAAAAAAAAATTCCATCACTCAAAAGGTCAACCAGAACTATCATTTTACAATTTTAAAATTTGTATTAAATCAAACCAACCATTTGAAGTTGAAGGACTTTTTTGGCTTGGGTTAAGAATACTAAAATTTCCTAAAAAAATACTCCTAGCACATGTTTAAATTCAAAAATTATTGGTTATTTTTATTGAATAGGCTTATTATTCCTGAACTTTTTCGAAATCCACACTACAAGTCAGATTGCATTGGTTAAATGTCTAATACAGAACAGAATACAGTCAACTCCGCTAACTGAAACGATTTTTTTTGCCGATTGTAGGTACTTCTTGTAAAATTAATGATTTGCGCAGAAAAAAAATTAAGATAACGATCAAGCAAGACATTACAAATTTACGATGATAGTAAAAAATAAAGTGGGACTGGAGATTCTGTCTGTCAGTCTAAGAGTCTTCCTGAAGCCTAAAAGTTTAAGTCAATTTGCTTCAAGCTTCGCGGTCTCCAAGTTGTGTTTAGTTAACGAATGTTTAAACAAAAAAAAAAATAAAACGAAATTAGAAAACTGGGACTCGGGATTCGGGACTCGGAAGAAGGGGTTTGAGTTGATCACCTGTGTACCTGTGTTTGCCTTACTGTTTGCCAATCGTAAAACATTGAATAACCCATCGAATTCATCCTCAGCACCGTGAGCGAGGGCGTCTATCAGAAGAATTTTTTTTTCACGCGTAAGTGTTCTTTAAAGAAAATGTTTTCCTAATTTTTTTAATTTTTCAACTAGTCACTGGAGAGTTAAAGCGTTAACGTTTTTTTTGCTTGTTCCAATAAAATGAAAATTGAAAATGCGTTGAAATTGAATTTCTGCAAATAAACCTGCTTTTTTACTTTCCAGCACCAATTCTTAATTGGACATAAGCCCAGTTTCACCAAAATACACCTAAAAGCATTTTAGTTAATGTATTAATAAAATTTATTGGCATTTTAACTCAAAATGGTGTGCACCAACATAAGGAGGTGAATTTTTTAAAATGAGGAAACTTGATGCCAACCCGTGATTTTTATCCACCACACATATGTATGGGTCTCTTTCATTAGAGCAAGCGAGAGAAGAGCATATCAATCAAAAAATTTCAACGTTCTCTTTGTCTTGAATTTTTAAGATGCCTTTAAAATTTATTTGTAACAAAATGGGACTTTAATTTATTGGCTCTTTTAAAACTAAAAGTGGTTGGTGAAATTGAAAAATGTCATTTTAAAATTCAAAAACCTGGCCATTCAATAAAACTGGCCATTAGTTTCTTTTTAAATTAAAATCCAGTGAATTTCTTTTTAGACCTAGTTGCATTAAAAGTTGGTTTTAAGTTAACGTTTGCATATTTTAGATTTTTATAAATATGTTACCATTTTTACAAAGGTGCAATTTGTAATTTTAAGGTAATTTTAAATAACAAAACAAATTACAGAATAAAATAATGCTGTCAGATGAAAATGTGAAGTGTCAAGTTGATTGGGCGCTATAAGTATATAATTGTGGAGAAGTTTCAAAACAAATCTATTTTTTTTACTTGTGATATTTTCAAATAGACGGGTTTTAGTTAATCAAAAATATTTGCTGTAATTTGTGATAACATTTAGATATAAAATTAAATAACCGATTTTTTTTCAATTAAGTGGTGTTGGCTGTAAATTGACTGAGGTAGTCGTAATAAATCTTCATAGTCTATCAACATAATATACCTATCTACTATTATAATACCTAACCTTAAAATTACAAAGTGGTTAGAATCTTACTTGTTAGGAATATAGCTAAATATACTTGAGTATCTACCCCTTCCCTTAAAAAGTTTCTATCTTACCTCAATCGAATAAAATTTACTTTTACTTTTCATTTGGAAAATTACGCTAAGAAAATACTTTTATATTTTTCACACAAAAATAGATCTTTCATCATGACGAGATGATATGACAAATGAACTGCGAAACCGTTACTACTAAATCTATTTTGAGTTGCATATTTTTAGGAATGAAACGTTGTGTGTATTCAAATGAAAAATATCGAACTTCACTTTTCTTTCTCTTGTATGAAGGACAAAAGAGAGCAGCTGATTTGTTTTTGTTCGTTTTCTTTCCCTATTCACCTTCCCCATACCATGTTGAGATTAAGAAGAGAAAAAACTGAAGTTCGAGGCTCGTGGTCGTGGTAAAAATATGCGGTTGGATTTGTTTTGGATGGAACTATGGCATGGGATGGGCGCATGCCGCATGGCACTACACTACACTTCTTAACAGCTGCTACAACACGGTGGCGGTTTCTCGTAGATACTTTTTTTTGTCAGATAGAGCATAGAGATACTTTCCGTTCTTTATTATTTTGAATTTCTTGCTTGGGCTATTCATTGAATCTGTTGGTGGATTCAGTTTAAATTTGGACGACAATTCGTGCGGAAGCAAATTACCGCGGCCGAGTCTGTTTGGTGAAAATAACAAAAGTATCGCGCGCTTTTGGTTAGTTGGTCTTTTCGATTATGATTATTTATTTAAATAAATTTTAGTGCAAATCTCTGACCAGAGTGTGTGTCGACAGGTGGCTTTGTTGAGTTTGTGGTTTTAAATGGAAATGCCATTTACCATAAATCATACCACAAAACGGAAATCAGATCTTTTAAACGGTTATTTATTTTGAAATTTGATATCGTTTTAATGCAACTAAAATAATCACTGGAAACATTGTTGTATCACGACGATGGGGTCATCTTTGTCGGGAATGATGACACAATCTTATTTGTGAATATTGATTAGCAATGATACATACATATGTACATATACATATATATATGAATATTAAGAAGGCACTACTCGAGTGAAAAAGAATAATATTTACAGTTGTTTGCTTGAGATCTAGTGTGTGTGTTTTAGAGGGATGAATTGAAGCATGAAATTGCTCGGAGAACTAGGACATACGTTGTTCCTACCTATATAAACAGACTTTAATTAGGGCATGCATTAGGTCATGCAGTGCGAGCAATATAGTGTACCGAGAGTGATGAATAATAAACGACCAAATATTTCCCTTCCTCTTTCCATTTTAATCAAAGTGAACTTTTACCCCTTATAGCTACCTTAAGACATCATCAGCATTTTGTTTGTAAGATTTTAATCATTCAAAATTCTGCCCCACTTTTTGTCTTCCGAAATTTTGTGTGGAAAAATAAATACAAAAATGTTTTTGAAAATAAGATGAGCAGCGATGGTGGCACAGCGCGGCGGATATCGGTTGCTATTTTTAGATGTTTTAGTGCCATGACACCTCAGTTGGCGAATGCGACGTTAAAATGATGTTCCTCTCTGACTCTGGCGTTCGGTCGTTGATGCTCGACGGAATTAGCAGCCTTCTGGTGTAATTATACCAAAAACTTAAATAGGTGGAACTCCATTAAGCGAAAGTCGTCTCCCTCTCGGGCGCCCAACACATCATATCACCCACACGCCACACTGAATGTTACTTCGGTTGTTGATGATGATGATGTTGCTCACGATGATGTCATGTTTTTTTCGTTTCAAACTTTGTTGATGCCATTTCATTGATTCTTTCTTTTTTTGTAAAAATTTATTTTTTTTGTTAGCTTGTTTTGCGCGGTTTACTTCCCATTGAAGACTTGTTTCAGTTTAAGTTTAGCTGGCTGGGTTGGTTGGATTGGATTGTTAAAAGTAGCTGCTGTGTTGCATATGTATGTAGGTATATTAAGGTATGACATAAGCAAAACAAAGAAGAAAGAAGGGTGTTACCGGAGGTGTGTGGTAGGAATCACGAATAAGATGGCAAGGTAACCCTCTTTGCTAGCCTTTTGCCTTTCTGAAGTTAAACAGTGATGTTATACCCCAGCAAAAATATTGTTTGAAGTTTTAAAAGAGTTAAAACTCCAGATTGATTGGAAATTTTAAACACTATAAATGCGGTTTAGTATGAAGATCTGGATGGGCTGGGAGTTTTTTTTTATCAACAACAGTTTAATTTTTTATTTCATGTTCAATGTAGGTAGGTATGCTATTTATTGACGAATCTATGTGTAATGTGTGCCATTGTTTCTTATGAATTCTTGTAAACCATGATTAATTTAATTTTAAAGAACTAATAGTATTAGACATCGTAAGCTTCCTTGTGGAACACCGGCATTTATCATGTCATAGATCGGTAATATTCAAACTCTTGTTGACTCGGAAAAAACAAGCGGGATTCTGGGATAAATCTTGTCGTATTTAAATCTTTTCGTTAAGCCAATGTGTCAGACCTCCTCGAAAGATTAAGATTCCTTAATGCGCTTGAACTCATCCTTTATGTTTTATCTAGGACTTTTCGATAATTTTATTGGTTAATCAATAACATTGATCAATTGTGGAGTTACTATTCTTGAAACCAAACTGATGGTCGAAAATAACATTTTGCTTCTATAATAAGGATCAGCCGATTAAGAAACATTTTCTCAATCACTTTGGAGATGGTAGACAAAATAGAAGTTGGTATGGGTATTTGAAGCAGAAGAATTAAAGAAGTACTTCCATGACTACCCGTAGTCTTTAAGCAGTATTCATGAGGTGCTTAAGTTTTACTAATGCTTTTCTGGTATCTCTTCTTGAGTACACTTCCAATTTTTAAATCGTGGCCAAAAACCTTATTGTTTCGATGAATTTTTACTGTTTGATTACATTCTGATAATTAGAAATTTCAAAGATTCAACCGTTCAAAAATTTCAAATATATTATTTAAAACAACATATTTTATTCGTCTATTAATAATATACCTATCCATTTTATAACAACGCTGACATACAAGACTTTAATGAATTCTTGTATGACTACTTTTTGCTGTCTGTTGCTACTATACATAATATTCAATGCTAATAAACTGGAACTGTGACGTTACTTTTGTATTCCAAGTTAAAATCATATCGAGTACAAAATTTACATATGTACGTATATTTTGAATACTTTGGAGATATGTATAAGTACGTGCGTTTCATTCAGATTCCTATTTAACAGTTTAACATGTGCTACTGCCGACTTATGGAGTAGGTACGCATCATAATAAATAATTTGTAATTCAATAAATTAAGCTTTATTTTTGGTATTAACACACATTTAAGCTTTATTTGGTAGCAAAATCAATTAATAACGATAATTAATATCGAATTGATTTATTAGTATACCTATAGTTTAGCCATGCCCAAACTCTGACATTTCGACTCCCGAACGTCTTACTCCAACATACTTTTAAGGAATAAAAGAGTTCAGTTGTAGATTTCCATAAATGTTAACAGGAAGTAGAAAATGATTATTTGCTGGTAAAGAAACTTTATGAAAGGGTCAACTTTTCGATATTTTTGATGATATTTGCAATGGATTACCTTTTATTGCAACTTGCATAGGTATGCACAATGCACATAAATAAATATAGAAATAATATTTAAGGATTCTTTACCTACCTAACAATATATTTGCTTCTATTTTTGAAACCAAAGTATTATAAGATAGAATCATTAATCGTTACAGACTTCTTTATTTAATTGAAATTTGTGTTTCATAGTGAATTGAAGAATGGATTATAATGTTGATCAGTAAGTTATCGAGCTTCTTTAATTCTTGAATGCTTCTACACTTTCGACACTTCACGTGTTATGAAAGGCTAAGTTTTACTTTTTCTTTACAATTTATTTTTGACTTGTTTAATTGTTGATTCTAATTAGCTTATTATAGCGTTTCATGCGGATGCTCACTTTGCACTCACCAGTTGAAGAGTGAGCACCTTGTCAATACGCAAATATTTGCTTGGTTCAGTTCAACTTTTTTTTAGTCAAAAAAGTTATCTAAGTTTAATTAATACAAGCCGAAATTTGCGTATTGACAAGGTGTTAACTCGTCAACTGATGATTGCAAAGTGAGAAAACGATTTTTTTGACCATATTAAACTAATTTGAATCAATGGCGCAAAATTATAGTCAGCCTATATTTAAGGAATTAATGCGACACTTCTTAACTTAATTTTAACTTTAGACCAGTTCTCTAACTTTTAAGAAATTATAAACTCTTTCTGAAGTACTGATAACTAATGCCACACTTAAAACAGTTCTTTAAGAATTGTTTGCTGAACACACCTTAAACAGTGACAGATCGTCCAGAAAACAAAGCAAACACACCTTTGCATCTTTCGCAAAATGTCATCAACGAGGAATGTCAATAAATGAAAACAAAGTAATCAGTGCCAAGCAAATGTGTCTGTATGCTGTTCGTGTTGAATTGGAAAACAGAATCATTTCACAAATTATAATAAAGGATCAGTTCACTTGGGCAATTTTTTGCCGATTCTGCTACTTCAATGTTTCCCATCAAGAAGAGAACTGAAGACTTTTCAAATCATCTTAAATAAAATTCATCGTCGTTCAGACTTAGATTTATATTATTTGGGCTTCCCAAAAAGCTCAAAACCAAGCAAATCCTCCTTCTAAAACATTTTGTAAAATAATTTTTATAGAATATGACAAATTGACAGAATTCATAAGCAAGTGTGACACTAAGAAAATTAAAATAGGGTTTTCATGATTTTAATTTTGATGCAAGTCTTTAAAGATAAAGTGTAGTTTAACTTGTCTATAATTGATAAAAATGAAATATCAGCCTAGTGTCAAACTAAATTTGTTTTAGTTTCGAGTTAACTTGACTATAATTTTGCGCCAATATATCTTTTTTAATAAAACAAGAACCATATGTTATAAGAAACGGGCTTCAGGTCAGATGAAACAAAATATTTTTATGTCACGACGTTTGTCAAGAACCGTTGGGCGCCATTTATGTAAAAAAGAAAAGGACCATGTTTTTAAAGGTCAACCACCCAAAATCTTACAACTTTGTTATGACTTTTAAGGTACTGGAAACTCATGCCAGACTGGAAGTCTGGGTTCAAATTCAGCTTGACACCCAAGTCTTTTGTTCATGGGCACTGTCTTTTACGAGAAAGTGAGAAACCATTGCACTAAGAGTAAAACTTGGTTAAGAGCATCTTATCTTAGTTTGGCGGATTCGCCGTAAATTATAGATTCCCTACAGCCCTGTAGATCTAAGAACCCACACAAATGTACTGATTGAGTTGTCGCGCCACACAACATATCTATTGATTTATTTTTTTAATGGCAATTTTTATTTCAGTTTTTTCAGCAAAATAATAAAAACAGGTTAAACATTTGCTAAAGGAATTTCTTTTAAAATGTAATTTATTTTAATAAACATACAATTTCTGTTTTAATTATTGCCTTTTAAGCACACGCAACTGAAATTCAACATATCGATTTATACTACGTTCCTGGTCTTGCATATGAATTTAAAATAACTTACTATAAAATGCGTCCTTCAATATTTAATTTCAATAATGCATGCATTTGATTTACCAGGATAATTTTGTCCCCCCCTTCCTTAGATGAAGTTCTATCATATTTATATTCATATAATATGAAATGGGTCATGTTTTAAACACACCCTGAATTTTTACTAGACATAATATATACGACCTCTTTAAACGGTATAATATGTAGGACGTTAGGTACATCTGTGTCCTTCGATGTCGAAATGTGCGTGCATGCTTGCATTGAAAACTATGTCATATAGGTAGATATACCTACCCCCTTATAGAAAAGTGGGTCCATAAATTTGACAGTATATTGAAAGGGTGTAATTTCCCTAGATGAAACACTATAGCTAATAGAGACACCTGATATCTTGGATATTGTCTTTGAATAAATTACGAGATAGACGAATAGATAGAAATACACTTTCAGTTGAAAAATAATATGCTTCTAGAAATGAACTCTGCTTCACTTGATTGCAAACAAATAACAATGATTCATGTGATTCTACCGAATTTCTCAAATCATTTATTATTCTAGAAAGACCCAATGGAATAATGTTGTAAGAATATTTTCGGTATTCAGTTGAAATGCTTACTTTCGATTGTAGGCAAGTTATGCATACGTTAAAAAAAATTGGGATAACAATTAAACATGACATTACGATTATAGAGAACACGAAAAAAGTAGGTCCGACAATTCTGTCTAGCTTTCTTCAAACTTGATACTCTGTATTTTTTAAGGTAATATGCGCAGGGGTATTTTTGATTTTGATCCTAAATCTATAAATAACAGTACCTGTCATATAAACCTTACAGATAGTTCAATTTTTCTCGAAAAAAATACGATCGATTTTGATAAATTTTTTTATTATTTTGTATGATTTTGCCAATGACGAAGTTTTTCGTTAGAAAATTTTTAAAATCAATATATTAACGCCTGCCATATAAATTCTATAGAAAAGCCGACTTTGATCCAAAAAAAAATACGATCGATTTTGATAAAATTTTGTGTGAATGATTTTTTGCCAACGATTAAGTTTTTTGTCAAGTTTTTTTTGGAATCACGTTGGTCTACCATATAAACTAAACGTTATAGAAAATCCAATTTTTCTCGGAAAAAATACGATCGATTTTGATAAAATTTTGTGGGCCTGATTTGTTTCCAATGACGGAGTTTTTCGTCAATTTTTTTTTTCAAAATCTTCTTATCAACGGTACCTACCATATAAATTCTATAGATAATCCGATTTTTCTCGAAAAAAAATACCACCGATTTTGATAAAATTTTGTGTGAATAATTTGTTGCCAATGACAGAGATTTTCGTCAGAATTTTTGTTTTCAAAATCACCTTATTAACGGTACCTGCCATATAAATTCTATAGAAACTCTATTTTTACTGCGTTTTGTGTAACTGATTTTTTACCAATAGTGAAGTTTTTCGTTAGAAAATTATTTTCAAAATCACTTTATTAACGGTACCTGCCATAAAAACGTTATAGAAACTATTTTTACTTCCGATTATTTATTATAGTTTCTTGCTTAGTATCCTTAGCGAAAGGTTAGTAATCTGACATAATATCAATTTTGTCCGGCCCAGTCGTGCCTTTTATTTTTCTAATAATGTCAAACAAATTTAGGGAAAGACGGAAGTGCAAACAGTTAGGCAAAATTCTCTTCTCCGATTCCATTCAAATCCTTTTATGAAATTTTCAAAAATATCGCAAAAAACACATGATCCCAGTGCCATATTTAAAATGCTATTATGCGTTCTGTGAAAATATGCGTTAGGAAAAATATTTCCTATAAAAATCCTTCAACACGTATAAAATCGGAGAATATTCCGTCACGATCGTATTCCTCGATAGGGCCTTATAAGTTTTTTAATCAAATGCTTTAAAATTATAAGAAACAATTAAAATTTCAATTTATTTTTTGTATAAAAAATATTTTGAAAAAAATCGTCATATAAACGGTTCAATTTTTGGCAGGTGCTCCAAAAATGGGAAAAGAATGTAATTGAAACATGTGTGTCGCTCAAACATTGTCTCTCCTTGTTCTATGTCGAGGATTTTTTTTAAAGAATACTCAAACGAAATAGCCAGTTGCATTTCTCCTTTATAGCAATACCGAAATGCAGAATGCTCACCACTAAAGTATAAAGATTGTTTCTTTAGCCACAATTCGTGTAGAATGTAAATGCTTCACCAGCTCAATCTTTTCTCATTGAAGTATTTAAATATTAAATACCTACTAAAACTTTGAATACTTCAACCATTAACTTGTATCGGGATACTTCTTATATCATATTTATAATTATTAGGCTAAGTTCACCAAGTCGGTCTAGTTCTAGTATCTAATTTTAACTAACTAATGAACATTATGTCAAACCGATAACATCAGAGTAAGAATGGGTATAGGGGCATTGCGTGATATGTTTGAGATAAACTGTGATATTTTCTATATCGTCTGTAAATTAGGTATTGTTTACAACTCATATAAACAAGCCGGTATCCGATTGTGTCAAAAGTTAATTACTATTAGCAATGTTCAATCAACATCATAATAAAAACAAACCCGCCCATTGCCAATGAACAATATTACGACACAGTGATGTCATATAAATATTTCTCTAATAAACAAATCTACTTTCAAGGTTTAACATCAAAGATTTTTTTTTAATAAATCAGTAATTATTGAATTATTTAAATGTACGTGTAATGTGTAACACAATAACTAACTCATGACGTCATATCATAATAAATTAAAAAAAAAAACACTGAAAGACAACGACATGTCATTTAATTTAGCTTGATTAATTTAACTCCGAGTGAGTTAAGTTATTAACACGTTCATGCGATGACAATAAAGAATCTATAGTGGCAGTTGTCATGAATTTATCTACTTTCATAATTCCAAATACGTTATAATAATAATGTTCTAGTTGATGGTCAATTTAATTAAAATATTTGTTATATGTTCGGGTCACGCACCTTGCGCAGATTTACCATGACGTCGCACACTAAAATCAAATAAACAACCAAAATATCTAGAAATACCCTGTGAAATATATTTTTGAAAATAATCTTTCATTTAATTTGTTTTATTTAGATTTGAATGAAAAAGAAAACAAGGATGACATCAGATATTTCATTTCAGTGTTCGTTGTTGGATGTTTGTATATTTTTTTTTTTAAATACCAAAAAGATTTATTCCAAAATATTCTACCTACACTACACATAGCTCCAAAAGAAAAAAAAACTTTGTTTGTTATTTCGCGTGACGGATTCGCCTGTGTTTAGTTGTTTTTCTAGAGCCTTGGCAGTCCATGAAATATAACTTTTTGTATACATTTTAGTATGGAAAAAGTAGAACAGGAGTAAGCTATATAAATACATACGAGTGTTGTTTCTTGTTTAATTTAATGACAATATTTTTTGTGGCTGTTTTAGCAACACGCAAAGACTTTAATTATAATTAGCATTCACACGATGACGTTGGGATTTGGCCATGGAAATAGTTTTATTGATTTGTGGATATTTAGATTTTGTGTATTTAATGTTAAGTTTCATTTTGACTGTCAAACTCATAGTGCACCAGATGAATACATAAATGTTCTTCAAAATAAAATTTGACGGTGGCTTCTAGGTTTACAAGTGCGCAATAAAATCAAATTAATGTGAAATAATTTTGTTTGTTTTTTTTTTTTTAAATTATATAGCCCATCGCCGTTTTAAAATATAATTTTATAAAAAATAAATACACTTTATAAAAACTAGACACTTACACTTTATAAAAACCGCGGGTTATACTTTCAAATGCACTCCAAGCAATCGAAATCTTCGAATATATGTACGTCGCTTGTACGTGATCTGTTGTTCCGAAACTCCTTCTATACAATACAAATACATATACCTCTACGTCTACACAGTGCTTATCCACGATTCATCAAAAAATCATATGTACAAATGAAAACCTAAAACGAAACTCTGCAAGCTTATGGCTCACATTTGTTTTCAAGTGCAAAATTGTATCAATTTTTTAGTTCCAACATAACAAACGTAAATTCGAAAGATGAATGGAATATAAATGATTTTCGAAAAACACACACACACAGAAAAGTAACGAGAATTACGCTTATGTATATGAATGTAATGTGAACTGATCTTTATGGTGGGCTTACACAACCATGGGTTTACTGACTCCAGTTTAGCTACTTTCTTGCCAGTACTAAATGACTGAAATTTTTTTATTGAACATCAGTTATTTCTGGTAAAGAAAAAATAGGGTGCGTACCAACTTTAACGAGATTTGAATTTTTTGTGTGTAAATCTCCATTTGTACGAATTTTTCACAACGCTAATATTGGCGTTAGTAAATCCATGCTTGTGTAAACCCAATAACATTTAAAATCACAGTTACTTTATGTCAAATTTCGTGAGTTGAAAATTGACATTTATCATGAATTTGGAATTTTATATGGTGAAACAAAATTTATTTAATTCTTCAAGGATGATAAGAATACAGAAAAAGTGGAAATGAAAAATTAAGTTCACCAGTCCAAACTATGGTATAGGTACGCTATGATGTATGAAAAGTAGATTTTTTATATGGAAAAGGCTACCCCATCTTTCTCTTTCATAATTCAGAAAGTTGTTGGCGTTGCAATTATAAGAAAGTTACTTTATATAAAATTTAAAGATTACTTTAAGAATCGTATGCAATAATTTGGCAGCTAACTTTACGTATAAAAAGATTATTTTATCAATAAGATTATTCATTTGTTTAGCGATATCAAGAAATGCAAAAAAACATTGGGGTTACTTGGTATCGGGGATAATTTTCTTATGAGTGCACTGGCACTGGTTTCTTAAAAATCAAACATTCGAAATGACACAAAAAATTGTGTTGATTTTCCATTTGGACCAAAATTTAACTTTGCTAATCAACAAGACTGGTTTGTGAATTAAAAAAAAAAAAAATCGAAATACGATTGTATAAGTGGTTCTTCGGTTAATTTATATTCAGTCATTTATACAAAGTTGCATTAAATAAAATAGTTCCAGGTTTAGTTCTCTTTTCAAAAAACGATTTAAAAAAAGTTAAAAAAAAAATTTAATTTTGCACACATTTTTTTTTAAAGCTCCTTTAAAACAGCATTTAAAATGCATCAGAGACGCGTAGAAAAACCACGCTAATGAAACAAAAGTATGTAAAGAACATGCCAAGCACTCTCTGTGTATTTTTGCATATTGTTTATATTTGAAAATAAACCAAGAAATTATTAAAGCAGCTTTTGCAAGAATTATATAGATAATTCTGTCACTGCAGTAATGTAAGCTTCTATGTTGTTAAATATATTTTTGTCTGCTAACATCCCCTAGAATAGATCTAAATTCTATAGTTAAGAGAAAAAACATGTTTCCAAGTCAATTAAGTGTATTGCGTGTTAAACATTAATTTTATTGCATCCATCACCATCAATCTTACACATAGCAATATACAATTTGATTATACTGACACGAAAAGCAATAAATGAATGTACCATAATCTGACCTATAAATCCAATTTCATTGCATTTCCCAACTCTCAGACTAATTTACTCACTTAAAGGTCATCCAAGTGAAGGCTAAATTGCTGAATACAATGACCAATGCTTGGCCTTTCTTACTTTCAGTAGGTTAATTCAATTTAGTGCACAATTAAGTACCCAGACGATATGGCCCTTTATAAATAAATCTCCCTTTATAACATAAACTTTATGTTGAGATGTTTGTCTCGATGGATTTCTTCAATTAGACTAAGAATATCATGTAATCAAAGTCCAATAATAACTTAATATTTTCTTTTTCTATTTTACAGCGTATATTTAAAAAATTTCTTATATGATGACCGAGCAACGTTGAAAGTAAAAGGAAATACATCAACATAGATTAAGAATTTTAAAACCAAATCCTGCCATAAAGACTTAAGATATATTTAAAAAAAAATAAGTTTGAAAACATGGGTGCTACAAAAGAAGGTCATGAATCACGAATTAATAAAAGTTTGATTTCAATCAAAATTGTAACATTCTTTGTTATAAGTGGTAAATTAATCTTTTTCCAATCAATCAATAAATAGTTAAAGATGTTTTTTTGTTTATAGGTTTAACTGCATTGCATATATTACATTCGACAAAGCCTCTTCTTCTAGGCTTAAACTTTGAAGAATACCGATACATAAGCATTTTAGCTCCATTCATTTCTTTACTTGGACCCATAGTCGTTGGTCTATTAGCCGATAGATTTGCCGCTAAAAATGCAAACAACTACGGACGAACTCTGCGTATTTTGACAGCTATAATTCTTATTATAACAAGCATTATTTATGCTTGTCTTTTTGCCGTACCTGCTGTACATCGCGAGGAGGCAAGACGTCCTTCTGTTGGCTTCGGATGTGACCAGAATGGGGCTGTAATTTTCCAAGAACGTTGTTCCGAGGAATCCACGTGTCACCACTGGAAGGGCAAAATTGGAAGTGTTAATTTGACAAACTGTTCATACACTTGCCAGAACCCTACACAATTCGAAAATTTGTACACACCTTGGTTAGAGGGTTCACCATTACCGTCCACGGAAATAATGTCCGAATCAGACTATGAACCAGACTATGATGACAACCCTGTCACTGAGAGTCAACGCCCCAGGCGGCACCTAAAGAAATCAAATAGCTTGGAAGTGGAGAGCATGAGTAGCGAAGAAGGATCACATGCCCGTGTCGAACGAGATTCTGTGCCCAAAAAGATTTATGTTGAACCACCCCATTTGTGTTTGACTGAAAAGTCAGAGACCGGAGAGACTATTGTGAAGAAATGCCATGTCTACACGGATGACACCAAGAGCATCGTTGTTCATTCTGTTTTACGTAGTGCAACAAATATTGAAAATGACACTCACAGTGCAGATTGGTGCAACTATCCTTTGGGTAAGTTGGTAATTTGCAATTCTATATTACTTAATGATTTATTGAATTTCTTACTTTTAGATGGTTTTCAATGTAATGTTCCGGAAATTCAAGCAAAATGGATGATTCAGTTGAAGAATTCAACACGATGCAAGCCAATGATTGAATGTGAAGTCATTAATCCATATGACAGTCGTGAAAGTGTCTTGGCTGATAGCCAATGCATTAGGGTAAGAATAGTATATTTTCGTTGCAATTTCTTCAGATGAATAATATAGGGGAAAGAATGACTCAATAGATGAGTAACCGGAAATATGGGTCAAGGATATTGCAATGCAAAAGGAAATTGTGTTGTTGCACGATGACACAATTTAGAGTTTGTGAAAATTGTCAAGAAACTGAAAACAACAATGACTCACTCATGGAGATATTTGAAGCATGAATATACATAAGTTGATTAGTTCAGTCACAGCAGATGTATTAAATGTTATCAATTTCGTTCCCTATTGACAATTTTTGCTTTAGGTCACGTACTATTTTTAAAGTGTTTATGATTATGAGATTAATTAAGAATTTTGTCGCTACCCACTGAGTCAGAATACTGAGTGCATGTACGATGTACCTAATTGGAAAAATGAGAAATCAGTAATAATCAATTGAACTTGAATACAGTTCTGTGATAAGTTATGTGATGGAACAACTATATTTAAAGCTTGTTACTTGTTTTTTTTAATGAACATCACAAAAAAAAAGAAACTGCATGAAATTATCAATTTGAATTTATTGTTTTGACAGTTGTCGTCCCTTATTTCTGTATTTTTGAAGATGATGAGATCAGTAATCACATTAGATTATGCGAACATAGTGCGGATGTATAAAACACTCTTATTGACAGCTCACAAAACTAAGCATTTCGAGTCTCGAAATAACGCCCCAGTATTAAAGTATCAACGATAATTTCTTTTTCACTTCGCAATGACATTCCATACTGAATACTTCGCAAATGTCAAAATTGAATTTTTAAGAATCTGTCAAACTGTACAAAATTTCAAATGTATTGGTTATGATGACAGTTAGAACTGTATATTCTCCAAACGTCAAAAATGTATTTTTAAAATTCTGTCAAACTATACAAATTGTGGAAATTTATCAGATACTTGTGGAAATTTATCAGATACTTAAAGATGACAGTTTACACTGAATTTTCCGCAAATGTCAAAATAAGATTCGTGCAAATCTTTCAAACCACAAAGTTCTAATCAAAATAACTCTGATTTCAGTATTGACAAGAAACTGTTTAAAATGTGTTGAGTATTAGATTAAATTTTCCAAATCATCGAACATCTTTCCTGTAAACATTTATATTTAAAGATACTCAAGGAATCATACAAAATGCAATAAGAGCAAATGTTATTTTTAACTAAAATGCCATAACTTTGGACTTAAAAAAAAACATGAGATAATTTGTTTCGAGATTTCAGTATATTTGTTGACATCCGAAAGTAAAACAAGATCACATTCTGAAAGCCACTTCAATTTTATGAACATATACCCCATCGAGATACATGAAAGAATCATTCGTACCAACATCTAAATATTTAACAGCATAGATTTTGTTCGACACTCGAATGAAAGTCGAAAAATCTATAGGCATTGAGATTTGATGGGCGGGGCACAGATTAAGGAAATAAGCTGATAAACTCGTCAGAAATTAAACTTTAACGCCAATTTTACTTTACAAGGTGAACTTTGGCATACATATCGCTAAAAAAACACACCAAATGTCTGCTGTATCTGTACAGCTTAGCTTCGTAATTGGTGTAATAACTGGACACTGCCTTACAAGAGTTGGAGTTTTCTTAGACGATTTTTGCAGAAGTCGCATAGGCGAGGAGGAGAAGGAGGTTCTTCCTTGATAAAATGAAATTCTAGAGATAGAGAAAACAAGTAAACAACGATACAGCGCATTTTTTCATTTCCAAATGCTTGCACAGATATTTCGTTGATAACATAAGCAAATAACGAGCCAATACGATTTAATTTTTGTCTTTTATAAAAATGTCTTCTCTAAGAAACTGAAAAAGGTTTACAGTGAGACACTTTTACCTGAAGGAACAGTGTTCTTTGATTACTTTTTATGAACTTCAATTATTGGTTGATTAATTTTTTTTTTTTTTTAATTTTGGAAGAAAAGGTTTTGAAGGGGAACAGTGAGACAAAAGGGGAACAGTGAGACAAAAACAAATGTTTCACTGTTTAAACTCTTCGACTGACTTTCAACGGAACTAAGTTTCCCATATTTCTTAATATGTGATATGGTTTCTCCTAAATTAAGTATCATCGATTCGAGTTCAATAGCACAAACAAATTGTTGTTGAATCAAATTTCTTAAACAATAAATTATTTTCTACATTTATATATTTTTAGACTACAGGAGATTTAGACGCTACTCTGACTGGATACTTCACAATTCGAATTTTGGGTGACATTTTTGCATTGGCTGCCTTGACATTGCTTAACACTGCCATTGTCATCGCTGTTCGTGAAACTTCAGAAGGACGTGGAGAAGTCAGCCGTCAATATGCATGGGGAGGTGTTGGCTTTGTCTTACTATTCTCAGTACTCGATGTATATTTCTTCAATAAGGATACTCAACATACTGCCAACCTTGTAGCACTAATTGTATTAATAGTGTGCTTTGTTCTTGCTGCTCTAGTCCTTCTTGTCTCGACTAATATGCCTCTAAGTCCTCCGGAATGGTGGTGGCACACAAAAACCGGAATGTTAGTATACCCAATGTCAGCAATCCGTCGTTATAGTCCAGAAATTGTTGCTCTTACTTTGATCTCGATACTTTTTGGCACTTTCTGGAGCAGTATTCATAGCTACCTCCGATGGACATTTTCTGATGAATTGGCAATCACATCAGTGGCATTTATTTTAGTTTTGCTGTTGCTTTTTAATGTTGACAAATTTATTGAATATTCTGGCCACTCAAATATTTTCATAGCCGCATTTGCCATTTTCATTATTCGATTCACGGCTCTTGGATCTGGTTACGATTATCTGACTATTTTTATGGAAACAATTGAGCCATTAGTTATGATAGTTGTTTGGATTACAATAATTATTTACATGCGACATGCCATGCCACGTAAATTAACTGCCACCGGACAAGCACTTGTCGTAATAGCCTTCTTCGGAATTGGTAAGATCAGCGATTTGATTCAAGAAATATAATTATTTTCATGGTTTTACTTTCTTTTCAGGTAAGGGCCTTGGAGCGCTGATTGGTCTTGCCAGAGATGAACGAGCACCTAACAATGCAGCTTCAGACATCTTTCAGTGGCTTACTATTGCTGCCAGCATAGTGGCAGTAACCTACTTTATAATATATAATTTAATTCTTGCTCCAAGATTCACCGCAAAACCCCAGCCATCTGATGTGTTATCTCCATCAGCTTCACAGACTTTAAATGGTGCAACAACTGGCCCCAATGCTAATGGCAACGGAAATGGTTCATATTCACCACTTCGTGTATACCATAATGAAAGGGGAAAGAAGGGACAATTTAGATTTTAAGTTTATTATGCATAAGATATATTTTATAATATTTTACAAGGAAAGAGTTTATAATTAAAAAAAAAAAGAAATGTTATTTCGAAAAGCATATCCTAGAAAGTACCTAACAGTTGGTTTTTGTTTGATAAGAAAAAAAAGAAGATCACCGATATTTATGATATAAAGTCTTGAAAAATTAAATCAAAAATATTGTTCACACAGTCAAAATTAACTAAAATCTCGCTCCTGATATAAGCTTATTTAAAATAAAGCCTTAATGTAAAAAAAAAAAAAAATAATGATGCCTTCAAACAATTTTGTGGAAAATAAAATATTTAATATAAATGTACGAACCTACCAACCTACCTATTTACTGTATTAACTGCTAGATAACAATCACTACATAGACTCTTGGTTTCGACTAAGATTCTCAAGTTGTTTATGTAAGATTAAAGTTTTGTTTTTGCCCAAATTAATTTGTTGACACCGTTTTTTGAATAAAGAAAATAATTATTAAGTATTTTTTATGTGAAATTTTTGCTAAAGACGCTTTGGCTGAATTAACCTTTGGTAAGTTTTAAAGATCAACTATCAAGGCTTAGAGAGAGAAAGTGCTTTATCAATGGTCAAAACTTGTACAAAGAACTGTGGCTTACCATAGTCAATGCGAAAAACACAGATATGAACTTCTTAATAAATTGAAAAGAAAATTCCAGTTCTGAGATGCAAGTCCACTAAAGTAATTTTCTAATTATGTCACTTTCATTGAATGACGAAAGTCAATTCACCATAGATGAATTGAACTACAAGCCACATGAAAAAACAATCAAGACAAAATTAAAACAAAAATATGGTAACTAATGTAAATCACCCTGTATATAGAAATCGATGTGTGTATGGATTTTCGCTATGGACTCCAAAACGGCTGTACCGATTTTGATGAAATTTAGATAAACCCAGCGAGTAATCCTGTGAAGTTTGGTAGAGATAGAAAAAGAGATGAAGAGCAACCACAGGCCAGGTCGCCAGGGGGAAGGAGTTTCCCATAAAATTAAACAGTAAAGGTCGTATCTAACGATCGGTTTATTTTGAAAACGGATAATTTTAGGAAAAAAATTATTAAGACATTTTTGTAGAAAATAGTTTAGATTGCCATCAACTTTTATTTTCTTGCAGTGATAGTTAGGGAGATATTGAGGAAAAACGGTTTTGGGGGGCCTTTGACCACCCGTAAAATCGTTAGCGGCGCTCAAATCGATGCGGACTTTTCACAGTATCTTTAAAACACCATAAGGAAGCTATAAACCAAAATTTAGCTTTATCGGAATTTTTTCCAAGTTTAGCTGTTTTTTCCGCTTTATTGACTAGACTATTACAGGATTTTCTCAATTTCTAACATTTTAGTAGATAGCTTGATAACATTTTAAAGTTTTACCAATGGCTCCATCAAAATTCACAACCGATCCATATTGTGACAATATCATTCCAATCTAAAGTCAAAATGAGACAAAAAAAGTCTTGTGAACTTTGTTTTTTATGATACCTTGATATACTTTCATGTTTCCGAAATTTCTAAATACCAAAATTACGAGAAATGTTGATTCTTACTTTGGTTCTCTATGCTTTTCAATATCTTCTTCTGTCTTTTTCCGACACAGGTATTTTCTCGGCTGTAGTTAAATGTCGAGATATAATTTATTCCTGACTCACCTCTTACTGCAACGTAGGTTATCACAGAAATATTCTGACCCCCGCACGAAAATTTAGGGATTTTTATAATACCTACTGTCTTCCTGGATAGTTTTATTAAAAAGTGTTTCAGTTTTTCTTATTTTTAAAGTAACGGAATCTCTAAAGTTTTGTCAGTACTGTACCAGCTTCCTGTTGCAACTTTCAAAAGCTTCTACACAAAATTATTTCTCATTTGAAGAAAATGTTGAGCTTTCAGTTTTGGTAGCTTTATTATACAGGGTGATACTCGTTGTCAACGATTACGAACTAAATGCAAAAAGTTTTTTTTTGTTTTGCGAGAAGGAGACAAACTGATGCGATATCAAGTCAGCAATAACTTGACAAGTTGACAGTGTCAAACATTTTTGTGTGTGTTAAAGTAAATATAACTCGTGTTTTTTTGGAAAAGCTATCCATAGTGAAGTAGGATTTTCCATACAAAAATCATACTGTGCATATCTACCGATATAAAGAGAAGTCAAATCTCGCTGCCGATAAATTTTCGACATTCATTCGAGTATCCATCAATTTTTTTGTTATTGTTGGTACGAATGATAAATTCATGTATCTCGATAGGGGTATGTTCGTAAAGTTGCAGTGGCTTTTTATGTGTGATCTTGTTTAATGTTCGATTGCCCAAAAACGTACCCAAAACTCGAAACAAATTATCAATTTTTTTTGAGGAAAATCGAAGGTTTTTGGAAAATGTATACATAGGAGGACATGACATTTGCCATTTTCATCCATTGTTTGCGGGATACTGCGGGATACTCAGTGCGAATTAACTGCCATTAACAAGCATTAAATGTTTGACACTTACTCTTTTGACAGATTTGTAGATCCAAAAAAGCAAATATTATATAACTAAGGCTTAACCTAGATTGTTCAATAGGCCTTTACAAATCCAATTTGGGTATTTGAAGAGTATTTAGTATTAACTGTCATCAGAGGCAGTACTATACAGTTAAATATGGCAGGTACCGTAAAAAATGTTTTTAGGAAATACGGTTCGAACTATCTGTAAGGAGTTTAAAAAAATTAACAAAATCGTTAGAGGCGTTTTTGAGAAAAACAAACTTTTTCATAACCGTTATATGACAGCTACCGTAATTTTTAGGTCTAGAACACAAATTCCCCCAGGACGATCACCATAAAAAGTAGATACCCTAGCTAGATAATAATTTTGAAGGGCATCAGGCTGTTTTAAAAATTGGAAAACTTACAAATTCGTAACGGTTGAATAGAAACTGTCATTGTTTTATCAACCTTAATTTAACTAAGAAAAAACGTCTGGTTTTTGGATATTAGACGATTCTGATTTGCATTGCATAAAAACAGTGTTTTTTTAAATTAATGATTTCAGGAAAACTTTTTGGGACATACCTACATTCATAGATATTTTTAAACATCGGTTTCGGTTTGGCTGGGTTTAAACTTTAAACTATGTTATTTATATACTAATTATAAGATACTGTAACGTGTTACACAAATAATTAAAGGGTGCTGAATGTTTTCATCTCTTGATGTAAACGCCATCTACCTGTTCGGTACATCTACTAAATCTCTACACCTACTTCATTACCTACTCTATATTGTACTACATTGCCTACTCGATATTGTTCTAGCAAGTTCAAGAACCTTCCATGAGCCAAGCATTTCTGTATAAAAGAGGAAGCGGATGCGGACCGACAGTCAGTTTGAATTTGAAATCAGTCGTGTACAAGTCGGTAATTTGAAAGTGATAAAGTGTGAATTTAAAATAAAGAAAGTAAAAAGGAAATAAAGAGTGTTTTGAAATATTAAGTGGAATTAAAAGTAAAAAGACGTAAAGTGAGTTGTATTAAAACGGAAATAAGTTTTATTTAATAAAACGAACCTAGATAAAACTTAACATTGGTGTCAGAAGTGGGATTAAATAAAACTTTAGTGAACAGTGATTGTGTTGAAAGCAAAAATATGGGTAAGCTTCTGAAGGATTTAAACGCTGTTGAACTAAAAACAGAACTAAACAAACGGGGTCTTTCTACTACTGGAACGAAAAATGACCTCCTTATTCGTCTGCAAGAAGCCATGAGACGACACGGTGAAAATCCAGACACATCCGTCTTGGAAATAGAAATGGCAGAAGAACAAGTAAGTACCAACACAGACTTTTCCAATATGTTGGCTCTTCTTCTCGAACGTTTCGAAGATCAAAGAGAAGAACAAAAGAATGAACAAACGAAACTTCTCGAACGTTTTGATGATCAAAGAAACGAGCAAAAAGAACTCTTCGAAGAACAACGCAATGAACAAAAAGAACTTTTCGAAAAACAGAAGAACCTTCTCGAAACAAAGCTTACTGTATTAGAGGATAAGTTTCTTGCTGTTGACCAACGTGTTGAAGGAGTAGAAAAACAACTTCTAAGTGTTGATACAACATTTGAGAGGTTCAAAGAACAAATTACGAACGTAGAAGGAAAATTCGAGCAAAAATTTGAAAATATTGCTAAAGAAATGGACAAGGTAAGAAAACTGAAGGTACGAGAAAATTCTAGTGACTATTTAAAGAGAAAAGAAATGCATCCGCCAACTTTTGATGGACAAACTTCTTGGTCAATATATAAGAGACAATTCGAAGCAGCAGCAATGACAAACGGTTGGGACGATGAAGACAAGTTTGTTGCACTTACACTGGCTCTTAGAGGACCTGCTGCTGAGTTACTGCGAACAATACCAGCAGAGATGCATGGCAACTTTAGTGCACTTTTACAAGCCATTGAAAAACGCTTTGGAGATGGCCATATGCAAGAAGTCTTTAGAGTTCAACTAAACACCAGAGTTCAGAAACGGGGTGAAACTCTTCAGCAGCTTCAAGCAGACATCGAACGACTAGCTCACTTGGCATATCCAACTGCGGGCGAAGAAATCATAAACCAATTCGCCGCAGAAGCCTTTGTTCGTGCCTTGTCTGACATTAATCTCCAGAGAGCAGTACGAACAGCTGGAAAACGAACACTTCCAGAAGCATTAGCTTTCGCCTTGACTATGGAAGCAGCTGAACAGGCTTCACTAGGAGTACATCGGGTAAGAGAAGTTGCTATAGAAGAATGCTCTTGCCAAAGAATGGCATTCCAGAACAACCGTCGAGATGGACAAATCCGATGCTGGAATTGCAACAAGACCGGACATTTCTAGCGCCAGTGCCGAATGCCAACATTGCGGAAGCAGAATTAATACATCAGATGAGACTACAAACTAGACCAACCGCCCCACCTCGTCAAGTTTCCCAGCAGGGAAACGAGTAAGAACCAACTTCGAGGGGCAGAAGCTGGTTTCTGGTATCTATGGCCCCAGAAACATCATCCAAGTCTCGCAGACTAAACGAAACAATAAAAGTATAACTGTGGAAGCAGCTATTAACAACAAGCAATACGTGGTTACCATCGACACCGGTGCCACCGCTTCCATTGTACGAAGAGACTTGGTCAAGATGGCATGGCTAAACAACACCAACTCACCAAATCAAGTTCTTAAATACCGAAATATAGAGATTCCAATGGTTTATGGCAATCAAAACTCATCATCGATAAGAGCAATCATCAAAGAAGATATGTGCCTACCTCCTTCGTCAGAAGTCTTTGTTTGGACAAACATCAAAGATGATTCTGGGAGCCATCGATACCTCATGGTGGAACCAGACTCTGAGCATTGCTCCCAAAATTACATCGTGGGAAAGACGCTGGTGGCACCTCAAAATAACATAGTGCCCATACGAATACTAAACATCAAACCATATGAGATCAAGTTCAGAAAAGGAGAAGTTGTCGGTAAATGTGACCCTGTAGCGGCATAACAAAGATAACCGAAGAACATCCCGGCAAAACTAACGATATTTAGGGATCAGTTTTGAAATTTAAGAAAAACGCTGTATCTTGAAGGGAAATCACTTTTAGCTAAAAGTAACGATTTTAACGGTTTTCTAAAGGCAAACCAACTATAAAAAACATATTGAAAAAGAGAAAGAAAATTCTGAAAAATTTGGATTTTTGAATTTTGGAAAAAGCGCTTTATCTCGAGAACAAAGCACTTTTAGGCAAAACTAACGATATTTAGGGATCAGTTTTGAAATTTAGGAAAAAACGCTGTATCTTGAAGGGAAATCACTTTTAGCTAAAAGTAACGATTTTAACGGTTTTTCTAAAGGGAAACCAACTATAAAAAACATATTGAAAAAGAGAAAGAAAATTCTGAAAAATTTGGATTTTTGAATTTTGGAAAAAGCGCTTTATCTCGAGAACAAAGCACTTTTAGGCAAAACTAACGATATTTAGGGATCAGTTTTGAAATTTAGCAAAAACGCTGCATCTCGAAGGGAAATCACTTTTAGCTAAAAGTAACGATTTTTACGGGTTTTCTAAAGGGAAACCAACTATAAAAAACATATTGGAAAAGAGAAAGAAAATTCTGAAAAATTTGGATTTTTGAATTTTGGAAAAAGCGCTTTATCTCGAGAACAAAGCACTTTTAGGCAAAACTAACGATATTTAGGGATCAGTTTTGAAATTTAGCAAAAACGCTGTATCTCGAAGGGAAATCACTTTTAGCTAAAAGTAACGATTTTTACGGGTTTTCTAAAGGGAAACCAACTATAAAAATCATATTGAAAGAGGGAAAGATTCTGAAAATTTTGGATTTTTGAATTTTGGAAAAAGCGCTTTATCTCGAGAACAAAGCACTTTTAGGCAAAACTAACGATATTTAGGGATCAGTTTTGAAATTTAGCAAAAACGCTGTATCTCGAAGGGAAATCACTTTTAGCTAAAAGTAACGATTTTTACGGGTTTTCTAAAGGGATACCACCTATAAAAATCATATTGAAAGAGGGAAAGAAAATTCTGAAAAATTGGGATTTTTGAATTTTGGAATGGAAAAAGCGCTTTATCTCGAGAACAAAGCACTTTTAGGCAAAACTAACGATATTTAGGGATCAGTTTTGAAATCTAGGAAAAACGCTGTATCTTGAAGGGAAATCACTTTTAGTTTGAATTTGAATTTTGGAAAAAGCGCTTTATCTCGAGAACAAAGCACTTTTAGGCAAAACTAACGATATTTAGGGATCAGTTTTGAAATTTAGCAAAAACGATTTCTCGAAGGGAAATCACTTTTAGCTGAAAGTAACGATTTTTACGGGTTTTCTAAAGGGAAACCAACTATAAAAAACATATTGGAAAAGAGAAAGAAAATTCTGAAAAATTTGGATTTTTGAATTTTGGAAAAAGCGCTTTATCTCGAGAACAAAGCACTTTTAGGTAAAACTAACGATATTTAGGGATCAGTTTTGAAATTTAGCAAAAACGCTGTATCTCGAAGGGAAATCACTTTTAGCTAAAAGTAACGATTTTTACGGATTTTCTAAAGGGAAACCAACTATAAAAAACATATTGGAAAAGAGAAAGAAAATTCTGAAAAATTTGGGTTTTTGAATTTTGGAAAAAGCGCTTTATCTCGAGAACAAAGCACTTTTAGGCAAAACTAACGATATTTAGGGATCAGTTTTGAAATTTAGCAAAAACGCTGTATCTCGAAGGGAAATCACTTTTAGCTAAAAGTAACGATTTTTACGGGTTTTCTAAAGGGAAACCAACTATAAAAAACATATTGGAAAAGAGAAAGAAAATTCTGAAAAATTTGGATTTTTGAATTTTGGAAAAAGCGCTTTATCTCGAGAACAAAGCACTTTTAGACAAAACTAACGATATTTAGGGATCAGTTTTGAAATTTAGGAAAAACGCTGTATCTTGAAGGGAAATCACTTTTAGTTTGAATTTGAATTTTGGAAAAAGCGCTTTATCTCGAGAACAAAGCACTTTTAGGCAAAACTAACGATATTTAGGGATCAGTTTTGAAATTTAGCAAAAACGCTGTATCTCGAAGGGAAATCACTTTTAGCTGAAAGTAACGATTTTTACGGGATTTCTAAAGGGAAACCAACTATAAAAAACATATTGGAAAAGAGAAAGAAAATTCTGAAAATTTTGGAATTTTGGAAAAAGCGCTTTATCTCGAAAACAAAGCACTTTTAGGCAAAACTAACGATATTTAGGGATCAGTTTTGAAATTTAGCAAAAATTTACGCTGTATCTCGAAGGGAAATCACTTTTAGCTAAAAGTAACGATTTTTACGGGTTTTCTAAAGGGATACCAACTATAAAAATCATATTGAAAGAGGGAAAGAAAATTCTGAACAATTTGGATTTTTGAATTTTGGAAAAAGCGCTTTATCTCGAGAACAAAGCACTTTTAGACAAAACTAACGATATTTAGGGATCAGTTTTGAAATTTAGGAAAAACGCTGTATCTTGAAGGGAAATCACTTTTAGTTTGAATTTGAATTTTGGAAAAAGCGCTTTATCTCGAGAACAAAGCACTTTTAGGCAAAACTAACGATATTTAGGGATCAGTTTTGAAATTTAGCAAAAACGCTGTATCTCGAAGGGAAATCACTTTTAGCTGAAAGTAACGATTTTTACGGGTTTTCTAAAGGGAAACCAACTATAAAAAACATATTGGAAAAGAGAAAGAAAATTCTGAAAAATTTGGATTTTTGAATTTTGGAAAAAGCACTTTATCTCGAGAACAAAGCACTTTTAGGCAAAACTAACGATATTTAGGGATCAGTTTTGAAATTTAGGAAAAACGCTGTATCTTGAAGGGAAATCACTTTTAGTTTGAATTTGAATTTTGGAAAAAGCGCTTTATCTCGAGAACAAAGCACTTTTAGGCAAAACTAACGATATTTAGGGATCAGTTTTGAAATTTAGCAAAAACGCTGTATCTCGAAATCACTTTTAGCTGAAAGTAACGATTTTTACGGGTTTTCTAAAGGGAAACCAACTATAAAAAACATATTGGAAAAGAGAAAGAAAATTCTGAAAATTTTGGAATTTTGGAAAAAGCGCTTTATCTCGAAAACAAAGCACTTTTAGGCAAAACTAACGATATTTAGGGATCAGTTTTGAAATTTAGCAAAAATTTACGCTGTATCTCGAAGGGAAATCACTTTTAGCTAAAAGTAACGATTTTTACGGGTTTTCTAAAGGGATACCAACTATAAAAATCATATTGAAAGAGGGAAAGAAAATTCTGAAAAATTTGGATTTTTGAATTTTGGAAAAAGCGCTTTATCTCGAGAACAAAGCACTTTTAGACAAAACTAACAATATTTAGGGATCAGTTTTGAAATTTAGGAAAAACGCTGTATCTTGAAGGGAAATCACTTTTAGTTTGAATTTGAATTTTGGAAAAAGCGCTTTATCTCGAGAACAAAGCACTTTTAGGCAAAACTAACGATATTTAGGGATCAGTTTTGAAATTTAGCAAAAACGCTGTATCTCGAAGGGAAATCACTTTTAGCTGAAAGTAACGATTTTTACGGGTTTTCTAAAGGGAAACCAACTATAAAAAACATATTGGAAAAGAGAAAGAAAATTCTGAAAATTTTGGAATTTTGGAAAAAGCGCTTTATCTCGAAAACAAAGCACTTTTAGGCAAAACTAACGATATTTAGGGATCAGTTTTAAAATTTAGCAAAAATTTACGCTGTATCTCGAAGGGAAATCACTTTTAGCTAAAAGTAACGATTTTTACGGGTTTTCTAAAGGGATACCAACTATAAAAATCATATTGAAAGAGGGAAAGAAAATTCTGAAAAATTTGGATTTTTGAATTTTGGAAAAAGCGCTTTATCTCGAGAACAAAGCACTTTTAGACAAAACTAACGATATTTAGGGATCAGTTTTGAAATTTAGGAAAAACGCTGTATCTTGAAGGGAAATCACTTTTAGCTTAAAGTAACGATTTTTACGGGTTTTCTAAAGGGATACCAACTATAAAAATCATATTAAAAGAGGGAAAGAAAATTCTGAAAAATTTGGATTTTTGAATTTTGGAAAAAGCGCTTTATCTCGAGAACAAAGCACTTTTAGGCAAAACTAACGATATTTAGGGATCAGTTTTGAAATTTAGGAAAAACGCTGTATCTTGAAGGGAAATCACTTTTAGTTTGAATTTGAATTTTGGAAAAAGCGCTTTATCTCGAGAACAAAGCACTTTTAGGCAAAACTAACGATATTTAGGGATCAGTTTTGAAATTTAACAAAAACGCTGTATCTCGAAGGGAAATCACTTTTAGCTGAAAGTAACGATTTTTACGGGTTTTCTAAAGGGAAACCAACTATAAAAAACATATTGGAAAAGAGAAAGAAAATTCTGAAAAATTTGGATTTTTGAATTTTGGAAAAAGCACTTTATCTCGAGAACAAAGCACTTTTAGGCAAAACTAACGATATTTAGGGATCAGTTTTGAAATTTAGCAAAAACGCTGTATCTCGAAGGGAAATCACTTTTAGCTAAAAGTAACGATTTTTACGGGTTTTCTAAAGGGATACCAACTATAAAAATCATATTGAAAGAGGGAAAGAAAATTCTGAAAAATTTGGATTTTTGAATTTTGGAAAAAGCGCTTTCTCTCAAGAACAAAGCACTTTTAGGCAAAACTAACGATATTTAGGGATCAGTTTTGAAATTTAGCAAAAACGCTGTATCTCGAAGGGAAATCACTTATAGCTAAAAGTAACGATTTTTACGGGTTTTCTAAAGGGATACCAACTATAAAAATCATATTGAAAGAGGGAAAGAAAATTCTGAAAAATTTGGATTTTTGAATTTTGGAAAAAGCGCTTTATCTCGAGAACAAAGCACTTTTAGGCAAAACTAACGATATTTAGGGATCAGTTTTGAAATTTAGGAAAAACGCTGTATCTTGAAGGGAAATCACTTTTAGTTTGAATTTGAATTTTGGAAAAAGCGCTTTATCTCGAGAACAAAGCACTTTTAGGCAAAACTAACGATATTTAGGGATCAGTTTTGAAATTTAGCAAAAACGCTGTATCTCGAAGGGAAATCACTTTTAGCTGAAAGTAACGATTTTTACGGGTTTTCTAAAGTGAAACCAACTATAAAAAACATATTGGAAAAGAGAAAGAAAATTCTGAAAAAATTTGGAATTTTGGAAAAAGCGCTTTATCTCGAAAACAAAGCACTTTTAGGCAAAACTAACGATATTTAGGGATCAGTTTTGAAATTAAGCAAAAATTTACGCTGTATCTCGAAGGGAAATCACTTTTAGCTAAAAGTAACGATTTTTACGGGTTTTCTAAAGGGATACCAACTATAAAAATCATATTGAAAGAGGGAAAGAAAATTCTGAAAAATTTGGATTTTTGAATTTTGGAAAAAGCGCTTTATCTCGAGAACAAAGCACTTTTAGACAAAACTAACGATATTTAGGGATCAGTTTTGAAATTTAGGAAAAACGCTGTATCTTGAAGGGAAATCACTTTTAGCTAAAAGTAACGATTTTAACGGTTTTTCTAAAGGGAAACCAACTATAAAAAACATATTGAAAAAGAGAAAAAAAATTCTGAAAAATTTGGATTTTTGAATTTTGGAAAAAGCGCTTTATCTCGAGAACAATGCACTTTTAGTAACGATTTTTACGGGTTTTCTAAAGGGAAACCAACTATAAAAATAATATTGAAAGAGGGAAAGAAAATTCTGAAAAATTTGGATTTTTGAATTTTGGAAAAAGCGCTTTATCTCGAGAACAAAGCACTTTTAGGCAAAACTAACGATATTTAGGGATCACTTTTGAAATTTAGCAAAAACGCTGTATCTCGAAGGGAAATCACTTTTAGCTAAAAGTAACGATTTTTACGGGTTTTCTAAAGGGAAACCAACTATAAAAACATATTGAAAAGGAGAAAGAAAATTATGAGAAATTTGGATTTTTGAATTTTGGAAAAAGCGCTTTATCTCGAGAACAAAGCACTTTTAGGCAAAACTAACGATATTTAGGGATCAGTTTTGAAATTTAGCAAAAACGCTGTATCTCGAAGGGAAATCACTTTTAGCTAAAAGTAACGATTTTTACGTGTTTTCTAAAAGGAAACCAACTATAAAAAACATATTGAAAAAGAGAAAGAAAATTCTGAAAAATTTGGATTTTTGAATTTTGGAAAAAGCGCTTTATCTCGAGAACAAAGCACTTTTAGGCAAAACTAACGATATTTAGGGATCAGTTTTGAAATTTAGCAAAAACGCTGTATCTCGAAGGGAAATCACTTTTAGCTAAAAGTAACGATTTTTACGGGTTTTCTAAAGGGAAACCAACTATAAAAAACATATTGGAAAAGAGAAAGAAAATTCTGAAAAATTTGGATTTTTGAATTTTGGAAAAAGCGCTTTATCTCGAGAACAAAGCACTTTTAGGCAAAACTAACGATATTTAGGGATCAGTTTTGAAATTTAGCAAAAACGCTGTATCTCGAAGGGAAATCACTTTTAGCTAAAAGTAACGATTTTTACGGGTTTTCTAAAGGGAAACCAACTATAAAAATCATATTGAAAGAGGGAAAGATTCTGAAAAATTTGGATTTTTGAATTTTGGAAAAAGCGCTTTATCTCGAGAACAAAGCACTTTTAGGCAAAACTAACGATATTTAGGGATCAGTTTTGAAATTTAGCAAAAACGCTGTATCTCGAAGGGAAATCACTTTTAGCTAAAAGTAACGATTTTTACGTGTTTTCTAAAGGGAAACCAACTATAAAAAACATATTGAAAAAGAGAAAGAAAATTCTGAAAAATTTGGATTTTTGAATTTTGGAAAAAGCGCTTTATCTCGAGAACAAAGCACTTTTAGGCAAAACTAACGATATTTAGGGATCAGTTTTGAAATTTAGCAAAAACGCTGTATCTCGAAGGGAAATCACTTTTAGCTAAAAGTAACGATTTTTACGGGTTTTCTAAAGGGAAACCAACTATAAAAATAAAATTGAAAGAGGGAAAGAAAATTCTGAAAAATTTGGATTTTTGAATTTTGGAAAAAGCGCTTTATCTCGAGAACAAAGCACTTTTAGGCAAAACTAACGATATTTAGGGATCAGTTTTGAAATTTAGCAAAAACGCTGCATCTCGAAGGGAAATCACTTTTAGCTAAAAGTAACGATTTTTACGGGTTTTCTAAAGGGAAACCAACTATAAAAAACATATTGGAAAAGAGAAAGAAAATTCTGAAAAATTTGGATTTTTGAATTTTGGAAAAAGCGCTTTATCTCGAGAACAAAGCACTTTTAGGCAAAACTAACGATATTTAGGGATCAGTTTTGAAATTTAGCAAAAACGCTGTATCTCGAAGGGAAATCACTTTAAGCTAAAAGTAACGATTTTTACGGGAAACCAACTATAAAAAACATATTGGAAAAGAGAAGGAAAATTCTGAAAAATTTGGATTTTTGAATTTTGGAAAAAGCGCTTTATCTCGAGAACAAAGCACTTTTAGGTAAAACTAACGATATTTAGGGATCAGTTTTGAAATTTAGCAAAAACGCTGTATCTCGAAGGGAAATCACTTTTAGCTAAAAGTAACGATTTTTACGGGTTTTCTAAGCACTTTTAGGTAAAACTAACGATATTTAGGGATCAGTTTTGAAATTTAGCAAAAACGCTGTATCTCGAAGGGAAATCACTTTTAGCTAAAAGTAACGATTTTTACGGGTTTTCTAAAGGGAAACCAACTATAAAAAACATATTGGAAAAGAGAAAGAAAATTCTGAAAAATTTGGATTTTTGAATTTTGGAAAAAGCGCTTTATCTCGAGAACAAAGCACTTTTAGGCAAAACTAACGATATTTAGGGATCAGTTTTGAAATTTAGCAAAAACGCTGTATCTCGAAGGGAAATCACTTTTAGCTAAAAGTAACGATTTTTACGGGTTTTCTAAAGGGAAACCAACTATAAAAAACATATTGGAAAAGAGAAAGAAAATTCTGAAAAATTTGGATTTTTGAATTTTGGAAAAAGCGCTTTATCTCGAGAACAAAGCACTTTTAGGCAAAACTAACGATATTTAGGGATCAGTTTTGAAATTAAGCAAAAACGCTGTATCTCGAAGGGAAATCACTTTTAGCTAAAAGTAACGATTTTTACGGGTTTTCTAAAGGGAAACCAACTATAAAAAACATATTGGAAAAGAGAAAGAAAATTCTGAAAAATTTGGATTTTTGAATTTTGGAAAAAGCGCTTTATCTCGAGAACAAAGCACTTTTAGGTAAAACTAACGATATTTAGGGATCAGTTTTGAAATTTAGCAAAAACGCTGTATCTCGAAGGGAAATCACTTTTAGCTAAAAGTAACGATTTTTACGGGTTTTCTTAAGGGAAACCAACTATAAAAAACATATTGGAAAAGAGAAAGAAAATTCTGAAAAATTTGGATTTTTGAATTTTGGAAAAAGCGCTTTATCTCGAGAACAAAGCACTTTTAGGCAAAACTAACGATATTTAGGGATCAGTTTTGAAATTTAGCAAAAACGCTGTATCTCGAAGGGAAATCACTTTTAGCTAAAAGTAACGATTTTTACGGGTTTTCTAAAGGGAAACCAACTATAAAAAACATATTGGAAAAGAGAAAGAAAATTCTGAAAAATTTGGATTTTTGAATTTTGGAAAAAGCGCTTTATCTCGAGAACAAAGCACTTTTAGGTAAAACTAACGATATTTAGGGATCAGTTTTGAAATTTAGCAAAAACGCTGTATCTCGAAGGGAAATCACTTTTAGCTAAAAGTAACGATTTTTACGGGTTTTCTAAAGGGAAACCAACTATAAAAAACATATTGGAAAAGAGAAAGAAAATTCTGAAAAATTTGGATTTTTGAATTTTGGAAAAAGCGCTTTATCTCGAGAACAAAGCACTTTTAGGCAAAACTAACGATATTTAGGGATCAGTTTTGAAATTTAGCAAAAACGCTGTATCTCGAAGGGAAATCACTTTTAGCTAAAAGTAACGATTTTTACGGGTTTTCTAAAGGGAAACCAACTATAAAAAACATATTGGAAAAGAGAAAGAAAATTCTGAAAAATTTGGATTTTTGAATTTTGGAAAAAGCGCTTTTTCTCGAGAACAAAGCACTTTTAGGCAAAACTAACGATATTTAGGGATCAGTTTTGAAATTTAGCAAAAACGCTGTATCTCGAAGGGAAATCACTTTTAGCTAAAAGTAACGATTTTTACGGGTTTTCTAAAGGGAAACCAACTATAAAAAACATATTGGAAAAGAGAAAGAAAATTCTGAAAAATTTGGATTTTTGAATTTTGGAAAAAGCGCTTTATCTCGAGAACAAAGCACTTTTAGGTAAAACTAACGATATTTAGGGATCAGTTTTGAAATTTAGCAAAAACGCTGTATCTCGAAGGGAAATCACTTTTAGCTAAAAGTAACGATTTTTACGGGTTTTCTAAAGGGAAACCAACTATAAAAAACATATTGGAAAAGAGAAAGAAAATTCTGAAAAATTTGGATTTTTGAATTTTGGAAAAAGCGCTTTATCTCGAGAACAAAGCACTTTTAGGCAAAACTAACGATATTTAGGGATCAGTTTTGAAATTTAGCAAAAACGCTGTATCTCGAAGGGAAATCACTTTTAGCTAAAAGTAACGATTTTTACGGGTTTTCTAAAGGGAAACCAACTATAAAAAACATATTGGAAAAGAAAAAGAAAATTCTGAAAAATTTGGATTTTTGAATTTTGGAAAAAGCGCTTTATCTCGAGAACAAAGCACTTTTAGGTAAAACTAACGATATTTAGGGATCAGTTTTGAAATTTAGCAAAAACGCTGTATCTCGAAGGGAAATCACTTTTAGCTAAAAGTAACGATTTTTACGGGTTTTCTAAAGGGAAACCAACTATAAAAAACATATTGGAAAAGAGAAAGAACATTCTGAAAAATTTGGATTTTTGAATTTTGGAAAAAGCGCTTTATCTCGAGAACAAAGCACTTTTAGGCAAAACTAACGATATTTAGGGATCAGTTTTGAAATTTAGCAAAAACGCTGTATCTCGAAGGGAAATCACTTTTAGCTAAAAGTAACGATTTTTACGGGTTTTCTAAAGGGAAACCAACTATAAAAAACATATTGGAAAAGAGAAAGAAAATTCTGAAAAATTTGGATTTTTGAATTTTGGAAAAAGCGCTTTATCTCGAGAACAAAGCACTTTTAGGCAAAACTAACGTTATTTAGGGATCAGTTTTGAAATTTAGCAAAAACGCTGTATCTCGAAGGGAAATCACTTTTAGCTAAAAGTAACGATTTTTACGGGTTTTCTAAAGGGAAACCAACTATAAAAAACATATTGGAAAAGAGAAAGAAAATTCTGAAAAATTTGGATTTTTGAATTTTGGAAAAAGCGCTTTATCTCGAGAACAAAGCACTTTTAGGTAAAACTAACGATATTTAGGGATCAGTTTTGAAATTTAGCAAAAACGCTGTATCTCGAAGGGAAATCACTTTTAGCTAAAAGTAACGATTTTTACGGGTTTTCTAAAGGGAAACCAACTATAAAAAACATATTGGAAAAGAGAAAGAAAATTCTGAAAAATTTGGATTTTTGAATTTTGGAAAAAGCGCTTTATCTCGAGAACAAAGCACTTTTAGGCAAAACTAACGATATTTAGGGATCAGTTTTGAAATTTAGCAAAAACGCTGTATCTCGAAGGGAAATCACTTTTAGCTAAAAGTAACGATTTTTACGGGTTTTCTAAAGGGAAACCAACTATAAAAAACATATTGGAAAAGAGAAAGAAAATTCTGAAAAATTTGGATTTTTGAATTTTGGAAAAAGCGCTTTATCTCGAGAACAAAGCACTTTTAGGTAAAACTAACGATATTTAGGGATCAGTTTTGAAATTTAGCAAAAACGCTGTATCTCGAAGGGAAATCACTTTTAGCTAAAAGTAACGATAAAAAACATATTGGAAAAGAGAAAGACAATTCTGAAAAATTTGGATTTTTGAATTTTGGAAAAAGCGCTTTATCTCGAGAACAAAGCACTTTTAGGCAAAACTAACGATATTTAGGGATCAGTTTTGAAATTTAGCAAAAACGCTGTATCTCGAAGGGAAATCACTTTTAGCTAAAAGTAACGATTTTTACGGGTTTTCTAAAGGGAAACCAACTATAAAAAACATATTGGAAAAGAGAATACGGGTTTTCTAAAGGGAAACCAACTATAAAAAACATATTGGAAAAGAGAAAGAAAATTCTGAAAAATTTGGATTTTTGAATTTTGGAAAAAGCGCTTTATCTCGAGAACAAAGCACTTTTAGGCAAAACTAACGATATTTAGGGATCAGTTTTGAAATTTAGCAAAAACGCTGTATCTCGAAGGGAAATCACTTTTAGCTAAAAGTAACGATTTTTACGGGTTTTCTAAAGGGAAACCAACTATAAAAAACATATTGGAAAAGAGAAAGAAAATTCTGAAAAATTTGGATTTTTGAATTTTGGAAAAAGCGCTTTATCTCGAGAACAAAGCACTTTTAGGTAAAACTAACGATATTTAGGGATCAGTTTTGAAATTTAGCAAAAACGCTGTATCTCGAAGGGAAATCACTTTTAGCTAAAAGTAACGATTTTTACGGGTTTTCTAAAGGGAAACCAACTATAAAAAACATATTGGAAAAGAGAAAGAAAATTCTGAAAAATTTGGATTTTTGAATTTTGGAAAAAGCGCTTTATCTCGAGAACAAAGCACTTTTAGGCAAAACTAACGATATTTAGGGATCAGTTTTGAAATTTAGCAAAAACGCTGTATCTCGAAGGGAAATCACTTTTAGCTAAAAGTAACGATTTTTACGGGTTTTCTAAAGGGAAACCAACTATAAAAAACATATTGGAAAAGAGAAAGAAAATTCTGAAAAATTTGGATTTTTGAATTTTGGAAAAAGCGCTTTATCTCGAGAACAAAGCACTTTTAGGCAAAACTAACGATATTTAGGGATCAGTTTTGAAATTTAGCAAAAACGCTGTATCTCGAAGGGAAATCACTTTTAGCTAAAAGTAACGATTTTTACGGGTTTTCTAAAGGGAAACCAACTATAAAAAACATATTGGAAAAGAGAAAGAAAATTCTGAAAAATTTGGATTTTTGAATTTTGGAAAAAGCGCTTTATCTCGAGAACAAAGCACTTTTAGGCAAAACTAACGATATTTAGGGATCAGTTTTGAAATTTAGCAAAAACGCTGTATCTCGAAGGGAAATCACTTTTAGCTAAAAGTAACGATTTTTACGGGTTTTCTAAAGGGAAACCAACTATAAAAAACATATTGGAAAAGAGAAAGAAAATTCTGAAAAATTTGGATTTTTGAATTTTGGAAAAAGCGCTTTTTCTCGAGAACAAAGCACTTTTAGGCAAAACTAACGATATTTAGGGATCAGTTTTGAAATTTAGCAAAAACGCTGTATCTCGAAGGGAAATCACTTTTAGCTAAAAGTAACGATTTTTACGGGTTTTCTAAAGGGAAACCAACTATAAAAAACATATTGGAAAAGAGAAAGAAAATTCTGAAAAATTTGGATTTTTGAATTTTGGAAAAAGCGCTTTATCTCGAGAACAAAGCACTTTTAGGTAAAACTAACGATATTTAGGGATCAGTTTTGAAATTTAGCAAAAACGCTGTATCTCGAAGGGAAATCACTTTTAGCTAAAAGTAACGATTTTTACGGGTTTTCTAAAGGGAAACCAACTATAAAAAACATATTGGAAAAGAGAAAGAAAATTCTGAAAAATTTGGATTTTTGAATTTTGGAAAAAGCGCTTTATATCGAGAACAAAGCACTTTTAGGTAAAACTAACGATATTTAGGGATCAGTTTTGAAATTTAGCAAAAACGCTGTATCTCGAAGGGAAATCACTTTTAGCTAAAAGTAACGATTTTTACGGGTTTTCTAAAGGGAAACCAACTATAAAAAACATATTGGAAAAGAGAAAGAAAATTCTGAAAAATTTGGATTTTTGAATTTTGGAAAAAGCGCTTTATCTCGAGAACAAAGCACTTTTAGGTAAAACTAACGATATTTAGGGATCAGTTTTGAAATTTAGCAAAAACGCTGTATCTCGAAGGGAAATCACTTTTAGCTAAAAGTAACGATTTTTACGGGTTTTCTAAAGGGAAACCAACTATAAAAAACATATTGGAAAAGAGAAAGAAAATTCTGAAAAATTTGGATTTTTGAATTTTGGAAAAAGCGCTTTATCTCGAGAACAAAGCACTTTTAGGCAAAACTAACGATATTTAGGGATCAGTTTTGAAATTTAGCAAAAACGCTGTATCTCGAAGGGAAATCACTTTTAGCTAAAAGTAACGATTTTTACGGGTTTTCTAAAGGGAAACCAACTATAAAAAACATATTGGAAAAGAGAAAGAAAATTCTGAAAAATTTGGATTTTTGAATTTTGGAAAAAGCGCTTTATCTCGAGAACAAAGCACTTTTAGGTAAAACTAACGATATTTAGGGATCAGTTTTGAAATTTAGCAAAAACGCTGTATCTCGAAGGGAAATCACTTTTAGCTAAAAGTAACGATTTTTACGGGTTTTCTAAAGGGAAACCAACTATAAAAAACATATTGGAAAAGAGAAAGAAAATTCTGAAAAATTTGGATTTTTGAATTTTGGAAAAAGCGCTTTATCTCGAGAACAAAGCACTTTTAGGCAAAACTAACGATATTTAGGGATCAGTTTTGAAATTTAGCAAAAACGCTGTATCTCGAAGGGAAATCACTTTTAGCTAAAAGTAACGATTTTTACGGGTTTTCTAAAGGGAAACCAACTATAAAAAACATATTGGAAAAGAGAAAGAAAATTCTGAAAAATTTGGATTTTTGAATTTTGGAAAAAGCGCTTTATCTCGAGAACAAAGCACTTTTAGGTAAAACTAACGATATTTAGGGATCAGTTTTGAAATTTAGCAAAAACGCTGTATCTCGAAGGGAAATCACTTTTAGCTAAAAGTAACGATTTTTACGGGTTTTCTAAAGGGAAACCAACTATAAAAAACATATTGGAAAAGAGAAAGAAAATTCTGAAAAATTTGGATTTTTGAATTTTGGAAAAAGCGCTTTATCTCGAGAACAAAGCACTTTTAGGCAAAACTAACGATATTTAGGGATCAGTTTTGAAATTTAGCAAGTATCTCGAAGGGAAATCACTTTTAGCTAAAAGTAACGATTTTTACGGGTTTTCTAAAGGGAAACCAACTATAAAAAACATATTGGAAAAGAGAAAGAAAATTCTGAAAAATTTGGATTTTTGAATTTTGGAAAAAGCGCTTTATCTCGAGAACAAAGCACTTTTAGGCAAAACTAACGATATTTAGGGATCAGTTTTGAAATTTAGCAAAAACGCTGTATCTCGAAGGGAAATCACTTTTAGCTAAAAGTAACGATTTTTACGGGTTTTCTAAAGGGAAACCAACTATAAAAAACATATTGGAAAAGAGAAAGAAAATTCTGAAAAATTTGGATTTTTGAATTTTGGAAAAAGCGCTTTATCTCGAGAACAAAGCACTTTTAGGCAAAACTAACGATATTTAGGGATCAGTTTTGAAATTTAGCAAAAACGCTGTATCTCGAAGGGAAATCACTTTTAGCTAAAAGTAACGATTTTTACGGGTTTTCTAAAGGGAAACCAACTATAAAAAACATATTGGAAAAGAGAAAGAAAATTCTGAAAAATTTGGATTTTTGAATTTTGGAAAAAGCGCTTTTTCTCGAGAACAAAGCACTTTTAGGCAAAACTAACGATATTTAGGGATCAGTTTTGAAATTTAGCAAAAACGCTGTATCTCGAAGGGAAATCACTTTTAGCTAAAAGTAACGATTTTTACGGGTTTTCTAAAGGGAAACCAACTATAAAAAACATATTGGAAAAGAGAAAGAAAATTCTGAAAAATTTGGATTTTTGAATTTTGGAAAAAGCGCTTTATCTCGAGAACAAAGCACTTTTAGGTAAAACTAACGATATTTAGGGATCAGTTTTGAAATTTAGCAAAAACGCTGTATCTCGAAGGGAAATCACTTTTAGCTAAAAGTAACGATTTTTACGGGTTTTCTAAAGGGAAACCAACTATAAAAAACATATTGGAAAAGAGAAAGAAAATTCTGAAAAATTTGGATTTTTGAATTTTGGAAAAAGCGCTTTATCTCGAGAACAAAGCACTTTTAGGTAAAACTAACGATATTTAGGGATCAGTTTTGAAATTTAGCAAAAACGCTGTATCTCGAAGGGAAATCACTTTTAGCTAAAAGTAACAATTTTTACGGGTTTTCTAAAGGGAAACCAACTATAAAAAACATATTGGAAAAGAGAAAGAAAATTCTGAAAAATTTGGATTTTTGAATTTTGGAAAAAGCGCTTTATCTCGAGAACAAAGCACTTTTAGGCAAAACTAACGATATTTAGGGATCAGTTTTGAAATTTAGCAAAAACGCTGTATCTCGAAGGGAAATCACTTTTAGCTAAAAGTAACGATTTTTACGGGTTTTCTAAAGGGAAACCAACTATAAAAAACATATTGGAAAAGAGAAAGAAAATTCTGAAAAATTTGGATTTTTGAATTTTGGAAAAAGCGCTTTATCTCGAGAACAAAGCACTTTTAGGCAAAACTAACAATATTTAGGGATCAGTTTTGAAATTTAGCAAAAACGCTGTATCTCGAAGGGAAATCACTTTTAGCTAAAAGTAACGATTTTTACGGGTTTTCTAAAGGGAAACCAACTATAAAAAACATATTGGAAAAGAGAAAGAAAATTCTGAAAAATTTGGATTTTTGAATTTTGGAAAAAGCGCTTTATCTCGAGAACAAAGCACTTTTAGGTAAAACTAACGATATTTAGGGATCAGTTTTGAAATTTAGCAAAAACGCTGTATCTCGAAGGGAAATCACTTTTAGCTAAAAGTAACGATTTTTACGGGTTTTCTAAAGGGAAACCAACTATAAAAAACATATTGGAAAAGAGAAAGAAAATTCTGAAAAATTTGGATTTTTGAATTTTGGAAAAAGCGCTTTATCTCGAGAACAAAGCACTTTTAGGTAAAACTAACGATATTTAGGGATCAGTTTTGAAATTTAGCAAAAACGCTGTATCTCGAAGGGAAATCACTTTTAGCTAAAAGTAACGATTTTTACGGGATTTCTAAAGGGAAACCAACTATAAAAAACATATTGGAAAAGAGAAAGAAAATTCTGAAAAATTTGGATTTTTGAATTTTGGAAAAAGCGCTTTATCTCGAGAACAAAGCACTTTTAGGCAAAACTAACGATATTTAGGGATCAGTTTTGAAATTTAGCAAAAACGCTGTATCTCGAAGGGAAATCACTTTTAGCTAAAAGTAACGATTTTTACGGGTTTTCTAAAGGGAAACCAACTATAAAAAACATATTGGAAAAGAGAAAGAAAATTCTGAAAAATTTGGATTTTTGAATTTTGGAAAAAGCGCTTTATCTCGAGAACAAAGCACTTTTAGGTAAAACTAACGATATTTAGGGATCAGTTTTGAAATTTAGCAAAAACGCTGTATCTCGAAGGGAAATCACTTTTAGCTAAAAGTAACGATTTTTACGGGTTTTCTAAAGGGAAACCAACTATAAAAAACATATTGGAAAAGAGAAAGAAAATTCTGAAAAATTTGGATTTTTGAATTTTGGAAAAAGCGCTTTATCTCGAGAACAAAGCACTTTTAGGCAAAACTAACGATATTTAGGGATCAGTTTTGAAATTTAGCAAAAACGCTGTATCTCGAAGGGAAATCACTTTTAGCTAAAAGTAACGATTTTTACGGGTTTTCTAAAGGGAAACCAACTATAAAAAACATATTGGAAAAGAGAAAGAAAATTCTGAAAAATTTGGATTTTTGAATTTTGGAAAAAGCGCTTTATCTCGAGAACAAAGCACTTTTAGGTAAAACTAACGATATTTAGGGATCAGTTTTGAAATTTAGCAAAAACGCTGTATCTCGAAGGGAAATCACTTTTAGCTAAAAGTAACGATTTTTACGGGTTTTCTAAAGGGAAACCAACTATAAAAAACATATTGGAAAAGAGAAAGAAAATTCTGAAAAATTTGGATTTTTGAATTTTGGAAAAAGCGCTTTATCTCGAGAACAAAGCACTTTTAGGCAAAACTAACGATATTTAGGGATCAGTTTTGAAATTTAGCAAAAACGCTGTATCTCGAAGGGAAATCACTTTTAGCTAAAAGTAACGATTTTTACGGGTTTTCTAAAGGGAAACCAACTATAAAAAACATATTGGAAAAGAGAAAGAAAATTCTGAAAAATTTGGATTTTTGAATTTTGGAAAAAGCGCTTTATCTCGAGAACAAAGCACTTTTAGGTAAAACTAACGATATTTAGGGATCAGTTTTGAAATTTAGCAAAAACGCTGTATCTCGAAGGGAAATCACTTTTAGCTAAAAGTAACAATTTTTACGGGTTTTCTAAAGGGAAACCAACTATAAAAAACATATTGGAAAAGAGAAAGAAAATTCTGAAAAATTTGGATTTTTGAATTTTGGAAAAAGCGCTTTATCTCGAGAACAAAGCACTTTTAGGCAAAACTAACGATATTTAGGGATCAGTTTTGAAATTTAGCAAAAACGCTGTATCTCGAAGGGAAATCACTTTTAGCTAAAAGTAACGATTTTTACGGGTTTTCTAAAGGGAAACCAACTATAAAAAACATATTGGAAAAGAGAAAGAAAATTCTGAAAAATTTGGATTTTTGAATTTTGGAAAAAGCGCTTTATCTCGAGAACAAAGCACTTTTAGGTAAAACTAACGATATTTAGGGATCAGTTTTGAAATTTAGCAAAAACGCTGTATCTCGAAGGGAAATCACTTTTAGCTAAAAGTAACGATTTTTACGGGTTTTCTAAAGGGAAACCAACTATAAAAAACATATTGGAAAAGAGAAAGAAAATTCTGAAAAATTTGGATTTTTGAATTTTGGAAAAAGCGCTTTATCTCGAGAACAAAGCACTTTTAGGCAAAACTAACGATATTTAGGGATCAGTTTTGAAATTTAGCAAAAACGCTGTATCTCGAAGGGAAATCACTTTTAGCTAAAAGTAACGATTTTTACGGGTTTTCTAAAGGGAAACCAACTATAAAAAACATATTGGAAAAGAGAAAAAAAATTCTGAAAAATTTGGATTTTTGAATTTTGGAAAAAGCGCTTTATCTCGAGAACAAAGCACTTTTAGGTAAAACTAACGATATTTAGGGATCAGTTTTGAAATTTAGCAAAAACGCTGTATCTCGAAGGGAAATCACTTTTAGCTAAAAGTAACGATTTTTACGGGTTTTCTAAAGGGAAACCAACTATAAAAAACATATTGGAAAAGAGAAAGAAAATTCTGAAAAATTTGGATTTTTGAATTTTGGAAAAAGCGCTTTATCTCGAGAACAAAGCACTTTTAGGCAAAACTAACGATATTTAGGGATCAGTTTTGAAATTTAGCAAAAACGCTGTATCTCGAAGGGAAATCACTTTTAGCTAAAAGTAACGATTTTTTACGGGTTTTCTAAAGGGAAACCAACTATAAAAAACATATTGGAAAAGAGAAAGAAAATTCTGAAAAATTTGGATTTTTTGAATTTTGGAAAAAGCGCTTTATCTCGAGAACAAAGCACTTTTAGGTAAAACTAACGATATTTAGGGATCAGTTTTGAAATTTAGCAAAAACGCTGTATCTCGAAGGGAAATCACTTTTAGCTAAAAGTAACGATTTTTACGGGTTTTCTAAAGGGAAACCAACTATAAAAAACATATTGGAAAAGAGAAAGAAAATTCTGAAAAATTTGGATTTTTGAATTTTGGAAAAAGCGCTTTATCTCGAGAACAAAGCACTTTTAGGCAAAACTAACGATATTTAGGGATCAGTTTTGAAATTTAGCAAAAACGCTGTATCTCGAAGGGAAATCACTTTTAGCTAAAAGTAACGATTTTTTACGGGTTTTCTAAAGGGAAACCAACTATAAAAAAAATATTGGAAAAGAGAAAGAAAATTCTGAAAAATTTGGATTTTTGAATTTTGGAAAAAAAGCGCTTTATCTCGAGAACAAAGCACTTTTAGGCAAAACTAACGATATTTAGGGATCAGTTTTGAAATTTAGCAAAAACGCTGTATCTCGAAGGGAAATCACTTTTAGCTAAAAGTAACGATTTTTACGGGTTTTCTAAAGGGAAACCAACTATAAAAAACATATTGGAAAAGAGAAAGAAAATTCTGAAAAATTTGGATTTTTGAATTTTGGAAAAAAGCGCTTTATCTCGAGAACAAAGCACTTTTAGGCAAAAACTAACGATATTTAGGGATCAGTTTTGAAATTTAGCAAAAACGCTGTATCTCGAAGGGAAATCACTTTTAGCTAAAAGTAACGATTTTTACGGGTTTTCTAAAGGGAAACCAACTATAAAAAACATATTGGAAAAGAGAAAGAAAATTCTGAAAAATTTGGATTTTTGAATTTTGGAAAAAGCGCTTTTTCTCGAGAACAAAGCACTTTTAGGCAAAACTAACGATATTTAGGGATCAGTTTTGAAATTTAGCAAAAACGCTGTATCTCGAAGGGAAATCACTTTTAGCTAAAAGTAACGATTTTTACGGGTTTTCTAAAGGGAAACCAACTATAAAAAACATATTGGAAAAGAGAAAGAAAATTCTGAAAAATTTGGATTTTTGAATTTTGGAAAAAGCGCTTTATCTCGAGAACAAAGCACTTTTAGGTAAAACTAACGATATTTAGGGATCAGTTTTGAAATTTAGCAAAAACGCTGTATCTCGAAGGGAAATCACTTTTAGCTAAAAGTAACGATTTTTACGGGTTTTCTAAAGGGAAACCAACTATAAAAAACATATTGGAAAAGAGAAAGAAAATTCTGAAAAATTTGGATTTTTGAATTTTGGAAAAAAGCGCTTTATCTCGAGAACAAAGCACTTTTAGGCAAAACTAACGATATTTAGGGATCAGTTTTGAATTTAGCAAAAACGCTGTATCTCGAAGGGAAATCACTTTTAGCTAAAAGTAACGATTTTTACGGGTTTTCTAAAGGGAAACCAACTATAAAAAACATATTGGAAAAGAAAAAGAAAATTCTGAAAAATTTGGATTTTTGAATTTTGGAAAAAAGCGCTTTATCTCGAGAACAAAGCACTTTTAGGTAAAACTAACGATATTTAGGGATCAGTTTTGAAATTTAGCAAAAACGCTGTATCTCGAAGGGAAATCACTTTTAGCTAAAAGTAACGATTTTTACGGGTTTTCTAAAGGGAAACCAACTATAAAAAACATATTGGAAAAGAGAAAGAAAATTCTGAAAAATTTGGATTTTTGAATTTTGGAAAAAAGCGCTTTATCTCGAGAACAAAGCACTTTTAGGCAAAACTAACGATATTTAGGGATCAGTTTTGAAATTTAGCAAAAACGCTGTATCTCGAAGGGAAATCACTTTTAGCTAAAAGTAACGATTTTTACGGGTTTTCTAAAGGGAAACCAACTATAAAAAACATATTGGAAAAGAGAAAGAAAATTCTGAAAAATTTGGATTTTTGAATTTTGGAAAAAAGCGCTTTATCTCGAGAACAAAGCACTTTTAGGCAAAACTAACGATATTTAGGGATCAGTTTTGAAATTTAGCAAAAACGCTGTATCTCGAAGGGAAATCACTTTTAGCTAAAAGTAACGATTTTTACGGGTTTTCTAAAGGGAAACCAACTATAAAAAACATATTGGAAAAGAGAAAGAAAATTCTGAAAAATTTGGATTTTTGAATTTTGGAAAAAGCGCTTTTATCTCGAGAACAAAGCACTTTTAGGTAAAACTAACGATATTTAGGGATCAGTTTTGAAATTTAGCAAAAACGCTGTATCTCGAAGGGAAATCACTTTTAGCTAAAAGTAACGATTTTTACGGGTTTTCTAAAGGGAAACCAACTATAAAAAACATATTGGAAAAGAGAAAGAAAATTCTGAAAAATTTGGATTTTTGAATTTTGGAAAAAGCGCTTTATCTCGAGAACAAAGCACTTTTAGGCAAAACTAACGATATTTAGGGATCAGTTTTGAAATTTAGCAAAAACCGCTGTATCTCGAAGGGAAATCACTTTTAGCTAAAAGTAACGATTTTTACGGGTTTTCTAAAGGGAAACCAACTATAAAAAACATATTGGAAAAGAGAAAGAAAATTCTGAAAAATTTGGATTTTTGAATTTTGGAAAAAAAGCGCTTATATCTCGAGAACAAAGCACTTTTAGGTAAAACTAACGATATTTAGGGATCAGTTTTGAAATTTAGCAAAAACGCTGTATCTCGAAGGGAAATCACTTTTAGCTAAAAGTAACGATAAAAAACATATTGGAAAAGAGAAAGACAATTCTGAAAAATTTGGATTTTTGAATTTTGGAAAAAAGCGCTTTATCTCGAGAACAAAGCACTTTTAGGCAAAACTAACGATATTTAGGGATCAGTTTTGAAATTTAGCAAAAACGCTGTATCTCGAAGGGAAATCACTTTTAGCTAAAAGTAACGATTTTTTACGAGTTTTCTAAAGGGAAACCAACTATAAAAAACATATTGGAAAAGAGAAAGAAAATTCTGAAAAATTTGGATTTTTGAATTTTGGAAAAAGCGCTTTATCTCGAACAAAGCACTTTTAGGTAAAACTAACGATATTTAGGGATCAGTTTTGAAATTTAGCAAAAACGCTGTATCTCGAAGGGAAATCACTTTTAGCTAAAAGTAACGATTTTTACGGGTTTTCTAAAGGGAAACCAACTATAAAAAAACATATTGGAAAAGAGAAAGAAAATTCTGAAAAATTTGGATTTTTGAATTTTGGAAAAAGCGCTTTATCTCGAGAACAAAGCACTTTTAGGCAAAACTAACGATATTTAGGGATCAGTTTTGAAATTTAGCAAAAACGCTGTATCTCGAAGGGAAATCACTTTTAGCTAAAAGTAACGATTTTTACGGGTTTTCTAAAGGGAAACCAACTATAAAAAACATATTGGAAAAGAGAAAGAAAATTCTGAAAAATTTGGATTTTTGAATTTTGGAAAAAGCGCTTTATCTCGAGAACAAAGCACTTTTAGGCAAAACTAACGATATTTAGGATCAGTTTTGAAATTTAGCAAAAACGCTGTATCTCGAAGGGAAATCACTTTTAGCTAAAAGTAACGATTTTTACGGGTTTTCTAAAGGGAAACCAACTATAAAAAACATATTGGAAAAGAGAAAGAAAATTCTGAAAAATTTGGATTTTTGAATTTTGGAAAAAGCGCTTTATCTCGAGAACAAAGCACTTTTAGGTAAAACTAACGATATTTAGGGATCAGTTTTGAAATTTAGCAAAAACGCTGTATCTCGAAGGGAAATCACTTTTAGCTAAAAGTAACGATTTTTACGGGTTTTCTAAAGGGAAACCAACTATAAAAAACATATTGGAAAAGAGAAAGAAAATTCTGAAAAATTTGGATTTTTGAATTTTGGAAAAAGCGCTTTATCTCGAGAACAAAGCACTTTTAGGTAAAACTAACGATATTTAGGGATCAGTTTTGAAATTTAGCAAAAACGCTGTATCTCGAAGGGAAATCACTTTTAGCTAAAAGTAACGATTTTTACGGGTTTTCTAAAGGGAAACCAACTATAAAAAACATATTGGAAAAGAGAAAGAAAATTCTGAAAAATTTGGATTTTTGAATTTTGGAAAAAGCGCTTTATCTCGAGAACAAAGCACTTTTAGGCAAAACTAACGATATTTAGGGATCAGTTTTGAAATTTAGCAAAAACGCTGTATCTCGAAGGGAAATCACTTTTAGCTAAAAGTAACGATTTTTACATATTGGAAAGGAGAAAGAAAATTCTGAAAAATTTGGATTTTTGAATTTTGGAAAAAGCGCTTTATCTCGAGAACAAAGCACTTTTAGGCAAAACTAACGATATTTAGGGATCAGTTTTGAAATTTAGCAAAAACGCTGTATCTCGAAGGGAAATCACTTTTAGCTAAAAGTAACGATTTTTACGGGTTTTCTTAAGGGAAACCAACTATAAAAAACATATTGGAAAAGAGAAAGAAAATTCTGAAAAATTTGGATTTTTGAATTTTGGAAAAAGCTCTTTTTCTCGAGAACAAAGCACTTTTAGGCAAAACTAACGATATTTAGGGATCAGTTTTGAAATTTAGCAAAAACGCTGTATCTCGAAGGGAAATCACTTTTAGCTAAAAGTAACGATTTTTACGGGTTTTCTAAAGGGAAACCAACATATTGGAAAAGAGAAAGAAAATTCTGAAAAATTTGGATTTTTGAATTTTGGAAAAAAGCGCTTTATCTCGAGAACAAAGCACTTTTAGGCAAAACTAACGATATTTAGGGATCAGTTTTGAAATTTAGCAAAAACGCTGTATCTCGAAGGGAAATCACTTTTAGCTAAAAGTAACGATTTTTACGGGTTTTCTAAAGGGAAACCAACTATAAAAAACATATTGGATTTTTGAATTTTGGAAAAAGCGCTTTATCTCGAGAACAAAGCACTTTTAGGCAAAACTAACGATATTTAGGGATCAGTTTTGAAATTTAGCAAAAACGCTGTATCTCGAAGGGAAATCACTTTTAGCTAAAAGTAACGATTTTTACGGGTTTTCTAAAGGGAAACCAACTATAAAAAGCGCTTTATCTCGAGAACAAAGCACTTTTAGGTAAAACTAACGATATTTAGGGATCAGTTTTGAAATTTAGCAAAAACGCTGTATCTCGAAGGGAAATCACTTTTAGCTAAAAGTAACGATTTTTACGGGTTTTCTAAAGGGAAACCAACTATAAAAAACATATTGGGAAAGAGAAAGAAAATTCTGAAAAATTTGGATTTTTGAATTTTGGAAAAAGCGCTTTATCTCGAGAACAAAGCACTTTTAGGCAAAACTAACGATATTTAGGGATCAGTTTTGAAATTTAGCAAAAACGCTGTATCTCGAAGGGAAATCACTTTTAGCTAAAAGTAACGATTTTTACGGGTTTTCTAAAGGGAAACCAACTATAAAAAACATATTGGAAAAGAGAAAGAAAATTCTGAAAAATTTGGATTTTTGAATTTTGGAAAAAGCGCTTTATCTCGAGAACAAAGCACTTTTAGGCAAAACTAACGATATTTAGGGATCAGTTTTGAAATTTAGCAAAAACGCTGTATCTCGAAGGGAAATCACTTTTAGCTAAAAGTAACGATTTTTACGGGTTTTCTAAAGGGAAACCAACTATAAAAAACATATTGGAAAAGAGAAAGAAAATTCTGAAAAATTTGGATTTTTGAATTTTGGAAAAAGCGCTTTATCTCGAGAACAAAGCACTTTTAGGTAAAACTAACGATATTTAGGGATCAGTTTTGAAATTTAGCAAAAACGCTGTATCTCGAAGGGAAATCACTTTTAGCTAAAAGTAACGATTTTTACGGGTTTTCTAAAGGGAAACCAACTATAAAAAACATAAAAGAAAATTCTGAAAAATTTGGATTTTTGAATTTTGGAAAAAGCGCTTTATCTCGAGAACAAAGCACTTTTAGGCAAAACTAACGATATTTAGGGATCAGTTTTGAAATTTAGCAAAAACGCTGTATCTCGAAGGGAAATCACTTTTAGCTAAAAGTAACGATTTTTACGGGTTTTCTAAAGGGAAACCAACTATAAAAAACATATTGGAAAAGAGAAAGAAAATTCTGAAAAATTTGGATTTTTGAATTTTGGAAAAAGCGCTTTATCTCGAGAACAAAGCACTTTTAGGTAAAACTAACGATATTTAGGGATCAGTTTTGAAATTTAGCAAAAACGCTGTATCTCGAAGGGAAATCACTTTTAGCTAAAAGTAACGATTTTTACGGGTTTTCTAAAGGGAAACCAACTATAAAACATATTGGAAAGGAGAAAGAAAATTCTGAAAAATTTGGATTTTTGAATTTTGGAAAAAGCGCTTTATCTCGAGAACAAAGCACTTTTAGGCAAAACTAACGATATTTAGGGATCAGTTTTGAAATTTAGCAAAAACGCTGTATCTCGAAGGGAAATCACTTTTAGCTAAAAGTAACGATTTTTACGGGTTTTCTAAAGGGAAACCAACTATAAAAAACATATTGGAAAAGAAAAAGAAAATTCTGAAAAATTTGGATTTTTGAATTTTGGAAAAAGCGCTTTATCTCGAGAACAAAGCACTTTTAGGTAAAACTAACGATATTTAGGGATCAGTTTTGAAATTTAGCAAAAACGCTGTATCTCGAAGGGAAATCACTTTTAGCTAAAAGTAACGATTTTTACGGGTTTTCTAAAGGGAAACCAACTATAAAAAACATATTGGAAAAGAGAAAGAAAATTCTGAAAAATTTGGATTTTTGAATTTTGGAAAAAGCGCTTTATCTCGAGAACAAAGCACTTTTAGGTAAAACTAACGATATTTAGGGATCAGTTTTGAAATTTAGCAAAAACGCTGTATCTCGAAGGGAAATCACTTTTAGCTAAAAGTAACGATTTTTACGGGTTTTCTAAAGGGAAACCAACTATAAAAAACATATTGGAAAAGAGAAAGAAAATTCTGAAAAATTTGGATTTTTGAATTTTGGAAAAAGCGCTTTATCTCGAGAACAAAGCACTTTTAGGTAAAACTAACGATATTTAGGGATCAGTTTTGAAATTTAGCAAAAACGCTGTATCTCGAAGGGAAATCACTTTTAGCTAAAAGTAACGATTTTTACGGGTTTTCTAAAGGGAAACCAACTATAAAAAACATATTGGAAAAGAGAAAGAAAATTCTGAAAAATTTGGATTTTTGAATTTTGGAAAAAGCGCTTTATCTCGAGAACAAAGCACTTTTAGGTAAAACTAACGATATTTAGGGATCAGTTTTGAAATTTAGCAAAAACGCTGTATCTCGAAGGGAAATCACTTTTAGCTAAAAGTAACGATTTTTACGGGTTTTCTAAAGGGAAACCAACTATAAAAAACATATTGGAAAAGAGAAAGAAAATTCTGAAAAATTTGGATTTTTGAATTTTGGAAAAAGCGCTTTATCTCGAGAACAAACCACTTTTAGGCAAAACTAACGATATTTAGGGATCAGTTTTGAAATTTAGCAAAAACGCTGTATCTCGAAGGGAAATCACTTTTAGCTAAAAGTAACGATTTTTACGGGTTTTCTAAAGGGAAACCAACTATAAAAAACATATTGGAAAAGAGAAAGAAAATTCTGAAAAATTTGGATTTTTGAATTTTGGAAAAAGCGCTTTATCTCGAGAACAAAGCACTTTTAGGTAAAACTAACGATATTTAGGGATCAGTTTTGAAATTTAGCAAAAACGCTGTATCTCGAAGGGAAATCACTTTTAGCTAAAAGTAACGATTTTTACGGGTTTTCTAAAGGGAAACCAACTATAAAAAACATATTGGAAAAGAGAAAGAAAATTCTGAAAAATTTGGATTTTTGAATTTTGGAAAAAGCGCTTTATCTCGAGAACAAAGCACTTTTAGGCAAAACTAACGATATTTAGGGATCAGTTTTGAAATTTAGCAAAAACGCTGTATCTCGAAGGGAAATCACTTTTAGCTAAAAGTAACGATTTTTACGGGTTTTCTAAAGGGAAACCAACTATAAAAAACATATTGGAAAAGAGAAAGAAAATTCTGAAAAATTTGGATTTTTGAATTTTGGAAAAAGCGCTTTATCTCGAGAACAAAGCACTTTTAGGTAAAACTAACGATATTTAGGGATCAGTTTTGAAATTTAGCAAAAACGCTGTATCTCGAAGGGAAATCACTTTTAGCTAAAAGTAACGATTTTTACGGGTTTTCTAAAGGGAAACCAACTATAAAAAACATATTGGAAAAGAGAAAGAAAATTCTGAAAAATTTGGATTTTTGAATTTTGGAAAAAGCGCTTTATCTCGAGAACAAAGCACTTTTAGGTAAAACTAACGATATTTAGGGATCAGTTTTGAAATTTAGCAAAAACGCTGTATCTCGAAGGGAAATCACTTTTAGCTAAAAGTAACGATTTTTACGGGTTTTCTAAAGGGAAACCAACTATAAAAAACATATTGGAAAAGAGAAAGAAAATTCTGAAAAATTTGGATTTTTGAATTTTGGAAAAAGCGCTTTATCTCGAGAACAAAGCACTTTTAGGCAAAACTAACGATATTTAGGGATCAGTTTTGAAATTTAGCAAAAACGCTGTATCTCGAAGGGAAATCACTTTTAGCTAAAAGTAACGATTTTTACGGGTTTTCTAAAGGGAAACCAACTATAAAAAACATATTGGAAAAGAGAAAGAAAATTCTGAAAAATTTGGATTTTTGAATTTTGGAAAAAGCGCTTTATCTCGAGAACAAAGCACTTTTAGGTAAAACTAACGATATTTAGGGATCAGTTTTGAAATTTAGCAAAAACGCTGTATCTCGAAGGGAAATCACTTTTAGCTAAAAGTAACGATTTTTACGGGTTTTCTAAAGGGAAACCAACTATAAAAAACATATTGGAAAAGAGAAAGAAAATTCTGAAAAATTTGGATTTTTGAATTTTGGAAAAAGCGCTTTATCTCGAGAACAAAGCACTTTTAGGCAAAACTAACGATATTTAGGGATCAGTTTTGAAATTTAGCAAAAACGCTGTATCTCGAAGGGAAATCACTTTTAGCTAAAAGTAACGATTTTTACGGGTTTTCTAAAGGGAAACCAACTATAAAAAACATATTGGAAAAGAGAAAGAAAATTCTGAAAAATTTGGATTTTTGAATTTTGGAAAAAGCGCTTTATCTCGAGAACAAAGCACTTTTAAGTAAAACTAACGATATTTAGGGATCAGTTTTGAAATTTAGCAAAAACGCTGTATCTCGAAGGGAAATCACTTTCAGCTAAAAGTAACGATTTTTACGGGTTTTCTAAAGGGAAACCAACTATAAAAAACATATTGGAAAAGAGAAAGAAAATTCTGAAAAATTTGGATTTTTGAATTTTGGAAAAAGCGCTTTATCTCGAGAACAAAGCACTTTTAGGCAAAACTAACGATATTTAGGGATCAGTTTTGAAATTTAGCAAAAACGCTGTATCTCGAAGGGAAATCACTTTTAGCTAAAAGTAACGATTTTTACGGGTTTTCTAAAGGGAAACCAACTATAAAAAACATATTGGAAAAGAGAAAGAAAATTCTGAAAAATTTGGATTTTTGAATTTTGGAAAAAAGCGCTTTATCTCGAGAACAAAGCACTTTTAGGCAAAACTAACGATATTTAGGGATCAGTTTTGAAATTTAGCAAAAACGCTGTATCTACTTTTAGCTAAAAGTAACGATTTTTACGGGTTTTCTGAAGGGAAACCAACTATAAAAAACATATTGGAAAAGAGAAAGAAAATTCTGAAAAATTTGGATTTTTGAATTTTGGAAAAAAGCGCTTTATCTCGAGAACAAAGCACTTTTAGGTAAAACTAACGATATTTAGGGATCAGTTTTGAAATTTAGCAAAAACGCTGTATCTCGAAGGGAAATCACTTTTAGCTAAAAGTAACGATTTTTACGGGTTTTCTAAAGGGAAACCAACTATAAAAAACATATTGGAAAAGAGAAAGAAAATTCTGAAAAATTTGGATTTTTGAATTTTGGAAAAAGCGCTTTATCTCGAGAACAAAGCACTTTTAGGCAAAACTAACGATATTTAGGGATCAGTTTTGAAATTTAGCAAAAACGCTGTATCTCGAAGGGAAATCACTTTTAGCTAAAAGTAACGATTTTTACGGGTTTTCTAAAGGGAAACCAACTATAAAAAACATATTGGAAAAGAGAAAGAAAATTCTGAAAAATTTGGATTTTTGAATTTTGGAAAAAGCGCTTTATCTCGAGAACAAAGCACTTTTAGGCAAAACTAACGATATTTAGGGATCAGTTTTGAAATTTAGCAAAAACGCTGTATCTACTTTTAGCTAAAAGTAACGATTTTTACGGGTTTTCTGAAGGGAAACCAACTATAAAAAACATATTGGAAAAGAGAAAGAAAATTCTGAAAAATTTGGATTTTTGAATTTTGGAAAAAGCGCTTTATCTCGAGAACAAAGCACTTTTAGGTAAAACTAACGATATTTAGGGATCAGTTTTGAAATTTAGCAAAAACGCTGTATCTCGAAGGGAAATCACTTTTAGCTAAAAGTAACGATTTTTACGGGTTTTCTAAAGGGAAACCAACTATAAAAAACATATTGGAAAAAAGAAAGAAAATTCTGAAAAATTTGGATTTTTGAATTTTGGAAAAAGCGCTTTATCTCGAGAACAAAGCACTTTTAGGTAAAACTAACGATATTTAGGGATCAGTTTTGAAATTTAGCAAAAACGCTGTATCTCGAAGGGAAATCACTTTTAGCTAAAAGTAACGATTTTTACGGGTTTTCTAAAGGGAAACCAACTATAAAAAACATATTGGAAAAGAGAAAGAAAATTCTGAAAAATTTGGATTTTTGAATTTTGGAAAAAGCGCTTTATCTCGAGAACAAAGCACTTTTAGGCAAAACTAACGATATTTAGGGATCAGTTTTGAAATTTAGCAAAAACGCTGTATCTCGAAGGGAAATCACTTTTAGCTAAAAGTAACTATTTTTACGGGTTTTCTAAAGGGAAACCAACTATAAAAAAACATATTGGAAAAGAGAAAGAAAATTCTGAAAAATTTGGATTTTTGAATTTTGGAAAAAGCGCTTTATCTCGAGAACAAAGCACTTTTAGGTAAAACTTACGATATTTAGGGATCAGTTTTGAAATTTAGCAAAAACGCTGTATCTCGAAGGGAAATCACTTTTAGCTAAAAGTAACGATTTTTACGGGTTTTCAACTATAAAAAACATATTGGAAAAGAGAAAGAAAATTCTGAAAAATTTGGATTTTTGAATTTTGGAAAAAGCGCTTTATCTCGAGAACAAAGCACTTTTAGGTAAAACTAACGATATTTAGGGATCAGTTTTGAAATTTAGCAAAAACGCTGTATCTCGAAGGGAAATCACTTTTAGCTAAAAGTAACGATTTTTACGGGTTTTCTAAAGGGAAACCAACTATAAAAAAACATATTGGAAAAGAGAAAGAAAATTCTGAAAAATTTGGATTTTTGAATTTTGGAAAAAGCGCTTCATCTCGAGAACAAAGCACTTTTAGGCAAAACTAACGATATTTAGGGATCAGTTTTGAAATTTAGCAAAAACGCTGTATCTCGAAGGGAAATCACTTTTAGCTAAAAGTAACGATTTTTACGGGTTTTCTAAAGGGAAACCAACTATAAAAAACATATTGGAAAAGAGAAAGAAAATTCTGAAAAATTTGGATTTTTGAATTTTGGAAAAAGCGCTTTATCTCGAGAACAAAGCACTTTTAGGCAAAACTAACGATATTTAGGGATCAGTTTTGAAATTTAGCAAAAACGCTGTATCTCGAGGGAAATCACTTTTAGCTAAAAGTAACGATTTTTACGGGTTTTCTAAAGGGAAACCAACTATAAAAAACATATTGGAAAAGAGAAAGAAAATTCTGAAAAATTTGGATTTTTGAATTTTGGAAAAAGCGCTTTATCTCGAGAACAAAGCACTTTTAGGTAAAACTAACGATATTTAGGGATCAGTTTTGAAATTTAGCAAAAACGCTGTATCTCGAAGGGAAATCACTTTTAGCTAAAAGTAACGATTTTTACGGGTTTTCTAAAGGGAAACCAACTATAAAAAACATATTGGAAAAAAGAAAGAAAATTCTGAAAAATTTGGATTTTTGAATTTTGGAAAAAGCGCTTTATCTCGAGAACAAAGCACTTTTAGGTAAAACTAACGATATTTAGGGATCAGTTTTGAAATTTAGCAAAAACGCTGTATCTCGAAGGGAAATCACTTTTAGCTAAAAGTAACGATTTTTACGGGTTTTCTAAAGGGAAACCAACTATAAAAAACATATTGGAAAAGAGAAAGAAAATTCTGAAAAATTTGGATTTTTGAATTTTGGAAAAAGCGCTTTATCTCGAGAACAAAGCACTTTTAGGCAAAACTAACGATATTTAGGGATCAGTTTTGAAATTTAGCAAAAACGCTGTATCTCGAAGGGAAATCACTTTTAGCTAAAAGTAACTATTTTTACGGGTTTTCTAAAGGGAAACCAACTATAAAAAAACATATTGGAAAAGAGAAAGAAAATTCTGAAAAATTTGGATTTTTGAATTTTGGAAAAAGCGCTTTATCTCGAGAACAAAGCACTTTTAGGTAAAACTTACGATATTTAGGGATCAGTTTTGAAATTTAGCAAAAACGCTGTATCTCGAAGGGAAATCACTTTTAGCTAAAAGTAACGATTTTTACGGGTTTTCAACTATAAAAAACATATTGGAAAAGAGAAAGAAAATTCTGAAAAATTTGGATTTTTGAATTTTGGAAAAAGCGCTTTATCTCGAGAACAAAGCACTTTTAGGTAAAACTAACGATATTTAGGGATCAGTTTTGAAATTTAGCAAAAACGCTGTATCTCGAAGGGAAATCACTTTTAGCTAAAAGTAACGATTTTTACGGGTTTTCTAAAGGGAAACCAACTATAAAAAAACATATTGGAAAAGAGAAAGAAAATTCTGAAAAATTTGGATTTTTGAATTTTGGAAAAAGCGCTTCATCTCGAGAACAAAGCACTTTTAGGCAAAACTAACGATATTTAGGGATCAGTTTTGAAATTTAGCAAAAACGCTGTATCTCGAAGGGAAATCACTTTTAGCTAAAAGTAACGATTTTTACGGGTTTTCTAAAGGGAAACCAACTATAAAAAACATATTGGAAAAGAGAAAGAAAATTCTGAAAAATTTGGATTTTTGAATTTTGGAAAAAGCGCTTTATCTCGAGAACAAAGCACTTTTAGGCAAAACTAACGATATTTAGGGATCAGTTTTGAAATTTAGCAAAAACGCTGTATCTCGAGGGAAATCACTTTTAGCTAAAAGTAACGATTTTTACGGGTTTTCTAAAGGGAAACCAACTATAAAAAACATATTGGAAAAGAGAAAGAAAATTCTGAAAAATTTGGATTTTTGAATTTTGGAAAAAGCGCTTTATCTCGAGAACAAAGCACTTTTAGGTAAAACTAACGATATTTAGGGATCAGTTTTGAAATTTAGCAAAAACGCTGTATCTCGAAGGGAAATCACTTTTAGCTAAAAGTAACGATTTTTACGGGTTTTCTAAAGGGAAACCAACTATAAAAAACATATTGGAAAAGAGAAAGAAAATTCTGAAAAATTTGGATTTTTGAATTTTGGAAAAAGCGCTTTATCTCGAGAAACAAAGCACTTTTAGGCAAAACTAACGATATTTAGGGATCAGTTTTGAAATTTAGCAAAAACGCTGTATCTCGAAGGGAAATCACTTTTAGCTAAAAGTAACGATTTTTACGGGTTTTCTAAAGGGAAACCAACTATAAAAAACATATTGGAAAAGAGAAAGAAAATTCTGAAAAATTTGGATTTTTGAATTTTGGAAAAAGCGCTTTATCTCGAGAACAAAGCACTTTTAGGTAAAACTAACGATATTTAGGGATCAGTTTTGAAATTTAGCAAAAACGCTGTATCTCGAAGGGAAATCACTTTTAGCTAAAAGTAACGATTTTTACGGGTTTTCTAAAGGGAAACCAACTATAAAAAACATATTGGAAAAGAGAAAGAAAATTCTGAAAAATTTGGATTTTTGAATTTTGGAAAAAGCGCTTTATCTCGAGAACAAAGCACTTTTAGGTAAAACTAACGATATTTAGGGATCAGTTTTGAAATTTAGCAAAAACGCTGTATCTCGAAGGGAAATCACTTTTAGCTAAAAGTAACGATTTTTACGGGTTTTCTAAAGGGAAACCAACTATAAAAAACATATTGGAAAAGAGAAAGAAAATTCTGAAAAATTTGGATTTTTGAATTTTGGAAAAAGCGCTTTATCTCGAGAACAAAGCACTTTTAGGCAAAACTAACGATATTTAGGGATCAGTTTTTGAAATTTAGCAAAAACGCTGTACCTCGAAGGGAAATCACTTTTAGCTAAAAGTAACGATTTTTACGGGTTTTCTAAAGGGAAACCAACTATAAAAAACATATTGGAAAAGAGAAAGAAAATTCTGAAAAATTTGGATTTTTGAATTTTGGAAAAAGCGCTTTATCTCGAGAACAAAGCACTTTTAGGCAAAACTAACGATATTTAGGATCAGTTTTGAAATTTAGCAAAAACGCTGTATCTCGAAGGGAAATCACTTTTAGCTAAAAGTAACGATTTTTACGGGTTTTCTAAAGGGAAACCAACTATAAAAAACATATTGGAAAAGAGAAAGAAAATTCTGAAAAATTTGGATTTTTGAATTTTGGAAAAAAGCGCTTTATCTCGAGAACAAAGCACTTTAGGCAAAACTAACGATATTTAGGGATCAGTTTTGAAATTTAGCAAAAACGCTGTATCTCGAAGGGAAATCACTTTTAGTTAAAAGTAACGATTTTTACGGGTTTTCTAAAGGGAAACCAACTATAAAAAACATATTGGAAAAGAGAAAGAAAATTCTGAAAAATTTGAATTTTTGAATTTTGGAAAAAGCGCTTTATCTCGAGAACAAAGCACTTTTAGGTAAAACTAACGATATTTAGGGATCAGTTTTGAAATTTAGCAAAAACGCTGTATCTCGAAGGGAAATCACTTTTAGCTAAAAGTAACGATTTTTACGGGTTTTCTAAAGGGAAACCAACTATAAAAAACATATTGGAAAAGAGAAAGAAAATTCTGAAAAATTTGGATTTTTGAATTTTGGAAAAAGCGCTTTATCTCGAGAACAAAGCACTTTTAGGTAAAACTAACGATATTTAGGGATCAGTTTTGAAATTTAGCAAAAACGAAGGGAATCACTTTTAGCTAAAAGTAACGATTTTTACGGGTTTTCTAAAGGGAAACCAACTATAAAAAACATATTGGAAAAGAGAAAGAAAATTCTGAAAAATTTGGATTTTTGAATTTTGGAAAAAGCGCTTTATCTCGAGAACAAAGCACTTTTAGGCAAAACTAACGATATTTAGGGATCAGTTTTGAAATTTAGCAAAAACGCTGTATCTCGAAGGGAAATCACTTTTAGCTAAAAGTAACGATTTTTACGGGTTTTCTAAAGGGAAACCAACTATAAAAAACATATTGGAAAAGAGAAAGAAAATTCTGAAAAATTTGGATTTTTGAATTTTGGAAAAAGCGCTTTATCTCGAGAACAAAGCACTTTTAGGCAAAACTAACGATATTTAGGGATCAGTTTTGAAATTTAGCAAAAACGCTGTATCTCGAAGGGAAATCACTTTTAGCTAAAAGTAACGATTTTTACGGGTTTTCTAAAGGGAAACCAACTATAAAAAACATATTGGAAAAGAGAAAGAAAATTCTGAAAAATTTGGATTTTTGAATTTTGGAAAAAGCGCTTTATCTCGAGAACAAAGCACTTTTAGGTAAAACTAACGATATTTAGGGATCAGTTTTGAAATTTAGCAAAAACGCTGTATCTCGAAGGGAAATCACTTTTAGCTAAAAGTAACGATTTTTACGGGTATTCTAAAGGGAAACCAACTATAAAAAACATATTGGAAAAGAGAAAGAAAATTCTGAAAAATTTGGATTTTTGAATTTTGGAAAAAGCGCTTTATCTCGAGAACAAAGCACTTTTAGGCAAAACTAACGATATTTAGGGATCAGTTTTGAAATTTAGCAAAAACGCTGTATCTCGAAGGGAAATCACTTTTAGCTAAAAGTAACGATTTTTACGGGTTTTCTAAAGGGAAACCAACTATAAAAAACATATTGGAAAAGAAAAAGAAAATTCTGAAAAATTTGGATTTTTGAATTTTGGAAAAAGCGCTTTATCTCGAGAACAAAGCACTTTTAGGTAAAACTAACGATATTTAGGGATCAGTTTTGAAATTTAGCAAAAACGCTGTATCTCGAAGGGAAATCACTTTTAGCTGAAAGTAACGATTTTTACGGGTTTTCTAAAGGGAAACCAACTATAAAAAACATATTGGAAAAGAGAAAGAAAATCCTGAAAAATTTGGATTTTTGAATTTTGGAAAAAGCGCTTTATCTCGAGAACAAAGCACTTTTAGGCAAAACTAACGATATTTAGGGATCAGTTTTGAAATTTAGCAAAAACGCTGTATCTCGAAGGGAAATCACTTTTAGCTAAAAGTAACGATTTTTACGGGTTTTCAACTATAAAAAACATATTGGAAAAGAGAAAGAAAATTCTGAAAAATTTGGATTTTTGAATTTTGGAAAAAGCGCTTTATCTCGAGAACAAAGCACTTTTAGGCAAAACTAACGATATTTAGGGATCAGTTTTGAAATTTAGCAAAAACGCTGTATCTCGAGGGGAAATCACTTTTAGCTAAAAGTAACGATTTTTACGGGTTTTCTAAAGGGAAACCAACTATAAAAAACATATTGGAAAAGAGAAAGAAAATTCTGAAAAATTTGGATTTTTGAATTTTGGAAAAAGCGCTTTATCTCGAGAACAAAGCACTTTTAGGCAAAACTAACGATATTTAGGGATCAGTTTTGAAATTTAGCAAAAACGCTGTATCTCGAAGGGAAATCACTTTTAGCTAAAAGTAACGATTTTTACGGGTTTTCTAAAGGGAAACCAACTATAAAAAACATATTGGAAAAGAAAAAGAAAATTCTGAAAAATTTGGATTTTTGAATTTTGGAAAAGAAAGCACTTTATCTCGAGAACAAAGCACTTTTAGGTAAAACTAACGATATTTAGGGATCAGTTTTGAAATTTAGCAAAAACGCTGTATCTCGAAGGGAAATCACTTTTAGCTAAAAGTAACGATTTTTACGGGTTTTCTAAAGGGAAACCAACTATAAAAAACATATTGGAAAAGAGAAAGAAAATTCTGAAAAATTTGGATTTTTGAATTTTGGAAAAAGCGCTTTATCTCGAGAACAAAGCACTTTTAGGTAAAACTAACGATATTTAGGGATCAGTTTTGAAATTTAGCAAAACGCTGTATCTCGAAGGGAAATCACTTTTAGCTAAAAGTAACGATTTTTACGGGTTTTCTAAAGGGAAACCAACTATAAAAAACATATTGGAAAAGAGAAAGAAAATTCTGAAAAATTTGGATTTTTGAATTTTGGAAAAAGCGCTTTTATCTCGAGAACAAAGCACTTTTAGGCAAAACTAACGATATTTAGGGATCAGTTTTGAAATTTAGCAAAAACGCTGTATCTCGAAGGGAAATCACTTTTAGCTAAAAGTAACGATTTTTACGGGTTT